>CAJNOJ010000009.1:351381-411510 GCA_905250025.1 Adineta ricciae | reverse complement strand
CCGAATACTAGTGAGTGGGACAGCTGACATGCCCCGGGCGGCGGGGGGGTGGGGGAGGGGGAGCGTGTGGGCGACTGATGAGACATCCATGGTTATATGTTTGCCAGATCGTATCAAAAGCACGAGAATTAATAGCAAAAAAAGAAGATGATGAGAAAAATGACGACAAAGTCGAGACAGATAGAAAGACAGAGAGAAAATAGGCGGATAAAAGCTATTAGTGTAAGATAGATTCACACTCTTCTCCTTTTCACACCATGATGATTCTTACTCAATTGTTTTCATTTATTTATTTTGGAAGAAAATATCAAATAAATAGATGAATTGCATTGTCAATCATGTTCTACAGTTATTAACTCAACGCATCACATCCATTCATCATGCTCTATCGTTTCCACAGGTACAAGACATTCTATCAATTTCTACTTATTGATCTCTCTGCTGAAAGTTCATGTCACATCAGGAGCCGATGCTTGTTTTAGTAAATGTTACACATATGTTAGGTATAATCGAACAGCATGCGTCCAACTGCTACTAATCGCCTAATATTTCCCATGATAGCAGTTGGTCCATGTGTAGTTTTCTAGTGTTTTATGCACGGAGAGGAAAGCTCATTGTTTCTTTTGCCCTTCGTTGAGAAACAAATCGAAAGATAGCACTGGGACAATGGGATGTAGGAAAAGGACTCGGCCTTTTTTCTATTGACGGATAAAATAAATGCGAGTCGCTGAAAAGAACAAGATAATTACACTTGGTTTCGATGTGAATAAATTCTATAGACACAAGAAGCAACGAGCGAAAGGTGTGAAATTAAGAATTTGCTGACTCTATAGAAAAAAGAAGCAGAAGAAGAAGAAGAGAAATGAAACTGATCTTCACCAATGGATTGATGAAAAAAGTTATTGATTTGATCGAAGTAGGAAATGAGCAATAGTATATGTCGTATGCATAGAAAAAAGAGATAAATCATCATTGATCGGGAAAATTAGGCGGAGACATACAGTGAAAGCGAGAGTGAGAGAGAGAGAGAGAGACAGAACAAAAATTAGCTATTCTTTTTGTTTTTCAAGCAAGGTTAGAGCAGTAAGAAGATCGTCTATTGATGAATATATTTCGCCTGCAAATAGAACTATTCACTTAGTTAGACACAAAGGTAAGTGAATGCTAGAAAGTCGCGCCCGTTCCCATTTCTGTTTACCTCGTCAAATTAACTTACTTAGTTCTTTTAATACAAAAAAAAAAGAAAGAAAAGAAGAAATCGATTGATGTTTCCGTCAGGACACTGATTTTCTTGTACGACAATACATGTCGCAGAAGTGATTGTCAGTCATCTTGGTTTGAAAGAAATGGCTAACAACAGGTGCATACTCGCTTACTTATTTCTAGTAGAACATTTAGCTTTAGTTTCGAGGCGCTTTTTCCTCGCTATCAATATGAATTAATAAAATTTGTATGAGATTTTTAAGTAGTTTTGCATATTTGATATTGTCGAATACTTGCATAGGTAAGAAAAAAAACCAAATTGTGGTCATCGTTTTTTTCCCTTTCACCAGATTCTTTCGCATGTTTGGAAAGAAAGCGTGATAAATTTTTTCTGAAATGTTAACCAATTTAAGAAAGAGAAGAAAGACGACGACGGAGAAAAAATGCAATCATCACGCACTCACATTTGCCGATTTCTAATGAGTGCTATGAGATAGAATATGGTTCAGTAGAAATAGTCTCCTAATCTTCCAACGCAATGTTAGCTGATCATCATCATCCTCATCGGCAACAAATACGGTAAAACTTCATCATTGTACTTCGCTCCTCTTCTTGCTGACTCAGTCAACTAATGGACTCTTTTTACACTTGCTAATGGCTTTAATCTTCTTACAGATAACAGTTTTCTAATATGTACATACATAATCAGATCACAGGAGGAATCCATGTTAGAAAAACATTAAGTGTGTTTTTTTTGCTGTGATATCGCTATTGATGTAGCACTCCCGCAGTATGTCTTCATACTGATTGTGGAAAAGGCACGAACCACACTTGGATGTCATGAGTCACATGAGATTGGAAGTAGGATAGACAAGAAGAGTCAAGAGAGAGAGAGAGAGAGAATGTAATAAAGGCAAATCATATCGAATGAGAATAATGATCATTATCGAATTTCATCTTTCTCTCTATTATGTGAATATGCTTTGAGAGGAACAAATTTGGCGCAGTACTCTCGAATCATTTATTCAGTAACGATGCTAATAAATGATTTTTTTACTCTATCATTCTGAGACAAACACACTAATGACGAAGGAGACATTTTCCTATATCTAATAATGCTGACTGAGGTTTTCGGGCACGTGCATCAATACACTGACTATGTGGATCAGTGAGTTTACGGTTATATTATAATAATCGATTTGTGTTTTTTTTTCTCCTTTGTCATTAGTATGGTAGCGGGTTTTCTCGATGCCATCGCCAAAGTTCGCCAATTCAAGTTTCACAACGATGACGATTTATACGATCGATTGTCCCGACGATTCTCTGTCGTTTTACTAATGTTATTTACTGTTGTCGTATCTACCAAACAATATGTTGGTGATCCTATTGCTTGTTTTGCTCCTGCACAATTTACCGGTAAGTATCCTGTGTATGTTTCTTTTAAATAAAAGAAAAATCTCCGCATTCTAACGAATAAAAGCTCTTTAAGGCGTCATGCAAGACGGATGAATAATTGATTATCATTTCTCTCGTAGTTTAACAATGAAAGGAAGAGAATAGTTGCGGCTTTCTCTTCGCACTATGTCTCTCTGAACAAGCTGTTGGACTAAACTAATCAATTGTGAATTGAAGCAGTTGTTAATGTGCAGACGATCGGATAAAGATTAGATTTTGACTAGCGCTGAAGTTTGATTTGCTACGATTAACAATTTCTGACATTTCTACTGCACTTGAGTTTGAGGAAGCATTCAAAGCATCCGACAACGAATGAAAAGGTTAAATATGACAAAGAAGTGAAATTAGTCAAAGCAAAGATCAAAACAATTCACTACACTGAAATGACCTAGAATGCGAGCGGAGTCTCTATTTCATGATCGACGTGACAAACATGACTTTTGTATACTTTCTCTTTTAGGTTCTCATGTTGAATATGCCAATTATATCTGTTGGATATCTAATACATATTATGTACCCTTTGAGAGCACATTGCCAGCCAGGCATGATGAACGTCCAAAACACATTGGTTTGTCTTTCTTTCGTTTTCATAGTGATTCGTCTCATTGAAAATATTTTCCTTTCATTTTAGCTTATTACCAATGGATCCCGTTTATTCTATTACTTATGTCAGTGCTCTTCTACATTCCCTCCGTACTATGGCATGCACTTGCCACAAAGACAGGTTTTGATATAGCTAATCTAGTTAAAACGTTGCATAGCATGGAACAGTTAAATCCCGATATTCGCGATCGAACACTCAGATATATAGCTAAACATATTGATCGTGCTCTAGAAATTCAACGTGAAATGGGCACAGGATTCTTCTCCCAGTTCAAACGTGTACTTCGTCGGTATTGTCCAGTTTTTATTATTGGCCGTGCTCAAGGAAACTACCTCACTTTTGTCTACTTATTCGTCAAAGTTTTGTACATTACCAATGTTATTGGACAATTATTCCTACTGAACGTAAGCCATCTCAGTCGATAAGAGAAAAATGTCTTATTTTGACGTGCTTTGTCTCTTTCGATAGATCTTTATGGGTTCGAATTATCATGGTTATGGAATTGAAGTCTTAAGGAACCTGTTATCAGGTCGTGAATGCTGTCGTTCAGCACGATTTCCTCGCGTAACGATGTGTGACTTCGAAATTCGTACAATGGCTGACCATATACATAAACACACGATACAAGTACGTGATTGAATAGGAAACGATCGAGTCTTTTCATTCATTAGCGCTTTTTTTGTTCGGTTTTTAGTGCGTGCTTCCTGTGAATTTATTTAACGAGAAAATCTTCATATTCATTTGGTTTTGGCTCGTCATCGTTTCTATTTTATCTTCATACGGTTTTGTCATGTGTATATGGCAACAAATCCTACCGTTCAATCGTGAACATTTCCTCAAAAAGTACCTGAAAATCATGAATCGGATAACACGTGAAACATTCGATCGCAAACTATTCAATACCTTTTCGAACAAGTATCTCCGACACGACGGTGTACTTGTTCTACGTCTTATTGCAATGAATACAAACGATGTTGTTATGGGAGAAATTATGGTCGCATTATGGGATGCTTTCAAACGTGCACAAGATACCGATGGTGGTATATTTGTGTAGCATTAATTACGTAGAGAATTTCCTCTCAGGAAAAATCACACGCACACATCATCTGTTCTTTGGTATAGGTTAAGAGATTTCATCTGTCTATGCAAGAGATGCTAGTCACGTTGAGTATCCAAGAAGATCTGCTCTCTACATGTGTCTTTTTTCTACTGTGATATATTTCTTTGTTTTTTCTTGATTAACGAACTAGCCAAAATTGTCCTGTAAGATACTCGAAATGATAACAGTGGACGTATATCTATGGATACGCGAATCTAATAGAAACAAGTTTTAGTATTAGCTACGACAATTGTGGTTTTCTCAGTTTCCATGTATTCTCTCTCTCTCTTGTTTTGACTGTCTATTTCGATTTCATACACTGATGATGTCAAAACGTTTCTCTCTCTCTTCTTCTTCTTCTTTTGTTTGTAAACGTTTTATGCGTGAGTGTTTGATTTTATTTTTCACTTTTTGTTTCCATATTGATGAAGAACAAAAAGAAAAATATAATGTATTTTGAGGAAAACACGAACATGTGATCAAATTATTCTGCAAGCGCGAGGACAGAAACAAGTTTTGTGATTTCCCAAGAAAGTGTCCTTCACAAATTGATGATGAATACAAATCATAACAAGATTGTCTGTGACTAAATTGATTGGGAATATGTTTGTTTACATTCCTTTCTTATTAAAGTAATCGTTGCACTGACTTGATCCGAAGGCTGATGTACTTATTCTATGACGTTGTTATTCTTCACATATCGAAGTGAACTCGCAAACAAATCATTTGCCATTTAAATGAAATAGATTCTTTCTTTTTTTATCTTATCACGTAGAGAGATTCAATAATAAATCATCGAGATAGATGTGTATTTTTGTGTTGTAAACATGCAAACATTACTCGGTGTACTATGCATCTTGTTTTCGATTCGATTCATTGATAATACTCAATGTCAACGAAATGCTCAAATTGTCGGTCCGTGTGGATGTTGTCCGATCATAGGTGGTGTCTGCATATCGTATGAAGGAATTGATGGCCTCGCAGCCTTGTGGCACGTGTGTGTTCCGGCTCATTTGAAGGAAACATTCACATTGGATCAATGTATGCCGAAAATCTTACCCTCAAATAATTTTACACGTTTATGTCGAACGGCAAATGAAACATTTCGTATATTTCCTCAGTGTGCAACAAAACAAACATGTCTTCTGCCAAAACCATCACGACCGTGTATGCAACTTGTTGACTAGATGAATATCCATCATAGAATCAGTTTGTCTTTTGTTCTCATAGATAAATTCGAATGTCACACACCGATGGCTGTGAAGGGTTCATGTAAACGATCGATAAAACGTTTTACTTACGATGCTAATCATCGGCAATGTGTGCCATTTACGTATTCAGGCTGTGGCGGATCAACGAATCGGTTTTTTAGGCAAAAGCAATGTGAGAAACTGTGTCTAAAGCCAACATGAAATTTTTCATTACTAATTTTCTTCCATTGAGAAATGAATAAATGTATCCACTTTTGTTGGTAGTGCACATTCGTAAAGAGATTTACGCATATGCTCTATTGATTCTCTCCGAAAATAGGATTCGCTTCTAAACATCATCACGAACCATTAATTGAGTAACAATATTAGTCTGACTATTGAACGTTCTTTTCCTCTAACATCATTTCAGATGAATCGATCATTTCGGATGTATTCTCAAATAGATAAGAAATCTAATTGTATAATTGAATTACAAATGTCAATACGATCACGATTTAGATCAATAAACGATATAATGTTCTTGGAGAACTCGAACACTCGTGTGAAATTTCGAAAGTTTTTTTATAATGGGGAAGGAGGTCGTTATAACAACTATTTTCGTACGACTCATAAGTGTTCTTTGCTTTAACAAAATGTTAATATGAGAACGGTGATGCATGGATTATTTCGTGTAACAAAAAATTTGTTTGAAATGCCGATATTTTGTACATATAAAGTATCTACATTGGATACAATGAGACGAAGAACTTTCGGATCAATTTTGTGTCCACAATAGGAATCGGGAGAAATGGTACAAATACATGGAATCGTTTTTTGACGGAATCAATTCATTCAAAAAGGACGAATGGTCACGGGTGAAACAAGAATGAATTGATACATGGTTGCCCGGGACGTCGGTCAATAGATAATTACTCTTTTCTTTGCCCTCTTACATAGAAAATAGAACACGAGCGTGTTATATAGGCCGTCCGTTTATATTTGGTTGGTTGAAAATAGCGGTTAGTAATAGGACGTGCATTAAATGATGAAGGGAGGAGGTCATTGAGCGGTCACGAACGGTTTGCGACGTCCTTTTTCTTTTTCTTCTCTGAGTATATCTATTTTCTCCTTCATTCTTACTTTTACCAATACTTAAACATACATAAAAAAATCTTACGTTCATACCTACACTTTAAATTAACTCACTAGTCTCGTCAAATGCCGTCCCATAAAACTCCTCGGTACTGTTTGTATCGCGAGTTCGTTGATGCTTACATGAAAGGCCATTCTGAAATGTCACGATGCGTATGTTTTAAATCCTTTTCTTGCTCACACATGACTCTATATACACTCACTATCTTTCAGTTATCCCACACAGCTGCTCAAACTGAATGGAACGAAATCAAAACAAATGAAGTACTCGTGAAAGAAAAAATTGAAGAGTATCTCGCAAAATTTAACTCTAGTAGTGCTTGTGGCTTGACTCGTTCGGAAACCGGTCCACCGAAGAAAACTCGCGGACGAAAAAAGAAAGCTGAAACCAATGGTGAGCAAGAAAGTAATGGTCGTCCGACGAAAAAACGTCAGAAGCGAGCACGATCATCTGATATCGAAAATGAAATCATCAACGGAACTGAAGAGCAAACCTCAGATCAAGCAATCTCAGCAGATCAACCAGTAGACAGTCAAACAAAAAAGAAACCGGAAAAGATTCGTACAGCTGCTGAAATTCTCGCGAAAAAAACACGCGCACCAGCTCAAGAAAAAGTCTCGAAAGAAATTCATGAAATAAATGAGCGTATTATTCAACTAGTCCAAGTGAAAAATATGGGTATGGCTACAAGTGAACAAGAAAAACAATTGAAGAAACTGTTAGTTGAACAGAAGAAAAAGACAAATGACTTGAAACGTTTGAAAGCTGAACAGACAGCTAAAAAGCGTGCCCGTGAAATTAAAAAGGTAACAGAACGTGCGCTGTGCAAGTATTCCGGTTCACGTACGTTATTTTTTCTAGCGTAAAATCGAAGCATTATGTGAGAAAAACCCTGAACTTGCAGCTGAATTGAACAAGATTTATCGGCCCATCATTGGTCGACCACCAATTGAAGAAGAATGTCCAGATTTACTACAGATTATCGAGGAGATTGCAAAGGTTGGTGGAGCTGCAGACGACAACCGACGTTCGCAGACCATTCGGCCGTGTTTAACATTAGACGATCTACGAGAGAAAATCAAAGAACGTGGCTATGACATCAAACGATCGACACTTTACTATCGGTAAGAAAAAGTCCTACTCTATCGCATAAGTGTCGAAGTTTCTTTTCTTCTAAGATTACTGCCGCATCGTTCAAATTCCATTGATGGTAAAAAACATGTCCGAACCGTCCCGGTACGCCTTCGTAAAGCTCAAAATGACGAACACAGCAAACATGAAGGTTTGAACACAAACTTGAACGAATATCATCGCATTTTCTTTTCATTTCAGATGGACATTTTGCCACAGCAACCATTCGATATATCAAAGATTTAGCTGGTATATTTGGTAATGATGTCGTATTCTTCTTATCACAAGATGACAAATGTAAAGTACCAATCGGTTTGCCCGCCGCGAAAATACAAGCTCCCATGTTAATGCATTTGGATTACCGTGTTCGTTTGCCTGATCACGACTGGACTGTTGCTCCTCGTCATCAGTTAACTCCTAGGTAGAACTACCATTGATGACGAAGATAACGGTTTAGTTCTTCGTGTCTTTGTTTAGTGTTTATGCCGCTTGCATGATGACGGAAAATAATGATGTTGGCTACTCTGGTCCAACTTATATTGCAGTTCGTTCCGCCAAACATGACCGAAGTGATGCCAATAGTCATGCATGTGATTTCGATCGTCTCGTCGGACTGAAAGAATTTGAAAAAGCAGCACGTGATTATACCGGACAAGTGAAGCCACTAGTTATTATAACTGTCGACGGTGGTCCTGATGAAAATCCACGTTTCCCTAAAACACTCGTTGCTTCGATACGAAAATTTCGTAAATATAACCTTGATGCACTATTCGTGCTGACACATGCACCAGGTCAATCGGCGTATAACGTTGTCGAACGACGTATGGCACCACTTTCGCATGATTTAGCTGGTCTTATTCTGCCTCACGATCATTTCGGTACACATTTAAACGATTCAGGTGTCACTGTCAATCCCGACCTAGAACGAATAAATTTCAAAAAAGCTGGCGAAGTTCTTGCAGAAGTTTGGCGGGGATCCATTATCGATGAATATCCCGTTGTTGCTGAATATATAGATCCGCCGGCATCCACTCAAGATGAATTACGATCGATTGACGTGAATCTAGTGATGAATCATATTTTAGACCGGTGAGACTTTTTATAGTAGAAATCTCTGTTAAAATGATAGTTGTTGTTTGTTTTTAGTGTTTGCTATGAGGAAGAATCCGAAGAGCCCATTGAACGTCGAGTGCATCAAAGCGATGAATACTATCAGGAAAGAGCTCGATCGTCACATATAGCATCCAATGGTGAATTGTCACGGGATGGTCCGAAATATGACATTGATGAGTAAGACAACTACCGTCTTTCGATTGATTGCAATGAAATCATTCGATCTGTTAGGTATTGGTGCGCGACACATGTTCTTCAAACTCAGTACACAATTCAAATCGTTCGTTGTAACTCCATCGCATGTTGTGGTCCATGGCGAACAAACTACATTCAAGTATTTCCACATCGTTTTCTGCCCGCGCCAGTTCCATTCGAGCGAACACCACGCGGTATAGCTATGGCTGATCGAGATTATCAAAAAGGTGTCTTCTATGGCTCATTGATTCAACGTATTCAATTTCATGGTGTCGTGATGCAAAGTGCTCAAAACGATATCATCCCATTCGATTATTGCTGTGCCAGTGTACGTAAAGAACTGAAACGACGCGTTTGCTCGATTTGCAAACAGTATATTCCGTCCGCTTATCGAATGAAGAATCACTATAAAATTCATCAACAACAATATGCATCGAACTGTCTCGAGTATGACGATGACATGTTTCCGGATGAAGCGGAGATTAAACTTGAAGAAGAAGAAGAAGAAGAAGACGATAGTGAAATGCTCAGCAGTCAACGGCCATTACCAGCTGTGTCTGATCCTTCATCGAATGGCGTGGTGCTTTTTTCGGATATGCTCGATTGGTTAAAATCGGACTTCGAAGAACTCGAACTCAAAGAACAAGCGCGAAAAGAAGCAGAGAAAAAGAAACAGATGCGTTAGAATCTAATCCGTGTGCATCCGTGCGTGCCTGTGTATTCTTCTTTCTGTAGTCTTATGTATCAGATACTTAGATGGGTTTCCCTTCGTCGTACTAATTTAAGTTCTGTTTTTTTCTTTTTCATCGAAAACTACTACACTATGTAACTATCTCTAGAAATTCAGTATGGAAAACTTTCAATGTTATAGGAAAATAAATGTTTGAATTGTACCCGTTATCCACTGTGATTCACAGTTATATCCAGGGTTTACATACAGTTCTATATATACACATACAGTATCGAATCGATTTTCTTATTCTGTTCATCTTCGAGATTACTATCAGTTCTGACTTGGACTGTCTATTCGAATTATCGTTTTTCGACAAGAATACGTTGAAATTCAATGGGTTGTAAACATTCACATACATCATCTCCTCGTGAATCACCAGTGAAGAAAATCACTGCAAGTGGAAGTTCGATTGTATTAAAAAGTAAGATTTCTATTCATCGTGCACAAATCGCCGATCAGCAAACACCAATTGGCAACAAATCATTATCATCATCGAAATTATCGATTTCAACTAAGAAAGTAAACGACATTCTTATGTCTCGCTCATTCAATAATTATTCTTTAGACATGTCTGTCGTTATCTTCGTTACCAATTCCATTTACGGCGTTATGTTTGGAAAAAACACTAGATGAACATGACCATTATTTGATCAAACGATTTAAAATAGATACATCTTGTCTAATTCTTGATGTTTCACGAACACACGTTCTTCTACTTGATGGCCGACAACTTCGATTGATTCATATAGAAACCATGGATATTGAAACATGTCTTCTACCACTAAACTGCGCAGATGTTCAAGAGATCGCTTGGTCGGCAACACTCAATGCTTTTCTTCTTCTGACTGCTGATCAACTATATAAAACTGGTACGAAGCAATTACAACCAATTCCTATTCATCAAATTCAAGTAAGATTCTAATCAAGAAAAATCAGTTCGAGAAATCTCTTTTTTTCGGTTCGATAGTTTATTGCTGAAGGACCTCGAAAATCCTATATGGCTGTTGACGGCGACGATTTATTAATAAATCGTTCATTCGGCTGCGACCTTCGTCGTTATTCTCTTTCAAAGGTGTCTCTCGTCGAACCACCTCGTCCGTATTCCAATATTGAAAATCTGTCAGTGACAATTATTCGATTAAATTCAAACAAAATTCTTGCCCTTGCTATCTCAATCGGCAAGAAGCAAATGGTCGATTTGGTTAATTTAAACAGCGAACAACTTCTCCATCGTATTCACATGGATACCAATGAAAATATTTTGTATCCAGTGAACTTACATAACAATGGACAATGGTTTGCCAAAACGTGTACTCCTTGTGTAAATATCGGCCATTGTTTAATCTCGGCAAATGGACAAGTTACAAGACTAGCACTTTTTCCAAATCAGGATAATTTCATTCGATCTTTCGCCATGAGTCCTGATAATCGATGGTTAGCTATCAGTCGACAACATGTATTAGAACTGTATCAACCATGCTCATCATTTTTACCGCTAATGAAGAACTTAGCTGATGTTAGTAGTATTTCATTAACATGATCGCTTTGTTGAGAATTTCTTTTTTCGATATATATTTATATATACAGAGATCAATTATTAGTATATGTATATCTGTGTGGGTGTGTTTTGTAACAGTTCTTTTATTTTAAACAAGGTGATGCAAAAAGATTAAAATCAATATTTAGAAACATCGAAAACTTTGTCATTGTTGCTCGTTTGAAGAAGCGATTTCATCCGATGGTGAATAATTTAAGATCAATATATTGCCGATTTCAATGTATTTAACTGGTTGAAGGTCGCACATAAGTTGCAGCTGTGCTTGCGAATGTAACATATATCCTTACCATGCTGATGATTTCTCATTGTAGATAGTACAATGTTAGATTTAACAACGAAACAAATCCTATGAATTCTCTGTATATCTTTATTAAGTACGTATCTGTAATAAGGTTGAAAACGAAAATAAACGTACACATCAAGTATGGTTTGATTAAAGTTATGGACAAAAGAAATTCCGTATCTGACTCGCCTTTCTCTTTTGATAAAATCTTCCTTCAATGCCGTTCTTTATATTGTTTTCTTCGCAGAAATTTCTTCTTCTGCCGAAGTGACCGGTATTTCCTCATTGCGCCGTGCGGCTTCTGCTTGCAATAAAGATCGTTGTACATTCACTGGAAGACCAGGATTGAGACTGCACACATAAGGAATCATTGTTTTCGCCATGTTACCAAAATCGATTATACATCGAATGAACATGCAATCATCACGTACGTATGGACTATTGGCCTGATGAATCGACGTCAACGGACAGAAGCGAGGAATGCCAGAAGCAATATTCATCCCAGTTCTTGGCCGTTGGAAACTATTTGATTTTGGATCCGGTCGAAACGAGTCAATCAAATGTCGTTTGTCTTGTTGATTAAAGAGACAAAAAGTGACTTTATACGAGAATGGCCAATCCAAAATGGCATCATATTCACCACGAAGTAGTACGAAGAATAGCGAAAGATGAGTTCGTCGTGCTTGACCATCACCGTTCACGTACAATCTCATACACATTTTATAACCATTACTCGATGAGTAGAACGGAGGAGAGTAGATACTTGTTTGTCGTTCAGCAATAGCATCACTAATTTTTTGTGCAACATCGGTAATTTTCCAGATAAATGTTCCATCGTTGCATACTTGAGTACTCAGTTCGTTTATCTTCTCTTTCATGGTTTCCATTTCCGTTTGTAGTAAACTCTGCTGCGTTTGCGAAGCACTCATAAATTGATTTGTTTCTTCAATAGAACTTTTTAACGATTGAATTTGATTACCGAATACAGTCACCGCATGGTTCAGTTCTATAGCAGTATTTTGAACTTGAATATTTTCATTATGTAGACACGAAACAGCATCAGTCAACAAATCAACACATTCAGGTACAGTATTAGATTTTTTTGCTTGTGTCTCAATTGCTTTCGCTATACATTCTTGATGAATTGAACTTAAATAATGTGCATCGAGCTCGTCGTAAGCTACCTCACGTAAGCAGCCATGCGCTACAAGTGGACATGGTATCAATACAGTTGCATTCGTCGTGCGACATTCTCGTTTGATTGCTTTTTTGTCAGTATCAGACTAAAATCGAAAAAAGAATTTCTTAGTCTACTCTATAGATATTTGATTGATTCATTGTGAATAACGACAGTTCACCTGAAGACGAATCATAGCGATGATATTGTTATGTGTTTATTCACTTCCTTTCCTTACACATCTATGCTCTTTATATAGATTATGCTTTTTCATTCTACTGAAAATTTTCCCAATAACACTCTGGACATTTTCCAAGATACTCCATGACTAGTCGATCTTATAGACAAACCTATCTATCGCATCACAAGCGGGCTTAACGTTCGCGACATCTTCAACCGCTTTTCAAGAGAATTCTCTTTTTGTTTGAGGTATAATTCCTATGTATTGATGCATGGGCAAGAAACCATATCCAAATAAAAACCTTTGTTTGAGAATAACCTTACTATCATTTGCATCACGCTTTACTCAATATCTCGTAGAAATTTCAAGAAGATTTACTATGACGAAATGACAAAATTTTCCCTTTAACTGAGAGCTTTGGAAGCATTTTTTATGGTATCTACGAGATCTTTTTTATCGCAAAGCTTAATTTTTCTACCATATTTCTGCTGATCTCTAGCTATTTTCGCTATGAATTACTGGCTACAATATAGGAAAAGTATGAAAAGTCAACTTACGTCTAGATCAATATCTGACATCACACGTTTAGCCGAGCTCTCACGAAGAGATTCCAGTTTGTTAGACATAGACTCATCGTTACTTGGTTGAAAACCTGCTGTTTCGCTAGGTACAGGAGGCATTACTTGCAAATTCTACTCGAAATGATTACAAACTAGAATAAAGAGTACCTTATATACTACACTCACTACCTTTCTAGGGAAACATCCAATCGCGTAAAACTAGTGTATTAACAGCTTGGCCATTTTTTACCTTTCTGAGTAATAGAAGGAAAAAAGATTAAAATGTCATACACATCACGTGCGGTAATCGAGTTACTCGCTGAGAAGCAAACAGAAAAAACCCAGTGACGTATTTCGTGTTCTCCTTGCAAACAGTGATAAAAACACTCAGGCTGGGTTTTTTCCCATTGAAACCAACAGCCAAAAATAGAGTGAGTCAGGCTGGAAAATCATTAATGCCAGTAATGATCTTTCGCTTATGTAACAATGCTTACGATAGAGATGAGAAACTTTTGACAAATCAGTCTGTATATCAAAGCAAAGATGAAGATATAACAAGAAGAAAGGCTATGTTATGATTTTGATATATGAAGCAAAAATGTTATCTTGATTAGGAAGAAAACGGCATTGTTCTAATATTTGACATTGTCTTCTAATGAGATCATTCGCAGTAGCATCGGAATGCTTTTTCTCTTTACAAGTGAACATCAAAAATGAGTTCAACCAGCACCATATCGTTCATATTGATCGGTTTATTGAGATGAAAATTTATGTATGTCTGACATCTTTTTTTTTGTTATTCTATGTCGGGTCTACCGATTTGAAAAGTAGTTCAAGTTCATCGAAATGAAGCAGATCAAGCAAATCTAATTCGTTGAATCTCTCACATTTTGACATTTATTATAATATCTTAATCAGATCATCTTGGTCAAATGAGATTAAAATTCAATATGAAAATTATCACCTTCTGTTTTTTTCATCTTTTGCATCCGAGTTCATTATTTACTGAAGATGAATAGATTCTTTCTACTGATCAACAATCTGATCATATATGTGTCTTTGCTTCTTTCTTTTCTGAGCAAATACTCTTCATTCGAGGCAGTCATTACTAATGATGAACATCGTTCTTTGACCTTTCTCGTAGTAATCGAAGCACAAGACATCGATATATGTTGACAAATAGATAAAACTGATAGCATCGTTCATAAGATTTCTATTTGCGTACACACATACACACTCGCATGTCTACACAAAAGGCTTATCAATCGAAGTGTTTTTCTTGAAATTAAATCCATCGGAAAGCTATTACAAAAGAAAAGAGTACAACCTATTTTTTAGCTGATTAAATTATCAAGTGAAAAGCCGAAGATGAAGTAAAAGTATCCATTTTTCACTTACATTTTAATGAATATTCCTTTTTTTCCTCGTCTTCTTGCCTGAAGATAATTTAATGTATGTGATTTGAGAATAGTGACCACCGGTCAGTTGTTCAAACTCAAGTATGTATATATGCATTGATCAACTGATGATGACGCCCTCCTCCCTCTTCTTTTCATTATATCCTTATTTTAACACCTGCGGCAATGAGTTTGTTCATGACGGGCCAACTCGTGTTGATGATCATGATCATGATGAGAGTAACTGCCAGATTAATTTCGATCAATTCATACTGGAGAGCAAGCATTACTGCTGTTGCTTGATTGAACATACAACACTTTGCACATGTTTCGACTCCTGTTTCCGTGCACATTGAGATATAGCATATCCAATGTCAAAAACAGAATACGGATGTGTTCTTTCTCTTTTTAATGGATTAGGCGAAATGAAGAAAACACAATGTCTCCAGGAAAGAACAACAACATAATCTAAATGAAACATCCTCCCGATTTGCCATCGCTCTAATCGATGTATGTATATTGTTTAGATGAATAAACAGAATGTCCTCGTATTTTCTTGTCTTACTCTGTGGGTATGTATTCATTCGCATGTTCATTCATTCATTCATTCATTGTTTTGATCTTAGCCATCTTGCTTTGTCATCAATCACATCTCATCTGTTTCTCCCGCTCTCTCTCATCTAACTAGTCAGAAATTCATCATATCATCATTATTGAAATCATCTGGGTCTCTTGGTACACTTCATTTTATCGCAACGAATCTTGATTATGTCCGTCTATTTGAGATGAAGACAAAAGGTGTGTAAAGAAAGCAAAAGAAATATTTGAACTGGACAAACATAAACTGTATTGAATTAGAACGCGTGAGTGGATGAGAGAGAGAGAGAGTGTGTGTGTGTGTGTATAAGCTAGAGCAAGAAAAAAGAGAGGGAAAAAAAACTGACATGAGAATTTCAATGAGTGGCACCAGACGACAAGTCGATCACGTTATGCAAATATTATTTCGATTCCACCGCCCTTACTAGTCAGTGGGGTGTTCATGCTATGATCGGTCATTGGATTAGCACAGTGTACAATTGAAGATAGTGTCTTCAGAGATTTACACCATCATATAATTGCCATTCTTCACTTATCAAAAGAAAATAAGACATGAGTATGTATTTTAGAGATAGCCATATGAATGGACATCAATCAAGATTCTCTTTTTTCTCTCTTCATCAGCATGTGTGTGTGTATGTTAGATCACTTTCACAAATTCTTCTCTTGACCGAACTCANCAGTTGAAATAATAATAGTCAGATTGATGAATCCTCATTATTCTCTTGAAATACGACGACACCTGATGGCAGTTCGATCATTTTGTCATTAGGAGACATCTTTATAGACCTGTGTTGTTTTTTGACCTTTCATCCGTATGATTAGTTTCATTTTTCATTTTGTATTTAACTATTCAATCGAAGAACAAAAGAAAAGAAAACGATCAATAATGAAGAACTGCGAAGTTTGATTTGCTTGTTTTCTTTTTTATAGTTTCAATACAAACTCAGGGACAATTGATTATAAAGCCCGCTGAAACATCATTGACCAGAGATCAATACAGATCTTTTGTTGCTTCATGTACTGGTCAATCGAACAGTCGAGTGGTTGGCTGGAAATCACCACAACAGAGAGATATACCTGAAAATGAGCACGATCGGTAATAAAACTAAAGGAAGACACTCATCTTCAAAGCAACGATCGATTCTCATTCGTCGTTTTAGTGTTACAATTGAACGACAATCTAATGAAATCCGATTACGTATTCGAAATTTAACAACCGACGATCAAGGTATTTATCCTTTAAGAATTCTTATTCTTTAGCGGCGAGAAGAGGAGATCACATAGAATATAATTGATCGAACAATTTCCGTACTTTCTGTAATTCCATGAATGAAATCGTCACGTTCCAATTTCTTCTCTTTGAATCTCTAAGACTCTTAGATTGTTACTTTCTCTTGAACTATTTGCTTGACCCTCACTTCAATTTAATTCGGATACTGTTAATAGGTGTAAGACAGGAAATAGCAACATAACTCGTTCCGGCATTCGTCTGCATGAAAGATTTGAACATTCTCAGTTAATAATTCTGCTTCTTTCTCATCTTTTCTTTTCAATAGGTACATGGGAATGTGTGGGTACGGACAGTAATGGTCGACAAAGTCGCAAATCCTTCCAATTAAATATCAAAGGTTGATTGAATACGACAAAGAAATTATTGAGTTCATTCGTTTCTTTTTTTTCCTTCCTCTTTGGCTTCAGTTCCAATTACATTTCATGGTGATTCTGTTCAATATGCTGCTCTTGGAGAAGCTGTCAAAATTAAATGCCAAGTCCTAGCAAGTCCCGCAGCTGAAGTGTCTTGGTTTAAAGGACAAGACAAAACTCGTGTTGGTACGGTTTGAAAAAGAAACTATTGCATTAGAATGATGTAAAAATGACCTCTATTATTACTAGATGGACCGTATTACACGCGTGTCAATGATGGTCTACGAATTAATCGAGTAGAAATGTCCGACAATGACACATTCTGGTGTCGCGCTGATGTACTTGAAACTGGCGAATCACGGGATTTTCCGATAACTGTTGTGATTTCAAGTAAGGTTTCTTTACTAATCCAAACATTCGTTGATAATTCTTTTGTTTCACAGAATCCGTTACTCAGCCTCGTATCACGTGTGCTACTCCATGTGCTATTGAAAAGAAAACCGCTACGTTAGTGTGTGATGCAACTGGTTTACCGCCGCCAAAATTTGCCTGGTATTACGGATCGGTAAGTTTCTTTTGACTGAAAAATCGAACTACGATTGCAAATGTTCACCTCACGAAAATAATGAAAACAACAATAATCTCCTCATTGATCTATAGGCAGATGAATTGAGACCTGTCAAAGTAAGATATAGAGATTATAAATAAAATTCAAGAGATATCTCGATATCTATCAGCATGATAGTTCTTTAATTTGAGTGATCGTGATGTATGCATGTCTGTTTCTTTATTATTATTATTATTATTATTTTATATTTTGTAGTGAATTTATCAGTTTTTGCTTTGATTATTACTTTGTTTTATAAACTTCTTCCCTTTTATTATTTTTTCCATTCAGATCAATGTTTTAGCCAATTCGGTAACACGAAGACAGACATATTTCTTGTGTGTGACCTAATCTGTAGAGCACAATATCAGTTATTTCACTGTTATTAGAATTTTTCTTACAAACTAATCCTATTATTTCAAATCATTGACTTTTGTATCTCTCACTCTCACCTATATGCATTCAGAGAAACGACATAGAGACGACTCCACGAGATCGAACTATGGTATTTTATAATTTCATATCGAATATTTTGACAACAGACGAAAAACAGCATGTGAGTGAAAGACAACAAAAAAAAGAAAGGGGGCGGACGTACATCAATCGACCAAAACAAAAGGTTATCCTATCAGCATGATGCTTACAGTAGATATTTTTGTGTGTATTTTCTGACTGGCTCAATGCACGTGTGTGTATGTGTGTGCGTATATATATACCTATATATATATATTTATATATGTGTGTGCCATTGTACCGCCCCCCGACGCGTGATTAGACAGATTCTTTTGTTTGCTCATTTTCCTATGCGGAAAAAGAAGTAAACTAATGTGAATTTGTTTAAATTTAGGATTCACCTGTTGGTGCGAGTGAAGTACCTAAATTTGTTGTACGAGGCAATCAATTGACGATTAACTACGTGGACGAAACTGACAATGGAAAGTATTCGTGTCATGCTTATAATGAATACGATCCAAAAGGTCTTCGAGCTGAATATAATTTGAATGTGATTGGTAAGTGTTGAGTCTTTGTTAGAACGAGATTTAGTTTCCTTTGCTTTTGTTTAGTTCCACCACGGTTAGCGCCCATGGCACCTATCGAAATTAACCTCGATGATCATCATCCTCAACAAATCTCTTTTCAATGTCGTGTTGAACGTGGTTCATCAGAAAGTCTCTCATTGGAATGGCAATATTTGAATAGTACACCAATTCAATCTACTAATGGCATATACGTTGATAAGACACACTTGGAAAGAGATAAACTGATCGAACTACGTTTCAATCCTGTCCGTCGAGAACATTTCGGCAATTATTCATGCGTAGCGAAAAATCTTGCTGACAGTTCCTATTCAATTGCTAGTCTTTATATTCAATGTAAGTACACAACAAATTCCTGTCTAGAAATATTGAGATCTTCCATTGTAGTTCAACCGGTTTTTGTTGGGCCAAATATTCAAACTGTCTCAACAATTCCTAACTATCGAGTCGTCATGCGTTGTCAATTCGAATCCTATCCACCGCCACAAATACAATGGATCAAAATGGTTCGAACTGTTGAAGAGCGGGAAGGACGGACACTAGCTGTCGATGTTGATAACGGTGTAAATGATATAACAACTAAACAACTTGGATCAACATTGTTTGAAAGTGTTCTTTCGGTAGGCTCCTTTTCGTCTGAGTTTGAATAAAAATCAAAGGGATCGATCATTTATTTTGTGTCTAGTATACACCGATCGAACAGGATTTTGGTATCAGTTTCGAATGCCGAGCATTGAATCCGCGTGTCGGTCGACATTCATTTACACTTCAACGTGCCGAACCACCGAAAAAAGTTCGAGTATCCGAAGTCAAACCATTAACCAATGGCGTCGAAATTGTTCTTCAACCACCAGAAGCCGGTGGTCTTCCACTAATGGAATACGTGATTAAATACGGTCTAGCTGATAAGACAGATGATCAAGGCCAAACATTAGTTATTCCAGGTAAGAGTCGTCCTGATAAATATCGAGTGCTCATCAAGCAGATGAAATCGATCAGACAGGTTTTTGATATTATGTGTTTCAATTGTTTTAGCGCAATCTGTTTCCGATGATCCTCAACAATCGGGTCAAATATTGAAAATAGAGAAAATCAAGCCAAGTACCACTTATCGTTTTACAATCTATGCGAAATCTCGTGCTGGTACAGGCCAACAAAGTAGCTCGACAACGTTCCGCACATTGGACAGACAAATTCCAGATTTTAAAATCACGAAAACAGATGAAAATAAGAACGAAACTTGTTTCAGTGATCGCAGTTGTTTAATTAAATGGACGATCGAATCCGATGGTGGAGCTCCAATCATTCGTGCTGAAGTCCTCTATGCTAAAGTAAATAGTCACTGTTCGAAACCAAAACCTATTTTCTAACAAATCTCTTCTTACTAGGCTAAAAATGACAACAGTTTTGAACCTGACGGACCATTCAGCACACCAGTTCCAATTGACGCTTCTATTTCCGAATATGAAATTCCTAATTTAAAACCAACGACTAGCTACATAGTTCTTGTTAAGTTATACAATGAAGCTGGTGCAGCCGAACAAAAACTCCGTATTACAACACTGAGCGCCAGAAGTGGTATGACATCCTTGCCTAATTACCACTGTTATGCTCATTGTTGTTTTCCTTTCCTAATTCATAGGCAGTATCACAGCCACCATGAACCCTTTGATACAAAACTATCGACGAAATCAGCCAAGCAAATGGGTTATTGTTGGTATCATTTTGGGTATTATTTTATTTGCCGTTATCTTCGTTGTGATCTGTGTTCTGTTACGAGTCTATCGACTTGGTGGCAAAAACAAAACAACTGATTCGTAAGTAATCGACCAGCAATACATTTGCTTGTTTTTGTTCAACTCGAAGAAAAGTCAATCCTTTTTATAGTATGGCAAAAAATAGCCGGACGTAGGTTCTCTTGAATTTTGACCCACATTCTATATGATGTTTATAATTGCATGATAAATATTTGTCGGTGATCGGAGTTAACGTGAGATTTGAAAAAGAAACAAACGCAAATGTTTCTCTATCGTTCTTCAGTCTAAATCATTTTGTTCATTGTATGTCTCAGCTCATTTTTTCCTTTGCTATTATTTCTTACTCGCATGAATTTTCATTACATATGTTTTGTATTTTATTTCTCTTAGTGATCATCAATCCGCACCAATGATAAATTCCAATAATGCAGAGAATAATTCCGAGCAAAATGGTTACTCAAATGGTCATTCTTCCAAGAAGGTAAACGATTTTTCTTACTGAACTTGAATCGCTATTGAGAAGAATTTCCTTTAGTCGAAAAAGAAGACGAAACCTAGTGCTGTTTGAGGTATTCTACACTAGATTGGTGTAGGCGTGAACTATTCTAACGCTTTCTAATCATTGATGCTTGATTTTTGGTTGTTGCGTCTGACTTGACATTCTCATTATTCTTGGTTTTGATTTTAGCATGGCGATGATGTGTAGGTGAATGTTCTTCAATCATCGATGAATCTCAATCTGCTTTGTTCACGGCAAACTTTCGCGAGAATGTTCGTAATATAGATCATTGTGTATATAAAATTCTATCATCAGAATTAATTTCTCTGTTTTTTTTTCTTTTGTGTACGCGTGTGTGTTTGTATGATGTTGGTGCTCTATTTTTATTTGTCGTCCGTTTATTCGAATATCTTTTCTCTTCTTCTTCTTCTTCTTTACTCCGTCAGAATTCGTTTGTGCGTTTGTTCATATTTCTTGTTTTTTGCGCATCTAGTCAAATACTTGTTTGCAACTCTCTAAGCAGACATCAGCGGCATGAAGTTTCGAGCTTTAGACAAGAACGTATTGGCAACAAACAGAAAAGTGTTCTGTGAACAAGAACAAACATTCATTCTTGCTTGGACTTGTTTCTTCGTAATTCTCGTGTAAAAATGAAATACAGTGTTCAAATAGAAGAATGTTGTTGTCATTGTTTTGTTTTGTTTCGCGAAAATAATCTAACTATTAAAGAATAATGATGTATGTCCAATAACTATGCAAAACAACGATCTCAACTATCAATACATTCAGATTTGTACTCACACTGTTTAGTAATGAGAAAGTTGGTGAAAACATTACTATCGCCATGAATGCTGTGAAAATAGAAGGATCTACCTTTTTCCGTCAGAATAGTTTTCTGTTTGAACAGATCTCGTTTTAATCGGGGGCATTTATCAGCCAGTATAATCGAGTTACAGATGTATGTGCCTATCCAGCAATCGTTCAGGCCTATATTATGGACATATTGCAACGTTGATTCGAATCAAACAATCCGTAGCCAGATCGTTTGCAATCATAGCTATTAGTGGTTTGACGATGTTCATCGTTGTACTTGATATTATGAGATATATTTTTCATATTGATTTCACTCGTCATTATCCTAACTCATTGCCCATTACGAAAGCATCGGGTTGCAGCACGATTCGTATACATTAGCTGACTATTAAGGACCAGTAGAGAAAATAGAAGCATGTACTATATTTTCTTGCTTATTTCATAATTTGTGAGTGAAAAAGCGACACTTCTATGACTAACTTGAATTTTCATTCATTCCACTGCGAAGTTCAATTTATTTTATTGCAAAAATAGAAAATATCCAAAGAAAAAGTGAACGCGAAAATAAATAAAAGAATATTTTAATGGTCATGATCGGACGCAATAGTATTATTCGCTTCAGCAAATAGCAATGGTGTTGATTCTTCTCGTGAACGATGTTTCTTAAATAAAACTATCGTCACAATGAAGATAACTATACCAATCGGAATTAAGACAATGGAAACCCATCGAACAATGGTGAAAAATCGTAGAACTTGATTATTTAGATCATCAGCTGACTTTTGGTCGATCGTTGTCGATTCATTGATCCATATGGCTGGTAAAACAACTTCGGAGATATATTTAAAATCGTCAATGAAGTGTTCCGGTTGGAGGAAGACGTTTATTTGCAAACGTTTTTGTGCACTTAATACAAGTCCTGTGTGTGGTTCAACTTCGAATATTGTTCGATGAATTGGTGCGTCAGGTTCAATACCTTCAAGTCGACTTTGATATCGATCAGCAGCATAGAGTAGATGTGGTAAGGAAATATAGATAGGAGCACCTTGTCGGCATACACTCACGTCAAGTACACCGGAATCTGTAGTACCAAATGCAATATTATCGGGATTTAAAGTGGAATTTAAGAATATCTCAGCAGGAATCGAAAAGAGTTCTGTTGGAATATCTAAGACAGATGAATGCTTTTCGAATTTGGCGTAAAGTGAACGGCAAATATCTGTTGAATATAAGTAAAGACGTATTGATTGGAGATCTTTGCCGATCAGTGGAGGAAACCATGAACCATCAGTACCATTTATTTGATTCCCCCAAGGTGTTCGCCAATAGGGTAAAGATGAAATACCTAAAAGAATACGCATGGACTAGAACGATGCAAACAAACTAATTTACCATTCCATTTATTGATATTATTCAATTGATTAATATGATCTTCACCTAGTCCGAAGAAATAGCTGTCATCGTTCATGCTAGAATTCGAAATTATTGTATTCTACCTGTGAAAACTGTGTACAGGCCATCGTCTGTAGCATTCGATCCGTAGAAATATCCAAAATGATCATCGGGAACTAGATCTTTGATAATTGGTAGTGATTTTGCTGCTTTCAAGAGAGGATCTTCATAACCCCAAATCCATTCACGTGCTGTATGGTCAATAAACAACGTTTCATTAAAAAAGTTCTTGACAATGTTAAAAATTTCTTGCGTTTTAGCTGATTGGTTACGAAGTAGTGCCACAATCGTTACAATTGGGGTGTTGACCATAGTTATGCGAGTCGTTTCTGGAAGAGCCGACTTCTCGGGCACGAATGTATAAGAAATCGGTTGGCGATAGGTCACTGTATAGTTATCGTTGAAATACACACCGGTCTTCGTTCGATGCTCCAAATAAGTAAACGGACCTCGTTGAACAACGTACGGTTTGGCACCGCGAAGAACTTCGCCAACATTGACACATTCCCATAACCAAAACTGTAAATAGATTGGAACCGGTGGTGTTGACCATGAATCAAGTTGATCGGAGTCCGCTGTTAGTGGTAATTGTTTCTCGACTTGACTTTGCAGAATATGTGGTCCAAGGACTATGCCAATAATGCCCGCAACAACAAAAAGACAAGAAGCAATCAATGTACAGACGACAATGCCCGAGATCCAGTTTGAACTAGCCATGAATAACGCAGATGTGTCCTCTTTTTTTCTTATCTAGTTTTACTCAACAAGCAGAGAGAAGAAACACTTTGTTCTGCTAGTTGCTTTATCACATTTCTTTCGTTTATTTATCTAAAGTGTCAGAAATATATCAGATAAAATGTCGTCAGATTTACATCAGACTCAGATCACAAATTTCAAATCGAAGAACGGCAGCGTTCCTTCTCTTCGAGTCAGAAACTTCGTCATTATTACGGCGTTGCAAAACATGTGCCCTATCATATAAATAAATGCCCAGCAAATAGTAAAATGAATGAATGATGTCGGTAGTAGACGACGCGAAATGATCAAGTTTTATTTTTAGTCGAATATGCATGCAAACCTACCGTGCAAATCTTGCTGTTCTAATAATAGCTTATTGGTGTGAGTAGAAAAAAAAGTGTAAAAATTCATTTCGCCCGGGGAGAAAATTAGGCAGGTCTAATGTGAGGATAAGCAATTTCAAACGAACAAAACTCATGATTTTTGTCATCAATTTAATGAAGTTTTTTTCGATTACGTCGCACTTTCTTCTGTTTGATTGGCACCTGTTCTAATGGTCCATATAAATATTTTTCCGATCGTTCCCAACCAGGAAAAGGACCTGCTGTCCATGGATGACGTTCATTAAACATCGCGTAACGTAGATGTACTCCAGCATACAGCGGTTGTGCTTCAATCACAACTGAGACACGATTTCCTTGACTATTTGAACAAAGCAATAGCCCTGAGTTCACCTGCAATTCGCGCATAGGATGTGTTTGATTGGTATGTGCGTCGAAACCTTGAATTGAGCGAACTAGTTTATCATCAAGAGACTTCTTCTCGAAGCAAATCGTAAATGAATCGTTTTCGAGATTCACAACGGTCAATGTTAATTGTAAATTCGGATACGTCCAAAGTAACGTTCCATTGCATGGCTTTTGTACTTGAGTGTAGGCGCGTACGGGATGAAGATAATTTCTTGGTGAAACTGTAACACGACATTCATCATAGTAAACAAAATCTTCATTGTAAATCAGTTCATGTTCGTTCGAAGCGATTTCTCCGACGACAACACACAAAATAACGAGCAGCAATTCACTCTTAAACATAGTGTACCAGCCAACAACGAGGTATAAGCAAATTCTAATGAATACTAATCGATTTTGTCTCTTGAGATGCTTGCTTGTCGACATTCCTTCTTGTGGTTAGCATTCTTATCTAATCCCTGACAGTTAAATGTCATTAATCATAGCAAACAACAATAATTCTTGTACGATTATCGTAATATTTCTACTATAATTACTATTCAATTGATGGAATTGTTGTTCTTTTTTTTCAAAAAGAGACTTTGACTCATCCATCTTCGAGAAAGCATTCATTGCGAGTGTCTTTTCTGATAAGTTCTTTGTCTTGAAGAAACTAGAATGACATTTGCCTCTGATGAGAGTAAATGCAATAGGAGACATCAACAAGGAAATGAGGAAATTAAAGGAAACAACTTCCTAATCTGCTTGCTTTTCTTTTTTTCTTGAAAAATATTGATTGACAAATAATCATTGAAAGTATACGAAAGAAAAAACAAAGCTGTGTCGCAAAGGCATGTTCTGTTCATATAAACTGTCTGTACCCAACGAATATCCTATTTATAGGTAATTTGTCTGCTACGGTCGATCATTTTTCATTCTAATGCTACAGTTTCGGCGGATATAATCAAACACCGAAGTGATCTTTTCTTTCCGCACTAAATCATATCGGGTGTTGTTATTGTTTCGAAAAAAACGAAACCTCTTCACATGTGATCATTCTGTCGGTTCCTCCGTCTTCTAGTTACTTTTGCAAATGCTAAATTTAGCATCGTTAGTGCATGCATTCCCTTCTCAGACATGTTCATTCAAGTGAAAGAATTGTGCAAGTAGAAATGCTTCTCTGATTAAATTGTCAGTATCATACATTACATTATTAAATCAATTGCATTTCTCTCGACTGAAATCATCCCATTTCACCAGATCAACTCGTCGAATCCCCCGATGGCACTAGTCACGAACTCATCTATTCGCTGACTGGTTCGCCTCTTTCAATCATCATATGTTTCGAAAGAACGATGAAATAGCTAAGTATCGTATTGCATGTCTAGATTTAATAATTTTTTGATAAATGACTGAATGTAAATCATATCGATAATGATGAATAAAGCAGAAAGGCCCAGCAACAATGTTGTCTTTGTTGGCTGTCGAATATAATTATTCTGCATCGATAATACCTTTGTACACATATTAGTTTGTTTACAAATTCAATGACCTTTTTGTCGACGAGATTGTATTTTGTTCCTGGAGAATCTATCTGGACAACGAAAATATCGTGTTATCTGCCGGCAAAATCTCATTCATGCAGCTTTGTCTTAGCAGCGATGTCGAAGCATGGCGAAATTTGTAAGTACCTTTAAATTGAAGAATATGAGTCGTAATTGCACGGATCGTCTTTCTTCCTCAAATACGTCATTAGTTAGCTAAGAAATTTTTGTTTACGTGTCTCTGATGCATCACGTTAATTGTTTTCAATAGGCTATCGACTCCCCATAGATACGATTAGTATTGGTAAGCAAAATAGATTGCTTCCGGCTAAGCAACATTTTCTTTTTTCTCAGCGAAGACATGCTTTTTGCTATTTTTGGTGTCCTATCAATAGACAAGTTTTTTTTGTGAGTCGGTTTAGTTCACAAGCAAGATATTCACTATCGATCTATTTTCTATACTTATGTGGCACTCAGAGAAATTGTGTTAGCAGTTGCTGCTCCAGAGAAGAAAAAAGAAAGAAAAGAAAAGAAAATTGTAAAGCTTTTTACTTAGAAATTTATCTGCAAGTAATAGTCGTTGATGAACTTGAAAGCATAGTCTTTTTCTTCTCGCATCATCGTTATTATTGAACACGATCTTAGTCTTTTGTTGAAAAAAGAAAGATTTTTCTCCTTCTCCCTCTCTCTCTCTGTCTCGCGCATATATTTTTAGTCTTGTAGAAGAAAGATACACAAACATATGGTCATTGAATCCATCCATCCTTTTCACTTTCTTCTTCATTTATATAAGTATACTTATTTTGTCCTTCTTTATCATTCTTATCCCACTCATTTTTTCACTTTCTCTCGTTCTCATATGTCGCTTGTTCCCAGCATCTAAGTCTCTATCTCAATCACTTTCGACAATGACAAAACTAAATCAGCAAATCATGCTAAACAATGACGACGAATATCATCCTCAATGGAAATTGAGTCTTAAATCTTTCGTCTTACTTTCTACCTAACATACTCAAAGAACATGATCGACCATGATAGTAATCAAGTAAGTTGTTTCACGTGAAAGCTTTCTCTGCTGCCGTTATGATCATGATCATTATGTTATAGCTAGATCTTCTTTGCTGTCTTCATTAGAACTTTTTGTTTATGACCCGATCTGCTGGTAATTGAGATGTACAAATTAGGAAAGTTTCTCCGTTGATGACAATATCATAACGCGTTTCTCTAGTAATCAGACTCATTCGACCAGAAATAAAAATGTTTATTGAAAATTAGCCAATGGAAAATTTCCTTGATTAATTAAATTATTTGACAAGACGAGTTTCATCAGGTATGATAAAGTGTCACCAATTGTATAAGTAGAAAAACCTTGTGCTAACTGAAAATTGTTTCGCTTTAGTTGAACAATCTTTTTTCTTAATGAATCATGTGATTTAGAAAAGAGATGTGCAAAATGTAACTGTCGAGTTTCACTAAGATGAAGAATATATGACATGTCACATTAATGTACTGTTTTCATCAATAATTATAAATATCCATAGTGTCATTTATTCTTTGTTGTGCAAATGCATCTTCTCAGGAATCATTCGATGACAATGTTCGAATTCAATAGGAGTTCGACGATGAACTAAATGAGATTTGAGTGAAGAGAAGTCAAGAAAAATAAATAAAGTTATACGCGTATGTAATGGTTGTAACGAGAGATTAGGTTTTCTAACTGTTCGTCTATTTATAAAAGAACTTTTCTTCTTAGTATTGATTTGTTAATCCTCATGTTTTTTCCACCACATTTGAAATTCAGAGAAAATCAAAGTGAAAAATTTGAGAAGAGATTGAGGTGTGTTCGTCAGTGATACTTCTTTGCAGAGAACTCGAGTTTGTTATGCGAAAACTTATCGATTGAATCGTATATTCTCATATTTGTCTGTTAACATATGTTAAAGTTTTCTTTTATGTGCAAGACATGCTTGCTATTTCTTCTTTATCTTCGTGTCCTTGTCCATCGTTTCGTTTGTTTATCTTCTTATTGTTTGCAACGATATTGAAACAATTAATCAACATGTCCAAAAAATGAATATCGATCTGCGATTACAAATTGGAAAACAGAATAATCATCAATATTGACTTTCTCAGGGCAGAAAAACGAAGAAGAAGAATAATAACAGCAACAGTAGCCCAATTAGTTCTAGTGCATCGTTGTTGGAAATGAGAGGGAAGGAAAATCTGAAGAAAATGTCGTGTCATTTTTTGCTCCTTTATTTTGTATTGAAAGCCGAGCAAGCGAGAAAAAGAACATGCGTGCACACAAACACACGAATAGCACAAGATCTCGTCTGACGAGCCACTCGCTCGTTGCCGTTCCAATGAAAGTGGATTGATGAGCAGGCGCTCCACTATTCAAACATATATATATATATAGACAGAGAGAGAGATGGCAAAAATTTGCTACTTTTGCTATTTATTCATCTAGGCAGAGAATCGTTTATTCATACACAATAACGTTTGTAGATCATCCATTAAAAAGAAATCGACGACAAAAGCAGCTTGATCAAAGAATCTCGAACATTGTTTTTCTTCTTGTTTACAAACGTTTCCTAATTGTATTGATAATCTTGTATATCTCCGCTATCGACATCGTTGCCCAATCGATGTATTTGACTAGCTCAACATTACGTAACTCAGTAGAAACAAAAACTTACAGATCCAAAACTATTCACTCCTTTCGGTCTGTCTTTTAACTAAAGTAAGTTGACGTTTCTCTTGCATGCATATTAAGTCTATAGCATTTCGTCATATTGTATATAAAAATAGATATTCTTCTACTTGAATGAAAGTATGGGGAAAACATTCATGTTCTCCTTTTGAAATGGTTCGCGCTAAGAAAAACTAAGAAATCCCTTTTTTGGTAATCAATTTAGCATGAATGTGTCCTGTTACTTCTCATATACTTCGTGTTTTCCTATTCCATGTAGATTCATTATCATCTATTTCGATATTTTAATTACAATAAATGGAAAAAGTTAGATTAGGTTCAAGCATGAGATGTTTAGAAGCAGGATAGGAGCTTGTTAATCGATAAATATTCGTGCGCCACCGAGTTAGACAAAGCAAACTGAATGAAAATGTCTGTGTGATTGAAGCAAATTATAAAGCAGATGTGGTATGATCTTGTGAGAAACAATCTTTTGCGATATAATCTCTCGATGTGTGTATGTCTGTTGATGTTCTTGATGATCTCTTCCTCCTGTCAACATTGACAAAAAACTGACGACAAATATGTCGATTTGGATACACGATCTCGAACAGAAGAATTTCTCAATAAGGTTCTTCGATTGAAAGGTTTCGCGCAAGTTCGATAACTTTCTTTCCTTCATCGTGTCTTTTTTCTTTTTCTTCTTCTTCTTTTGTATTTCTCTTGCATGATTTCCAATTCTAAGTCTGTTATCTTTGTTAATAGGCGAATCTAATTTGTGTCTTTCTTTTATTGCTTCGAGTTGATAAGTATGTTGAACTATTACACGTTCCAATTAGCGATGTTCGATCGACAAACAGATCCGGATAAACGATGGTCGCACGCCGACGGGTGCTAAGAACTGAAATAATAGTAATAATAATAAAAATAATAATAATAATAATAGCAACAAAAAAGAGAAGGAAAAGAAGCAGCGTTCGTTGTAACAGCACCGATTAATCCTTGATGGGCTTTTTCTTTTTCCTATTCGCATCTTCCAGCAAATGTGTCAAGCAGAGAAATCGTAGAACCATCGTTTTGACAGCAATATCATGCGCATTTAGATGCTTTTTCTATGGGAAATCGTTTCTTTGAAAGTATCTCGGGATGCTTAGGTAGACAAAAACATCTTATATTATATGAAAAGAACAAGATCATGGTAAGTTTTTCGATTCGTTGATATTGGCAAAGAAAATATCTAGTATAGATCACGAAATAGAGATGTAATATTTATCTTTGAGATAACAATCTAATAGACAAACACATTGCAGAGCAGAACGAGTTTTTGTATAGATGAAAAGCGGGAGAGGGCGAGAGCTAAAAATGGGCGGGCCTTCTAAGGCTTCCTTCTAGTTCTCTTTTCCTATTAGTGTTATGTTGAACAGAATTTCTCTTGCACGCTGCTCCGGATGTTCACTCTCTTGCTTCTATTTTTCTTTTCTTTTTTCTCTTCTTCTTCTTCTTCTGTCTCTGCATTTTCGCCATCGGAACGCTGTGATGTGAGGTGTTTCCACGCACAACACAGCTTGCTCGTATTGCAGAATAGGTAAAGAGAAATGAAGGAAAATGATGCTGAAGAATCTAGACGACCAAGTTGTAGTATTCTAGCCGACGGGAATCCGCTTGAGCGAACGGGAGAAAGGGAGAAGAAGAAATGAAGAAATAAGTGAATGAATGAGAAAAAATATCTTTCTTCTTCTTCTTCTTTTTTTTTATTTCTTTATCGACGTACTGTCGTCATGTTGTCATGATAGAGATTCAGTTACCTTTACATCTAGTCACAATGCTAAACGGTGCCCAACCGTCATGTAAGTGAACTCTTGAGGTTCTTATTGATTTGACGAAAAAGAAATAGTTCATCGGTCGACGGATGCACCAGTCGACTCAAGGAAAAGTTCAGTCGACTAGAGATTATATTTAATAAAATACCAGAAATTCATCAATCATTATTTGTTTTGACTTCATGTGCATATGTGGATTAAGCTACTGGAGAGAAAAAAAAATCAATATTAATTTATATGGAAGATTTAGTAATTGAGGGAAAAAATGCAAAACGATGTAAAAATAATTTCGCTTTCATTTGTTAAAGAAATCAAGCGAGTGTTATTTCCATGTCTGGATATGGCATTCTTTTCTCTCTCTTTCTTTTGTCTTATGTGTTGGTTTTTTCTAATCGAAACAATCGATGAAGCTGTCTTTTCTTTCTCTCTATTTAGGATGTCAAGATGGGCACTGCAGAATCGTCTCAATCGTCCGAAATGGGCGTTATTGCCGGACTCACAAATCAATCAGCGTTTCATCAACAATCACCTAATGTTGCTCGACTAATACGCAGTGAAACTTCATCGAAAATGGAATACGAATTTCCTATAACTGACGTTCCACCTACTAGTCCCTCACACCATCACCACGGTGGTGGTGGCGGCGGCGGCGGTACCGTGAATCATTCGCTAAATCATACTCGCCTCGATCAGACTTATTCACACCCTACAAGTACACTAACATCTCCACAACTCATCAGTCACAATAGCCAACTCTTAGCTAATACTGACAATATGACACATCCGAAAATTCATTCAAATCAAACGTCAAGTCTTTGGATAACATTAACTAGTTGTTTTGGTTGTCGTACACGTAATTCAAATGATGCATCAACAAATTCTTTACGTGATAAAGTCCATGCTATACGCATTGTTCGTGCATCGAATGATCTCACACCCGCAGTTTTCGACTCGCATTACAATATTATTACTCTTGAACAATTACGTGAATGCGATAATAATGGAGGTAGTACGGTTAGCTCATTACCAAATGACTTGTCCGATCCGTTACCATCGCAAAATTCCGATGCTAATTCATCGAATCAAAATGGCAACGGCTCAGTAACGGCAGCATCTTCAGCTGCAGCCAAAAAAAACAGTAATACTCGATTGAAGAAGAAGAAGAAAAAACGAACAGTACAATCGACTTATGCATCTCAAGGCATAAATTCCGACGATGACGATGATAGATCTGGACGGACGTAAAACTAATCAGAATGCAAAACGAAAAGCCAAACCGCCGGTCGGTTTGATATTTCTCTTGCGTCAGAATGTCTATTCATTTGCGTGGTGATAATTGGTTAATACCCCGTGCCAACATATCTAGCATATGACAACAGTCAATCTCATCCTTTTTTTTCAGTGTATGAAATCACTTCATTCAGTTTGTTTTCTTCTTCTTGCGAAAATCTCGTGTTTGATGTTTTTCTTTGAATTTCCTGCTTCTTCTTCATCATCGATCTTTGTTCTGTTTTACTCGCGTGTATAATGCACTTTCAAGTGAAAGTTATTTATGGAAAAAAAGAGCATCTTAGTTTTTATTTGCAAGCAAGAATATATATATACATAAATGGATATTCAATCGAAGGAAAGTACTTGTTCCAAATTCCGTACGAACAATCTATTACATGTAACGGGTTTTGTTCTCCAACTATCAATCATTCTCGACATGGAAAGCAAATTCTTTTGTAGAGGTAGTTGGATAGATTGATTTTCCTTTTTTTGTTGTTTTTTTTGCTGTCCTTAAAGAACGTGCTGTTTGACTGATTACAAGACGTGATAGATAACAGTGCGCATACATACAGAATGCGATCAATAAATAATAGTGAAAAAATTTTCATTTCCAATCAATTTCTTTTCAATCTTTGTCGAAGAAATTACGGTCCTTTGTAAAGAAGAAAAGACTATTCTTAGCGCATTGTTTCGTTTTCAGTTCAATGCCATATTACATTTCTTTTTTCTCTTTTATTCACAGTTGTTTGAGAAGTAATTAGCAACTAAGTAGAAAGGAAAGCCTTGATCGTACACTGTTCGATATTAGTTGAAGACTGCGTAGTTTGCTAATAGCAGTGAGAGCAACAAACGGGGTTTCTTGAGTTCACACAGCATGTCAATGTCCTCATAGATCAATTTGTTCCACAAAGAAAGTTATGTACATATAAATGTAATTTAGAATCAACGTGGAATTACCGAATCTCAACAGATTAGATACAAAAGGAACGATATTAATGCAACATGTCTGTAAACTTTACTGCTGGGAGTTGATCGACAGCAAATGTTTGCGCTATTATCAAAGGTAACAAAGAAATGAATGGTTTCATCTCACAGTCTCGAACACCATCCGAAGGGAAATGATGCGCAGATTATGATTCATTTTGGAAGCACGTAGCATAATTAGTATCTTTTAATGATATATGATAGCGTGTGACATTCAAGTTTGTCTAGCAATAGAATTACTTTTACATTCACTACCAACTTGATCCATGACATACTTTTTTGCCTTCGCTTAATTCATATTTCTACGCGTGCTCATCCATTCAACTTATGATATTTAGAATGATAATCAACGTGTCAGCATGTCTACCAAGAAGTGAGCACTATTCTGGGTGCATAGGATTAAAGGTAAATCAGTGTAGAGAAATTCGTCTTCGAAATAAGAACATGATTTCTGATAAATATATGAGATAAAAATAGTAACCAGAAAGGTGAGTCTAACGAATTACAAATGTCTTCGATATTTGATCGCCATAGATTTTGTGAACATCTCGGACATTGGAGTCTCCTTTTACTGCTACTTGGATTTATCGAGATCTCGTCTGGACAATACTGGAAGTAAATTGTTCCAAGTAAAATGTACTTTTTCCTGACATCACCAACTAAAGTACATACCATAGATAAAATCTAAACCATGCACTTTCAATGACGCCGAGCAATCATATCGACTTCCTGACAAAAACACAAATTATGAGTTCACCTGAAAGACATCGCATATCGGAACATCGTCATCAGTGACGTTACTCAATTAGACAATGAAATTAAATTCGTTTGCGACTAAAAATAAATCAAATGTTGACTAGTGAAATCAATCTCTTCGTAGGATTTCAAAACACATCTCGAAACAAAAATCCAGATTAGATTTCATACATTCAATATTGATCATCTCCTACATATCACATTGTTGAATAGAAAATGAATTTCGCCAGAAGGTTTTATCGGATAGAGATATGTCCTAATGATTTGTTTCTTCGATGAGGTCATGTTCCTTCGACAATGATATTTACACACAAAAGTAACTTGTCCATGGACAACTTCAGTATTCCATGAGAGAAGAACATCGATGATGCACTACCTACGCTTTCATATGCACAAAAAGGTTAGATATGTCATTATATACCAATTGCACTGCTAACATCGTTATTGTATCTTTTACTTCACATTCATACTCTCAATAACATCTGCAAGTACATAACATGTATACGAATGTCTTCAAGCAGTCCTACCGTGACCAACATAGACGTCAACACGTTTCTACATTTTCTCCAGTAAGTAGACGTAAAAAATTTCACTACAGAATGAAAATGTTCGATCAAATATCTTTACAGTCATTCGTGGATTGTGTATCAACTGTTACTGAACGGAAATATGCAGTAAAATTACGTCGTCGTCGTGCCCAAGCAACACTTTCTTTTTATGATAATACCGAAGCTGACGAACACGAAACTGTCGTATCAAAATGGACAATTGTACGACAACGTTTACCAGATATTTTGGCTCTTAGTTCGGCTTATAAACCAAAGAGCATGCGCGCACAACTAGTTCTACTAGTTGCTCTAATCAATAAACAATCAGGACAAGCGAATAACGAAGAGCCTGAACTAATGTCAAACGAACAGACTAAAATTATTCCACACATTGTACCCAGCAGTGTCATTCTTGATATAAGTGGCCGTAGTCGACTGATATTCTTAAAACGTATTCCATCTCAACAGATGATCCATGTCGATATTGATAATCTATCGTTTTCGATTCCGACGCGACAGTTTATTTTCGCTATTAGCCGTGGAAATGCACAGCAAGCAGCAGCCAAGTTCTGTCCACCAGCTATAAGTGAGATGCTAATCGATTTATCGAAAACTAAAGTCAATCAAGAAAGTCTTCAGTATCAACGCGCACAAATCAAGATGCGTCTCGGGCGAATGCTATTCTTCTTCCTATTCATTCTGATTATTTCAATGATGCTTACTTTGATAATTGCAGCTGCTCAATCAGTTTTGGAACTGAAGTCACGTAATGATTCCTTTCCATTCAGGCAAATGCCGTCGTTCGATTAACATCACAATGGAAGAAGATATTCAAAATAAAATTATACGAATCTCTCGTCGCAAGAGTTCGTTACATGTGAATGATGATTACGTTGTTTGAATATAACCTCGCAAAAAAATATTTACAGTTATATCTGGCACTTTAAAGGTTAACTATCGACGCTAGAATTGCCAGCGGAGATGATTAGAAAGACCATCAAATACATACATCTAGAAATAGCAGAGGTGTTATTTCATATCTAGTACATCGATTAGATCATGGAGATATCTAGAAATCGCATCCCATGCAGTCGACCTGCTTTTTGTTTAGTAAACAACGAAACATGAAAGAGAAACAATAGGTAACATCAAGTCTTCTTTGGAAATGGATAGGACAGAGACTTGTTGGTTTGTTGAACACCGGGCCGCTTTGGTGTCTAGATGGAAAATATTATGATGAAAAGAAGGGATATGTGGTATAGTTTACTCTTGCTTTTGTAGACTTTGTAGGACGATTTGGTTCGTAGATATCTTCATCATCCGCAGGTTTCTTGAATTTTTCTTCAATGAAAACAAAACAGACATTGATTATAACTAATTTCTGGCTTCACTTACTAGTTGAAAGGATTTCATTGTCATAATTGAACGGTTGAAATGATGTTTGATGCTTTCGTTCATTGATCTCATCAGATATTTCGCCTGGTTCTTCTTCTTCTTCAATTTGATCATCGTCCTCATCATCATCTTTGTCGAGGAGAATCGTCGATGGTACTTCATCAGCAACATTACCACGTCGATATCGCTTATTTTTCGACTTATTGTTCACTTTTTCATCGCCAGCAGCTTTGCGCTTTCGCTTTGCTGTTGACTGAAACAAACAACTGTCTGTCTTATCGAACTTCTCTTCTCTCTCTTACCTGTTTACTAAGCATGATCATTTCGATGTCGTCACTAGACTTTTCTTTACTAATACTCGTGCCATTTTGATTGTTATTATCATGTTGAACTGATTTTCCATTAACTAAAAAAGACAGCTTAGTCAGATGAGATTCTATATCTAACATTGTCGCATACTTGACAAATCTCGATCAGGATAGTAGATTTGCCATAATGGTTTTGTATTATCTAATGAAGCTGTTCGATATGGTGAAGGCATATACTAAATGAAAAAATGTTGATTAGTTCGAATTTAATTCATCTTTGCAAGATGATGTACCACATCAAACAAATTCGCCGATGTGTTCGATCGAGATTTTGCCATTGGTAACATCTGTTTCTTAATTTGAATTAATAATGATGATAGATTTAGTGCATCGCGTTTTGTTGATTCTTCGAGAAATGTATCATCAAGAATCGACGATAAGTCTTGAAAGAGAAGCAAAATATTTACGAATGTTCCTAGTTCGTTAATAAATTTACCGTTGGAATGAGTTTTCTTTGTTGAATTAATATTCGATATATTTTGTTGTTGCTCAGTTTGATGCGATGTATCATGTGGACAATTCAGAACATTTTCTGGATCGTATAGTACAGGTAAAGTCAATGGTGCAATGTGCTGTTCTCTTTGTTCCTGCGAATAGATAAAAGTTGCTGAAACAGCTTCTTGTTTTCCCGAAAAATCTCTACTTCATTTAAAGGTATATCTCGAGCAAGCAGAATGATCTGATGGATGTCGTGTAGATTATGTTGAACAAGTATTGGAACTGGATTGCAACAAGCACGTATACCTTGTGGTTCTCTAAAAACAAATGGAAGTAAATTTAATCTAAGGTGTTATACAAGAGAATGACAAACCTCGGAAGAATTTCTGAGATTTGAAGTAACATATGGTTGGGTAATACGTATCTATGAGATAAACATATGAACACATCATGAATAGAAAACTAATTGTTCATACCCAGTCGATTCATCTTGTTCTCGCGCGATATTATCACGCCAAAAGTAAAGAGATTTCAATGCTGCTAATTGCCGAACATTGAATGTCTTTCGCGACTTAATATAAATATTTTGATAGGCATTTTCATCGAAGAATGGTTTTTTATATAGCTAAAAAGATTGCAAACGCTCATCAAACGATATGAAATACAAAATCGACTCATTACCTTTTGACAAACAATCTTCGATTTTTCATAGACTGATTTGAGCAATTGCGTCGATTTTTCCAACAAACGATTTCGTAATAAATCATAAATGTAAAGAAGATAATGCGTATCTTCTCGAGCATAGCGACAGTACTCTTCGGGTAAAGGTCTATGAAAGAAAGATGACTATTTCTAGGAAAGAGATTCACACCCTGCCAACCTTATTCTCCAATCAGCTAACTGAAATTGTTTGTTCGCATCGATTTCGCAATAGAATTTCAATAGATACGCAAGTGAGAACGATTGAAAGTTTAATTCTCGTGCGGCTTGATGAGTATCGAACATATTGACAACGTAAACACCGAAGTCTTTTTGTAACCATTCAATATCCGAATCAGCACCATGGAAAACCTATGATTGAACAGTATTATTCGAGAGGTTTATCAATAGAAGTTTACTTTCAACACATTCGGATTGGTGAAAACGTTGTTTAGAATGTGTAATTCATCACGTAAGGCAAGTGTATCAACCAGAAAATCTTCAGTACGTGAAGATATTTGTAATAAGCAAGTGAAACCTTGATATGAGCGATACGAATGATGCTAAAGTGGAAACGAAGGGTGAAATTTCATTCGAATAAGTAGACATCGGTACTTCGAGATCAATTGCTAATTCAGTCTGTTGCTCGATGTGATCCATCATAATTTTGAGCGTATCCGGCGTGTCAACAAACAAGTATTTCGTCTCTTCTATTGGTTGTGGTTTCTAAACGAACAAGTCGTTGTTTTCCTACGAAAATGCAATCGAGGGATTCTTACCTGAGGTTCAACTTGTTTGAGGACACTTTCATCTGGTTCGAATGTCTCGATTTCATCAAAATATGGATGAACTAATCTGATACACACAAGAAAACAAACTCATCAATCGTTTTCTATTGAGAAAAAGCTTACAGTTCAGGATGTTCGTCGACTCGAAGCACATTGAATGTCTGAGGATCGAATTGTGATAAAGCCACTTAAAAAAAGAATAGCTAATTACAAATAGTTAGTGGGAAAATCTGATCTTACTTGGTAAGGGTGTTTTCGCATTCGGTTTTATCCGAAGTTTAGTGATGAATGGCACATAGAGACTGTTGTCAACTTTATCCGAAAATTTCAATTGAGGTTTGGGAATATTCTTTGTTTGCTGATGATTCGATGCGAATGTATTCGAACGTTGTTTGTGATGTTGATTTGATGGAAACACATTGTTTTGTAAGACGAATCCAGTCTAAAGACGGAGTGAATACTGATGAAAGGCTTTCCTATGCTTTTTTACTTCTTTATTCCATGTTGCATGAACGTTTCGAACTGATGGTTTTAACGATTTCACTTCGGTCGACGTTTTCTTCAATCCTGCTACTTCGTCAAGCGATGAAGACTAAACAAAAATCAATTGAAAGAACTTCATTTGGTGAAAAAATGATGCTTTACAATTCGTTCAAACAGAACATCATTGATGTCGATCAATTTCTCGAGTTTTTCATCATGATCAGCTTCCTTCCAAGATGTAATACCCAAATCTCGACGTAAGTTCTGTTGTTTCAATATTTTACTCATACTAAGGAAGAAAAAGATATGGATGTGAATGTGAACGTCTTCATCATACTTTTGCAAGATTTTGTCGGCGACTGTGTCCATGCGGCGACGAAGTGGTGCAAAACTCATGAGAAAATCGTGATCATTCGCACGAGATAAATCGTTCGAAGAGCGAATCAATTTCACGACGTTGGCACAGGCAGACTAAACGAGAAAGATAATCTCTTCATTTGCTTTCAGTCGACAGGCAATCACTTACATCTTTATACGCTGAAACATCTTGGAATTCATTGAGAAATAAATTCGAAGTTGAAGGTTCTTCTTCGGACATGACTTCCTCTTTCATGTAATTTTATCTATAATGAAAGAGTTGTACTTTGGTATAATTGATTTTTTAATTGAAAGAATTTTTGAGTATTCAATTTTGTTCAACAAGATGAAGAATCAAATGATCTCAAGTTTTCTACAGAGTCAAGTACGACGGTAGATTTCGTAAAAAACTCGCCTTCTGATTGGTTATTTTTTTAGCCAATCGAGTTTCAGAGCGCTACTTTCTCTCTGTACTCTGGTAATTCAGCACCTTGTTCCACTGAGCGAAATTTCAACTAAATCGCAACTATACACTTAATCTACTCCCGAAAATTTGCTAAATCAGGCGAAAAAAAAGTAGAGGCTTTGGAATGAAAAATGGCAAAATGGCGACCGATAAAAAAAGTTTCAGCTTTCAGGTAGTTTGTTCATTCAAATGACTTATATTTGTCTAATTCATCCGCGATCGATAAGATATCATCGCTCGTTTGTTCTTCAATCGACAGAAGGAAAAAATTTGCGTAACTAATGTATCCTAACGGCTATCGATTTCCATGGTCGATTGTTTTGTTTTGTTTCATTTTGCAGATATCCGAAAATGCTCTTTTGAATCTTCCCAGCATGTCGTCCTCTGGAAATAAATGATTTCATTTCTTCTCTTCTCTTCTCTCTCTCGCTCTCCCCGGGACCTAATCTCTCTCATCGATCAATCGCGGAAGTAAAAGATATTTTTCCTTAATGTCAAGTGGTTGTATCATCAGAACAAGTGTTTTTGTTGTTGTTCATGCTTTTTCTGAAGTCATCACGAAATGAATTTTTTTCTCATCATCGCTCTTACATCATCTGAATTCATTAAAAATGCATAGATCTCTTTTTTTATTTGAAACTAATCAAAATCTCATTAAATGACATCATCTATTCATTTCTATTCCAAACAAAATAATAATAAATGGTGCACAAAATAAAAACAAGAAAAATAAAAGAACCAAGTTTTTTCATCTTCATTTCACACGCGGGCTAGCATTTGGTTTGTTGCTGGTGTCAATCGGCGCCAAACAACGTCGGGGAGGTGAGGGTCGAATTGCTTGTAGACAAGATTGAAAGATTTGTTCAATTAAACATTGAGTATGAATAAGATCAGCTTTATTACAGTGAACATTCTGTAAGATCAATTCGTCAACAGGATGAAGTTGGAGAATTGAAAGACCTTTGATTGCTTCTCGTATGCAAGCACAACAAAGAACACTCGGTAAAATCGTTAAAGTATTAATCACTAGAGAGACAACGCGAAAATGATAAGTCAATGTTTATCTTATCCGTGGCTCCTGCTTACCGCATATTGCTAATGAGAGAAGAGTTCGAACATGTAGATTCAGTTTAATGAGATCATTTTCAGGAAGGAGAAGATATGATAATAAGAATGGAATGTAGTCATATGATACAACTGCCGATAGATCCCAATCTAATGTTTCGATGATCAATTGTTCCGCATCCTAAAAACGACCAGTTTTCAGATGATGACATGAAGATAATGCACTTACGAATATCTCGTGTTCTTGGTAATTCTTCTCTTGAAATATCAGTGATGTGATTTCGTTTTCTTTGTTGATTAAAATATTCGCTCGAAGTTTTTTCGCCAGGTTATAACAGGATAGGGCAATTAGTTCGCAGTAGTGATTATCATTTGTTAACGAATGATTGGCAACAAATCGATCGAATATGTTCATTGTCAAAGCAAATACATCGTCGGACATTTTCTCATCCTCGCACAACTAAAATGGAAATCAGCAGATCGAATATTGTTTGAGCAGATGAAATTGACGTACTTTGTGAAGACTATTGGCGATCAAATGTCGTTTTGGATGCGATTTGACGGACTTTGGTGAGAAAAAGAGTTTCTCCATGGAAAGCATCGTGACTAGTTGCTGTTGTTCCATCGTTATATGTTTCGTGTGATAATCTTTCGAAAAGAAATGAACATTTCATATGATTGGATAGCAAGAGAGAGACAGAGAGACGAAAGGAGAGAATGAGAGAGGAGGAAACGAAATGGAGAAGGTAGAATTAGCACTTGCGAATAAGCGAAGCGCGTGTCTGAAAGAAACAGCAGGAGATGAACATTCGAAATGGGAAACTAGCAATAAACAAATTCGAACATTGTCTCTCGTCTAAAAATATGCGGCAAATAATCTCATCAGATTTATGACATAAGATAGACGAAAAAAATTAGCATTTCTTCTGTTAGTGTGTTAATTGTATATGTATATATTTAGCATTATTTTCCCACACATCGTGTGTTGTTTTCTTAAGAAAACTGACAAGGTGTGATGACACGTTTTGAGCGCGATTTGTATCTGTAAAAGAAAGACCGACATTATTGCGCGAGCGTGCTTGAGGCAATAAGATGATTTGTTTGTTTATTTAAATTGAAAAGATGATAGTAGGTGACATGAGATTAACGTTTGGCGATTTCAATATTTCTATCGGCGCCGACAAATGTATTAAAGTAAGCTTAGCGAGTCGTGACAAAGTCTTCAATCGGATATTAAATGTAGTGGAACTGCCGATACAAAAGGCGTATGAAATGGATGATGGCGCAGTATTCGTCTCTGTTTTTCATTCAGGAAAATAAATGAGCAATTCCAAACGTAAGACAATCTCATTTCACGAGAATTTTATTCGGTTCGTTTATCTGACAGAATACATATGTATGAACTTCAGTTTCTGACATCAAACATGGACAAAAGTAGAAGAGAAATATTCATCTTTTCGACGTTGTGGGAAAAGAAGTGATGCGTGAGCGTCTTTCCAGCAGGGATAATCATCATTATTGCCGTTCTTTTCAACGAGAAGAAAACGAATTGACCTAATTGTTCTCGCGTTGTCCGTTGCATGATTCGAACGTAATCGAAGAAAACGAAAATATCTTCTCATTTGTTTATTTTCAATCTAAATATTGATAAAGATGGTGTTCATTTTCACGAAGAAATTAACATGTTTGCTAATAAAGCAATTGTTATTGACATTCGATTCGTATCAGTTCGAAGGTGAGAAGATCTTGCATCACAAACGTTTTACGACGATAGATAACGGTTTAATAAGCAAAGCGAGATCAGACAAGACATATCTTGTATGTGCTTTTTGTTTTTATTTGCTTTCAAAGAAATTTTATCGAGATTCGTTTGATTAGTGCTTAAAAACATCAATTGAAACAGAATTCACATCGAGTATCTTATCCGGAAATAGCCGAGGATTGCTGTTTGTAAACCATTTCGAAGATGACTTCCATCGAAACACCTTCAAATGATTGTGTATCGTATTGACGAATACCATTGTCATAAAGCGAATGCAGTTGTTTGAAACTTTGATCCAGGTCGGCCGATGGATGATTCACATTTTGATAGCGCCAACGACGCGGAAGACTACGTGTTGAAAGCCATTGTGATGCTTCTTCATCAATAAGTGCTGGAAATTTCGGTTTCGGCTGTCGTGAAGCAACTGGATTTGCTTGTTCAGATGGAACGACAAGAAGAGAGAAAAGACCAAGTAGAACAGTCATAATCGATACTGAACTGCGTAACATGATAGTTATTGTTCTAAGTGGTCAGATAGAATCTAGATGGCGATGAAAATAAATGATAGAAGGGTTTTAGCTGACTCTCATTCTATAAATACAAACAGTTGTTGATGAATATCATTGGGTTAAAAGCAGGGCGATGAGTAATGTCAGTGATTTATATTAACCTGTTCGGACGAAAACAACAATATGTTCTTTTTAACCTCGGCTTGGGTTGAATGGAAGTGCTTGAGGTTGATGAATATGTCGTTGAAGTCAAATTTAAATACGGCGAACTCTATAAATATATCAAGGGCTTAAAAGCTTTTTTTTAATAGAATCTACAAAAATAGAGAGAGAGAGAGTCTTCCATCGGTTAGAAACTAGAATCAGAGATGCTCTGATCTTTCTCTTCTGTTGCAAAAAGGCAACATAGATTTTATGAAGAAGTATGGGGAACTCTTTATTTTTCATATTGTCATCATATGTGTATCTGACTTATGTATTCTGTCCGTGTCCAAGTCATATGAGTTATTGCGATCAAAAATAAGATGTGATGGAAAAAGAAATAAGACATCTTCTAGTTTCATTCGAATCCACAATCCATAGTTCTTTTTACTATCTAAGATTTGATAGTGAAACTTTATTCAATAGATGTCCTATGTCATCGAATTCGATTCTTTCGAGTTCAAGTCTATATATGTCTTTGCGAGTTCTTTATAATTAAATACACTGTATTACATCACTGAACTATTCTACAGATGTTCAATACTATTAAATATCAAATTGGTAGTATGAAACAAAGCATGAATTCATCGTTTTCATCCATTTGCAAGAGATGTCTGTGAAAGATGATGTAACATATATGGTTATTCAATCCATTCCATCAGAGAAGTGTTGAATGAGTGTGTTCAACTACACACTATACATTCTGTTTTCAGCTATTAGATCATTGCTTTGATACTAAGTTCACTTCATGAAATTATTTTACTTCATATAGATGATCAGTATAATCGGTTTGAATAACATCGTTGCTCTTCGTTGTAATAAAATGTCACAGATACGCAGCTCGTCTTTTTAGAAACATTTATACTGTTGTATAAAAGCCAACTCATTTATTCGCTATGGTAAATTACCATAGATACAGCTGTGTTTGTCTGATCGAATCACAACATTGCCAAACGATCTTTGTTTGTATGATATTCACATATGACAGCGAGTCAGCAGGAGAAACCATTCGAGTATGAAATTACCAATATCTTGTTTATATGTATCTAATGTATCCATCTTCTGCGCATTATACTATACTGAATGTAGATTTAACCTTGAGCTGAATCGACTAGCTCGTCTTTATTCATTATGTTATTGCTTATCGTATAAAAGATATTTGCAGACCTTGTCTCAATGATTTATATGAATATAGATCATACAGATCTTAATTGATTTGTGTTACAACAAAACATATTTATATTTTGATCAATTCGGCTGTTGATTGACCCATTCGTTTGTCTATGATATGTGTGTACGCATAAGTAAACTTGAATAGAAATATCGTGTGAACAATTATAGAAGCAGCCATCCGAAACGATTGATACATCCTTGTCTCAAACACCGTTGCTTTTCTTTGTCCTGTTAAAATCGATACAGTTCGACACAAATACGTCTGGGTGTCAGGAGAAGAAAAAATGATGTTTATCGAGTAAGTATAATCTATTTTTCTATCCATTACTTCGCATAAATTACCAGTGATGAAAGACTTATACAATTCGTATCTTTCACCGTTCCGATCTACCGAAGCTATGATACAATCGGGTGTTGTCTTCAATCAATAACATGAAACTCTTTGTACATTCTAATCACGCTCTTGATATTCCATTCGAACAAAATTGTATATTCATGTGATAGTAAACGATGTCAGGTAGACTGATCGAATCCGTACGTCAACGTTTGTATGAATGATTATATTACTAATCTTTATGCAAATTTCGGTCGCCAAAAAAAAAGATTAATTTATTCGTCGGAATCCGATTACATTGCTGTTGTAGCTGACAACAATCGAAATCCAATAGAATTCAATCACCTCTCAAGGTGTTATCAACATGACATGATTGATAATAATACAGGCTTGTCAATGTCAAATCGAGCGGACTTGTAGGTTCGTTCCGTTTATGTAATGTTTATTCCGTCTTCGACATAGATTTCCTAATAAGTTAAAAAAATATCGCACACACACACACACACAGACAAACAAACAGACAGACAAACTGTTATAGTTTTCACAAGTATTCAAAACTAAGAAATTCCATGTGGTTTGGTTGTAAGCCGGGTAATTGTTTAATTTGTTCAAGATTGAACGTTTTCATCGAACGACGAATTTTCAATCTTAGGATATGCTTCAACGACCAATTCTTCGTTGTTTGTTTGAAAACATCCACTAAGTTCACGTGACGTTTAGTGACAATACTGATTTCCCCACACCATTTGACTGTTGACCGACGATGCAATTGAATCGAGCCTGTGTAAAGTGCTAAAGCGAATAAATAGCGAAGTTTCTTGCCAATTAAAACTGTTGTACATTTTTCACATAATTCTCGAATGAAATATTTACAAATTTTTTGATCATCGAAGTTCAAGCGGTAGCGAATCAGTAATTCCAAACAGTCAAAGTAATGGTCGATATAGAAATGATTTTGATCATTTAATGGACAGAATGTTATTAAATCGTGAATATCTTTTTCGGTTAAACGCGCCTGCCGTTCCAATAGTTTGCGAACCAAAATAAGATCCAATGTTGTAATACAATAGAACAATGTACTGTTTCCACAATGCCGTTGTTCTTGGGCGAGAGAGAAGTATTCGAATAATAAACGTAAGATTTCTATATGACCACGATGGCAAATGCTTTGAATGAAAGATGTTTGTAAAAGAAATGCCTCTTTTCTCTCGCGTTGTTTGTTAATTAGTAAATGGCAAATGTCTAAATAACCTTCGAGACACGAGTAATATAACGATGAAGTCAGGTCAAATTGGTCTACGTTTGTAAATTCTAAGAATAATTCGACTAAATCAATATGATCGTTTTCACAGGCATAATCAAGTGCACTTTTTTTTTGATTATCATTGATATAAATGAAATCATGTTTGACAGAATCATCGATTGATTGCAGTAGTAATTTGATAATCGCCCGATAACCTTTGATTGATGCATAGTGTAAACATGTTCGTCCAAGATGATCACGAATATGATTCTGTGCATCGTATTGTAAGAGGAGTTGAACAAGTCCGTAGAAGTTATTCGAACAGGCGAAATGCAACAATGTTAAACCGTCGGAATTTTGTCGATTGAGATCAATTGATGATGATGAATTGCTTCGAAGTAAATACTGAACACGTTCTAAATCACCAACTAAACACGAACGATAGAGATTTTGTTCATTATTATAGGCTGATGTTATTGAGAGATCTTTGTTGGCTGGATTAGTGCTGTTGTTATTTGCACAGTCGAAATTATTGAGTAATTCTGTCATGACGGTTCTCTACAATGGCAAATTGATCTAGAAGATAAATGTTCAAATATTATTCTATTGAACGATTGTTATGGTAACAAGGTCTTTTTCAAGGACATGTCGCTGTATGAATGAAAAGAATAACAAGAAAAAAAAAGATGGCGAAAGAAAGTGACAGAGCTCGAAGAAAAAAGAATTTATTTGTAGTAAATATGTGAAAATGCGAATGAAATCTAGAAGATTTAATCATTAGCCGATTGTGGTAATGATTAAATCTAGTAACCACATGGTTGCTTGTGCTTACTCGTTTTTCTTTTCTTTCTATCAGCTGCTTGCTGTTTCATCGTCGACTACTTCTCTTACTTACTAAAACGGTGGATGGCTGTTGTGCGGTCGACTCTTTGTCTTGATGTGCACCAACCACAATCTTTCGTCAACGACAAGAAACGAAGAAAAAGAATCTCGTTTTTTTTTCTTTCTCGAATATAAGGAAAGAGAGAGAGAGAGAGAGAGAAAGGCCGGTGGCGGGCGAACACTTCTATTCTCTTCGCGACCTTTCTTATATTGTATTGTGTACAACAGTTTGCCAATCTCTTCGCAATGACGGCCGTAAACCACATATCAATGACTGTGTTTCTTTTCTTCTGTTTTGGTTTGCACACATCCAGGTTTCTATTCTCTTCCAACACTTACCTGCAGTCGTGCGATGTCGCCTACTACTGATTGAAAATTGAAAAAAAACAGCAAAATACAGAAAAAAAAGAGAAAGGGGAGAGAGAAAGAGAAAAAAAGAATAACTACGTTGACTAGAAGTACTATGGCCTTCTCATGCAAATTATGTACACATATGCACGCAAAAAACCTTATGCTTAAAGAGAGTAAAAAAAAAACGATATTCTTTTTCTTCGTTTCTTGTCGTTGACGAAAGATTGTGGTTTGTGCACATCAAGACAAAGATTCTACCTCACAACANCAATTTATGCATTTTGGATCTCGAATGACTACACCAGCCGTAGCATCCTCATCGACAGCAACATCACCCACCACAACTACAACAGCGGCAGCAGCAACGATATCAACAATTCGTCAAGATAATCATACAATCAACGGATCTGTCATAGAAAAATCGCTTTTCCGAACTCGACGGAAACCGTTCCTATAAATTAATCTCATATTGTCAATTTTAGATAGATTTTTTCTGTCATCACTTCTCATCAACGATGGATTGTTTTCTCTTCTTCCCGGTCGCCAAATTTTATCTCTCTGTATTTCTCATCGTCAAAAACGATAATCTTCTCTTTCTTCAGACAGAAATGTCTTCTGTATATGTTTCCATAATTCATTGTGTGATTCAAACAACATGTATGTATTGATCATCGTGTCGATTCCGTACACGAAAATACAGACTGAGAAATAAATTCAATCAGACAAGAAAACATATTATTCTCGAAGTAAGCCGACTCGTAGCTTATTGTTGATATTTTTGTCAGCATCAAATGGGTTTAATTGCTGTTTGATCGATTGAATAAGACTCTTGACTTCTTTTTCTTATCAAATACCCATAAGAATCTCTTAGAAGAGCAGTCGACTTTTTCTCCTCGGTAAACAACAAAACAAAGCCCATACTTACGTCCAATCGACATTTAAATAGACCGAATCGGATGGCTCCAACTTCACAACTGATTCTTTCCTATCCGCTGTCACAATTCTTGCTGTTGAATGTCCTTTCTAAGTGCAAAAGAAAAACAAGACATGATTGTTTTTTCTTTGGGAAAACTCGACTCATATCACTAACATGTTGCCATAGCCACACGTCGCCAGTTGAACAATCAATGGTATGTTCACCTTTGGGAAAAATCCAAACTCGCGTTTGATATTGATCCGGAAACAAACTAATCGGATGTTCGCGAGATAAGTCGTGTTGATGTTGTTCCAACCAGTTGTTCAAAGAAAATGGACTGATCAATTGAAGCTTGTCATCATTTTTCACCGGCGGTTCTTGGGGAAAACTATCTGAGAAGGTAGAGATGTTGGAAATGATGAAGTGAATGCACTTATTCAGTTATTTTCTTTACCTGGTTTCGGTTGATTTGTACGATATTCTTCCGATGCAAAGAATCTTGAAAAAGAAACCATAAAAGCCATTATGAAAATGTGCCTTTTTCAGCTTATATAGAGCTTTGTATTAAAGAAAGCTGAGACTATTAAAGGCTCCAAGAAGATTACAAGCAAAATGATAAACTTAATCGATAATTATATTTCCGAGAAAAAAAATAAACAACTGAAGATTGATCCTAAATCAAATGTTTTTTTCTTTTCATTTATCGAACTCAATAACTCATTTCTCGCTTTCTTTTCTATTGAAAGTAATCGAGCATCATCTTTCAATTAGTACGCATCCGTAGACTCCTATGTCAGTTATCGATCATGGATGATCTTCCTTCACTAAGCTGGTACGGACATGCCTGTCGAACTCACTCTTGGATCACTGGTTTTAATTGAATGCCCAGATCGGTCGTATGAAACCAACGTTCAAATAAACGATTGGTTGATTGATTTTGGAAGTATCTGAAATCAAGAAAGATAAGATTTCGCCTTATTGCAAGCCTTTTCTACCTTAAGCAATCCAACTCATTTTCCTCTCGTCTCCTTTCCATGACGAAGCCAACAGTGTTTTCAAACCGATTTGGTGAATGCGGAATTCTCGCCGGTAAAAGAAAAATCTAAATATTGATAAGTTTCGTAGTTCGTCGGTTGAAATTTCGATCTCGTCCGTACTTCTCCCTCTTTGATAATTACATCTCGATGTTGGTTTTGCTCAAGAACTTTTAAACACATATCACCTTTGAGTTGATAGAAAAGCTTAAAAATGAGAAAACGAATCATCCAAGAGTCAATTCTTCGAACTTCTTCGTACCTCTTCGCCTTCCTCTAAATGATAATCCTTACGGACGTTCGGTCCACCAACAAACATTATTGTCAGTTGATCGTTATGCCTACAAAAGAATACCAAACAGAGTAACTGTTTGACGAGAATTGGATTCGCGTAGAAGTTACATCAGTTTATTACAAACAGGTGGAAGAAATTGATCTTTATTATCATCAATCCATTTGTTCACGCTGATTTTCTCAACGGCCGAGTTCGACATGCTCAGAGTTGAAACCTAAAATGCGAATATATCATTTATTGTTTCACTTCAAGGCAGATATGCCGTATGATTAACGAAGTTAATAAAAGAAACGAAAGAAAAACAACATTCCGACGATGATGATACAGTTGAAAATGTTTTGCGTCACTCAAGCGAAAAGCAACATATTAAACACGAGATAAAACATCGTCCTATGAATCGATTTCTGTCTAGTTTAGCAAATACTATTCAAAGCCAGCAAAATCTATGAACTCGTCGTTTCTATACGAGCACAATTAACACAAATTCGCATGCATTCGTTCGCAAATAACTTCTATAGACGTGAAAAAATCGACTTCGAAATTAGAGCGAACGATCATCACTATATACGTACTCCAGGGGTCTCTAGATGACGGTCGACGATATGAACATTGTTGAAACGAGAATTATACGATTATTTAGGTTAATTTAACCTTTCCTTGTCATTGAACGAATGTTTTGCTACATGAACCAAATAGTTTCCCGATCGATTGCTTCTAATCCGGTTCAGCGAGCAAAATCGTCAGGCTGAGTAGAACTTGTCAGTTCTTATAAAACTTACAATGGACTCGGATCAAATTGAAACGAACGCAATTGCGCCGGCAAGTATTGTCTGATACAAATTCTCACTTGAAATCGTATATGATATTCAAGAAAAGCACAAGCGATCTTATTATAAAACTGGTGGTAACAATTAACAATATCATTTCATTTCGTCTCTAAACTGAAATTCAAGTGTATACTCATCTAAATTAATGAAAAAAAAAGAAAATGTCTTTCAGAAAAACAGAACAACGAATGATTTGTTTTTCTTGAATTCATTCACCGTTTTTGCTGCACACATATACGCATACACACACACACACACGCACGCATACACATACGTTTTTTAAAATAATCTGAGCGAGACAATGACATTATACCTTGATATAAGTCACCAACCGGGATACACATTTGAAATATACGCACACATGTACGAAAACAGAAAAACAAAACGAATATTCAATCATGAAGTAATCAGATAGGAATAAGACGGATTGTGTAGAAGATGTTGACAGAAAAGTGCTTGCATCGTTTCGGCTTTGATCGAATACAAACTGGAGAGAAACAGTAGTAACTTCGAATAAATCGATGCAATATTTATGATTGAATTGTTATTGATATTTGTCACGGATGATTGTTGATGAGTTAACGATTGTTTTAGACTTTTCAATTGTTTAACATAAACCTGTTGTAGATTTGTGTTATCGCTGAACACTGAAAAAGGACTCGATGGGAAATGGTGGATTCTCTTGGAAAGATGGGTTTACCTTCTTGCATGCTTTTGATAACAATGATACGACGTATGTGATCGAAAACAATCGAATTGATGTTAAAACGCGAGCCTTTCTGTAAAATTGAACACAGTTTGAACGCATCTTCTTCAGGTACACATCCGTGCTTGTGCACAGAACACGAATCTTGATCCAGACTTGTTGTTGACGCTGAATGCGTGCAACGATTGAATTCAAGGTTAATGTAGCCACATTCAATGAAATAAGTTAACAGAAGTTGTGACCAGCATCGTCGATGATAAATCGATGTGGAGATTGAATCGATCAGATAAGTACTTGCTTGTAACCAATTGGTTATTTGATTTTGTAAATCATATATACATGAGGATGGTAAATAGAGACGGTGTGATCGATTCGTTGAAAGATAAAAGTTATTTGATGATAATGACGAGTATAATATCGATGGTTGTGCCTGGGATCGTTTTGACATATCACTATCGGAGAGTGCATGCCGCAATGACTGATGTGGATTATTTATTAAACGATTATGTGAAGTGTTTAGTTTTAATTCAACAAGACGATTTGATTGTCGTAATAATGAGCCTAGACGATCTTCAGTTGGTAATGGATTCTTAGAAGAGTAATGATTTTCAATATCACTGCCATCATCGTCGTCGTCTTCCTCCTCACTACTATCGAATTGTTCATTTTCGTTATCAGTGAGAAAGTTTTCGATGAGTACTGATGGTGGATCTGTACGATCGAGTCCGTCATCATCATCGTCACTATCGCTTGTCGGATTCTTCTCATTCTTATATTCACCAGAATTATTTGTTAGATTCATCAATTGACTTTTCGATTTACCGTACAGATGAATATCTATGAAAGGAGAATTTAGGCGTTAAGAAAAGAACACTTGGAGATATATCACTTTGATAGAATTATAACGGCTGAGATTGTTCAAATTGATAGGATCATGATGATATTGAAATCCATGTATACATATAGATATGTATCTGAAAAATCATAAAGAAAAACAAAACCTTAATCGCTGTTGACTTCAATCGCTCGTTTAAGTTATATATTTTCTTCCTTTTTAAATAAATATACATGTATATATACTGTTAGCAGTAACATCAGAATGTAGGGAACCCCCTCCTAGACAAAGAAAGACGAGAAGGACAAAATAAAGACGCTTTTGCTTTCTTTCCTCGCTCGGTCGGTGCCCATGAATGAATGGGACTGAGAAAAGCGAAGAAGACGACGACGACGAAGAAGAAGAAGAAGAGAGAGAATCGAGAAGAACACTATGTAAAAATAGGCTTTGATGACCTTGAATGCTAGAAACAAAAATGGAAGAAAGAACTAAATGAAGGATACACACCTACGCATTCGTCACACCGCACAGTCAATGACCTTGACAGGATATGATAACCTCTCGAAGTATATCGCTCGATGTTTGTATTTCATCAACGACAAGACCCGATAAGCTCAAGGCTCTCGAGATTTCTCGTTTGTACTCACGTTAGACGATCAGTTACAGCTCATTTCGACTTACACAAATATACAAACTCAACGATCAGAGAATTGCCTTTAATCTTGTTAATATCGAGATTGAATCGCGTCGAAATATCGACTAAATGATTCGAATCTAAATGCACCATAGTAATCATAACAAGTAAATAACCTTATTCAAAAACTAAGTGCATGTCGCTAGCTAAGCAAAAACAACAAATTCTCTTCTTCATCATCTTTTTTCTCTTTCATGTCTTGTTTTCCTCGCATACTCTTGTTTTCCATCTTCTCTCTCTCTCTCTCTCTCTCTCTCAACTGTCTTGATGAAGGTGAAGCCGTATTTTCGCTTTAGTTTTACGTATACGCATATATGTTTCTCTGATTCTTTTGCTTGCTGACGCCAAAACCTTCGAAAACATCCGTTGTTGTTATTCACTTGACGCACTTACGTGTGTGTTTTCCAGAGAGGCCGAGCGGACCTCTCGAATGTTTTTTTGTTTTTTCATTTTCTATTTTTTAATATGTACTTAACCGATGATAGAAAAGAAAGGAATTCTAATGTTGTTGTTGTTATTTTTATTATGATTATTATTGTTGTTATTGCTCCCATCAGCAATGTTGTTATTTAGGCCTTGGAGAGGAAAGAACAAGCAATGAAAAGACTGAAAGCAAAAACATCATGTACTCTCTTATTAAAGAACGATTGAGAACCTTGTGGATACACACAATGCCATTGAAAAACGAATCAATGATAGAAAAACAACAACATTGGAGGTCTCAATTCTTCTAATTTCTAAACTGTAACACGAAACATGTGCGTCGAGAAGTACTTCACACGACAGCGATGCCAGATAAAGACCATGTTTTCTTGGAAAGACCTTGAGAGAAGCTTTTATTAATTTTCATGATAATCTACCGATAAAATGTCATTACATCGAAACTAATCGAATAAATGAGAGAAAAAAAAGAATACCAAACTACTGTGATGTTGATTTTGGTTTTCGATAAGAATAATTTTTATTACCTGAAGAATGTTTTTATTCATTTCATCTGTTTCTCAATGAATATTTCAGTGTAAGGGGCGAATCATTTCTCAGAAAAATGGATGCGAATAATATTCTTCAGCGGGCTATTGGACTTGCATTAGGTACGGCTATCGGTGACGCGAAAGGTATTGCGTACGAGACGTTAACACGAGAGAAAATTATCGAATTTCAAAAGCAGACCGATACAAATCTCTACACTCGTGTTATCAATAACCCTTACATACCGGAAAATTGGCAAATAGGACGATGGACTGATGATACGCAATTATCAATAGCGATGATGAAAGCAATTACGATATATCTTCGAACAAATAATGATCTGATGTCAAATGTTGTCGAAGAGCATATCATCGAATGGAAGGAATCAACTGCTGGCTGGGGTGGAACCAAAAATGCGATTGAAAGATTAGCGACTGGTACTCATACGTATCTTAACAGCGGAAATCAAGCAGAGGGAAATGGTGTTCTAATGAAATTAGCACCGTTGGCGTTCTATTATAGTCTTTGTCAAAACACTGACGATAATCAAATTGAAATCATTTGTCGCATGACACATCAAAGTTCAGTAGCTGTAGCTACAGCATGCATCTACGTGCACATGTGTACTTACTTATTCGAGAAGAACAACAATATTCAATCCAAAGATTTTCTTCAGTACCTTTATGAATTGAGTATCAAATACGAAACGAAGTACGAATTGAATGAAGAGAAACATTTGATCAGTAGACGTATCAAACGGTATCTGGATCTTGTTAATTCATCGTTAGAAATCGATGAACGTTCGATAATTGATGTTAGTAATGGCGGCACTTTCTATTGTGTTGATAGTTTAACCATGGTCATTGGTCTTATTGCATGTTTATCAACATGTCAACCTGATTTCGAGACAATAATTCGAGCGAGTGAAATCGGTGGTGACACGGATAGTAATGCTGCAATGATTGGAGCAATCGTAGGTGGAATGAAAGGTGTTGCATGTTTAGATCAGGAACATATCGAGCAAGTTTATCGTAGCGAATATGTTCGAAGAATCGGTGACGAATTTGGCTTGGCGATTATCAAGCGTCTTCAACTTGAATATCACTGACATCTGTTCTGTTTTGTTATATTATTCGAAGTTGTTTTTTGACGAATGAAGGAAAAGAATGAAAAAAAATATATGAGAATGGGAAAAAGAAACTTCTTTTACGACAATTCCTTGAGTTGTGAAGGCTAGAACAAGGATTAATATTTGTAGTTATTGATAAATGTATTACAGTCGTATGAAGGTTGAAGAAATCCAGACAGATAAATGGATAGACAGACAAGGCTGTACGAATGAAACAAATAAATCCTCGCCAGAACTCATGTCCTTCTGATGTGCAGGTTGAGAATGATAGATTCCGTCTTTGCCACGTCCTTCGATTAGAAAATATGTCTTCGATGAAATATACGAATCATTCTCATGTTGATGAAAACAAGATGTGATCCGAGGTTTTTCAATAGGTGAAAACAATCCTTCCTCATTTCCATTACAGATGTCGACTGATTTCTATTGCAAAGTGTGTGACATTCATTGCACAGGATCAGCACCTTACCGACAACACCTAGACAGCGTGAAACACCTGAAAAAAGCGAAAACTATCCCATCAGAAACTTCAACAGACAGATCGTCGCCAACGCCGATAAGTATCAGCACGAGCAATGAGAGTGCTTCATCAGCATCGTTCGCTATCAGCAATGAAACGATGCGTATATTACTTGAATGGAATCATCCTTCTGGTCTAAAACCATATTGTGATATTTGTTATTTGCCATTGTACGGTGATAAAGTTGCAGACGTGCATTTCACGCATGACAATAACATTCATCATCAAAAACAGATCGCTTTGGAACAGATTCGTACGAAGAATCCTGACTATTCATGCAAAATTTGCTCGGAAATCTTCACTGGTGAAAGGCAAATGCACAGCCACTTCGCTTCCGATGCTCATGAAACTGTTCGACAGCAGAAAACTGATCTAGAAAAGATCATCAAAATTTACGAAACCTACAATCGATTAAAAGAAGCACGAAAGCAAAGACAAGGTACGAGAAAGTCTCTATCAAGAGTAAGCTTTCTTTTCTGTTTTAGACTCAGTGGCTCATGATAATCTTTCCAATCAATTTGATACATTAAAAATTGCTGATGAATCAACATTGGCCCCAGTGAATTTACCCATCAGTCCGGAGAAATTCGAAAGTGCGATGAGAAACCGGTGGAGTGATGATGACTAACCAAAAGTGTGCGTTTAATACATACTGTTTCATACTTGTGTGTTTTTATTCAGTCGAATATTTTTTGACAGTTTGACTAGAAAATATATTTCGTTGAAATTCAATTATATCGACATCGCATTTTCTTCGAGAACGAGATGAACTCCTAGTTCATATGCTAATTTATACAAAAACAACAAAATATTTTCGATAGGATGAATATCTTCTAATTAGTTGTTGTTATTGTTCTTCATAAAACGCTTTCAGATAACAAGAAAAAAAAACTTTTATTAGAAAAATAATAAGATCTCGTTCAATTTCTACACTAAACAATGAGATTTCCATTGGATATACGTCTCGTATTCGTTACTTTAACGTCGATTGAACGCCGTAAGCGAAAGACATTCCAAAGAATAAATACTGTTCCAACAGGCAAAAGAAATATAAATAGAAGAATTTGCATGATCACACGTAGTGGTGAATGATGAAGATCGAATGCCTGGTAAACGTATCCCGTTCTATTATTACTAAAATTGAAACTAAAGATAAAAGCAATGATTGTGAATAGTCCATAAAGGCAGGCAAAGATCATTATTGGAATACAGTCAATCATATAAATTGGTAGACGTGTAAAAATCAAGATATCGATGAAGATCAAAATCCACAGGACTCCGTGATCGAAGACCATCTTTAGATAGTTATTTGACATCGAGGGATTGTAGATAAATGTCCAGTAGAGAAGACATATGGCAAGACCAGTGCCTAAGGAGATCACGATTAAGATCATGTGAATATATTGGACATGTGACGATGGAACGATACGATCGCCGCGGAAAAAATTCACTCGACATGTCGTTAAAAACTGAAAGGAGACAGCGAAGAATGTGATGAGAAGTGTTAGATGTGTAAAATAGATGAACCATTCATGAATAGGATGAGCGATGACAATTCCATGTATTAAGTCAATTAATGTTAGAAAGAACAAAATTGTTCGATATAACAAGAAAATATTTGGATATTTATTAATAAAGTCAATGGATGAAGAGCAAAATGCTAATTTCCAATCTGAATATAAGGTTAAAGTGACATGAAATGTGATAATCTTTGAAAAACGCCATTACCTTTCTCGTCAAAACATCTGTGTGTTAAATGGATCCAGTTGCAACTTTGTCGCAGATCTTTCCAATAGCTTCTCTTGTCCGTGGACTCCTGTTCGATACGAAAAGTACTATTGGCATCTGTAGGCGGTAATGATTGATCAGCATCCACTTTCATCATAATAATGAATGAATATTAAAAGAAATAAGCGACCAACTAGCTTAGTCAGTAAACAAGAAAAAAAATGAGAAGAAAAGCAAGCATTGATGCTGCCTCGTCTTATCCTTTGACGCGCACAATATGCTTTTTGCGTGACTGTTGACGTCGGGAGGCGAAGAAGAGGAAAAAAAATGCTCACTATCGACGCAAGAAGATTTCAAGCAAATAATTCGAGATTCTACATTGAATTAGTAAAACTCATTATCTCACCACAGACAAGAGCAGCTAGTATCGTGTTCTGTTCTTCTCTCAACCTCCCTCGCTCCTCGTCTGCTCTGACTGATAAGAGTATCCAAAAACGTTTGCAAGTTTCCATAATGACGACATATAATTGATTACGTGACGCGGCGAATTGTTCTTCTCGGAATCAGATTTGATTTAGTATTTGAAAACGTATTCATGCGGCAATAATCCCTGGGAAAACATGACGTTCAAGGTTGTTTTTCCTCTACCATGATAGTCACATTTGGAAGAGAATACAGGAATTCTGCATCTTTTCAATTGGAGAACCTCAGCATGGAGGAAAATCTTGTTGAAAGAGAATATCAGACGATATTAAAGGAGAGAAAAGAGAAGAAAAAGATAATCAACCGTTGATTCACCTGCAAAGCTGATTTCAATAGAAAACCAAACACATACTTCTCATTGCACATACAATACTATTCATTTTGACAACACACTGCGTAGATGAGTTCTTTGAAAACAAAAACAACGTTTTCCTCATCATCAGTATTCTTTTATATTTCGAAATATTCTCTGACAAACAGAAAAACACGATGGTTTTCTTTTATTCGCTCCGAACTATTCATAGTTTGCTAACCATGACGGATTTATTATTTCATAATTAACTTCACACATCATTTTCCCGTACTAAAATTTCCGTTGTTTCAATAAATATTCATTTTCATGCTCACCCGAATGCAAAAATAGCTGCACTTCGGGGTTAATTCAAATTTTCTGGATTTTGTGGTTCAATGTCTTTGTCATGAGAAGACTCATTCTAAATTTAAACGGAATCTTCTTTAGCATGATTTTCCTCTCTGCCTGTGTACTTGGAAGAACATACTTTACGACCGATCAGGAAGTTTAGGACATGTTTCAACAACTTGTAGAATTTCTCGGAGAAAGTTTGTTATTCGCTCTAGAATTAATTCTTATTCATTGAATCAACATCTTCAAGCGTATCGTGTTGTCATAGAGAGACCGGATTTGTAATTATTAGCAGAGAAAAAAACAAGATCATCTGAAGTTTTCATTCTCTATGTCAGATGTTCCCATGGTCTCGAGAACATCTTAGAATATTATAATTTCTGACAGCAAGGCGTCGATTATAATTTGACAGATGCTATGCAAACGCTCAACTCTTAAATGAACGAAATAATCTTCATAGTTAAAGGTAGAACCGCGTGAAGAATTCAACAATTGACATATTCAGTCGGTTAACAATCAAAAAGTAGGAGCGACTATGTAAAAAAAGTCAACTTAATAATTGGAACGCCGACTAGGTACTTCAATGAATGGCAAGAAGTAATTGTTCAACTGGAAAGTTTTCCAGCGAACAGATCTGTTTTATCTTTATTTCTCTAATTGATATATCATCAATGATGATGAATAATTCTATTCTATATTTAGTTCGAATTAATCAACAGTAGTTCTGTTGGTCTTTCAAGGTTACACTTAATGGAAACATTTGTATGAAACGTGCGTACATACATCCGGTCTTTTCATCTTCACATGATTTGTTTAGTTCATCAAATCAGACAAGTTAACTTCCTCATGTCAGTCAGTTTCTTTTTTTTTCCTAAACAGATTCGATTACATCATGTCGAAATAGAAAAAGATCAATTAGTTCGTTAACAAATTCCCTCTACTAACTATATCATTCATTGTTATGTTGTAATAAGATCGATTGATCGATCATTCCTTCCATGTATACACTATTTTCATGTCTTGCATCATCGAATAACAAGTGAGCTAATCGCTCTAATTCTTCCATATACCTTAATGTCATTGTCGAATGATGAGAAATAAACACGATCAAAAACTAACAACAAAGTAAACATTTGTCGGATCATCAGACGTTACTATTAGCTATTTGATGGGTAAGATCAATACGACGAGAATTTCTCGTTCTGCTTAATTTACATGGGTTGATTTCGACATCGTTGACTGTCATGGACGAAAAAACGATTTAGTTCATCGAACTACTTAATCAATTGTCTATATGAAAATAATGACCAATGTTCTCTCAAGGAGACAGAAATATCAACTACATAGGAACGGTATTGATTAATTGATTTGTTACATCATTTTGATTTCTGATTAGACCGAATAGTATCTTGATTGATGTTGACTGCTGATACAGCTGTCATATCATGTTGTACTTTGGATAAAAGACTTTTCTCAAACTCGACGAGCCAGTAAGCGGTGTAATCATTTGATCCGAGATGAATTTCATCTTTTCTTTGCTTTCGACTGTCCTTGGTATAATTCCATTGTCGATGAAAATCAGATAAAAAGAAAAGTCTATGCGACAGTTCTTGATCACCTTCATCGAACATACTAAATCTTATTATACAAATTCTTTTCTTCGTCCCTTCACCTTTTGATCATCAACTGAATAAGAAATCGACATTGCCCAATTTCTAGTGTTTCTCTTCTCAACCCTTAGGAAAAAAGACACACGCGCACATATAAATACATGTATACATGTGGATAACAGTAGTAGTAATAAGAAGGAAATCATCAATGTTCTTTATTACATCATAGGTAGGTAAGCGGACGATAATAGGCATCATGTCGTGACTTGACTGTTGTGTTTTAAGCACAGGGGCGGGCAGGCATGCATTCTTCATTGCAGCTCATCCATCCTTACCAGTGACACTCCCCATTGTAAGTAAGATTAATCATTGAGAAGAAGAAGTCAGGCGATCCATATCGTCTAACAAAAAAAGTTCGAATAACTAATTCATATTTATATTGTCAGTCTATCAATCAAATGCGTATTTGAAGAAGTTTCCTAGAGTGATTTTGAATTAAGTAATGTCTCAGTGTCATTCTTTTCCGATGGTTAGTTTTTTTTTTATTGATTGAAAAAACATTCAGACAGCTTTTCTTTCTGGTTAGTGCATAAGACATATGTATAAAGAGAGAGGAATTGATTTTGGCATTTTCTCATTGAAATAAAGGAGATAGCCGTCACTTTTCAACGGAAGAGAATGACACTGAGACATTACTTACTTC
>CAJNOJ010000009.1:0-351343 GCA_905250025.1 Adineta ricciae | reverse complement strand
GTTAGTGCATAAGACATATGTATAAAGAGAGAGGAATTGATTTTGGCATTTTCTCATTGAAATAAAGGAGATAGCCGTCACTTTTCAACGGAAGTTTCTTGATTTCCTTCTTTCGTTAAAAGACTTTTAGTTCATTCAGGTGAATACGATCATATTTGCAATTAGTTGAGTTAAACCAAAAAAGGAGAAAGAAAGGTGACTTCGAGAACGTATATGTTACCTTAATTGTCAGTTTCGAAGCCGAGAAAGGACATTGTTCTTTCTTTCTTCGGGTCGCTTTTCTCCCTCTGCCTCTCTCCCTCTCCCTGTCTTAATGCATAATCGAGAACTAGAGAAAAAGCGCGTCCGTTGCTTTGCTCATCATTTCTTCTAATTCAGCTGAACGAGCCCATAACGTCCTCATTCTTCCTTTGTTCTTTGAGCTATCCACCGGCGAAATTGTTACAACAGCACGCTATCATCAACATGTCCTTCGAACTGATGCTGAGAAAAACGTTCTAGAACCATCAACATACTCAGGATATACATCTCTCTTCACACACACACATATATCTATTTTTCTCATCATCGAGTGGCTACTACCGGAAACGACACAGACCGTATTTAACGATCCTGGTGTGAAGGTTACAAGCAATAGAGATCGTTGTTCAAGTAAGTTCGTCTTATTGGAAACAAAGTGATAAATGTTCAGTTGACATTTTTCGATTTTACACATATTTCTTCCGATGATTGTCTCTGATCTGAATTCGATGTTCAATACCGTGACTGACAGACAGGCAAGAAGAGAATGAGGAAAAAAGAAACGGGCAAGAGAAGTCAATCGATAATGAACAATTGAATCGATTGAGCATGATAATTGCTCTTGATGATTTGAATTGAATTTGACTCTTTTCTCTTAATTTTAACTACATTTATAGAGTAGGAAAAAAAAGAGTGAAGTACGAGCTGTTGCGCATTATGCAATTCGATATGTACGACTACAACACCATCACGTCGTAAATGGCATCTACGAAGGTCTTGTTTTTGTGTAAGAAAATCTGCTGCATCGATGACATCCATCGATTGTTATAAAATTGCAATGTTTGATTTTGAATTGTAAGAGCAGAGCAGCAGAGAAACATATACATAAGATACGAAGAAGAAGCCCATTTGTGTGAGTGATGATTGATCGTGTCGTTTGCTTGACTTATTTATATATTGCATCATGAATCCTACTGAGGAATTCAAGAATATATATATACATAAGACACGCACGTGTACCATTGTTCATACATTGTATGAAACTAAATCCGATGCATATTTTCTGTAGAAAGATATTCATGTATCATTTGTCATTAGTGTAAGAAGATGTCCTTATGTTTATTGCCCACAAGAATCTAACTGGAATCATAGTAGGATAAGACTAATTGATTTTCACGTTCTCTGTTTTGATCCTATATATTTAACTCTCCTTTTGTCTTATATAAGCATGAGTTAAGAATAAGCTCCATCCATTTTTTTTCTCGACACACTCTGCTGTCTGCTGATCTACTCTCCTACGAGAGTCTACAGATATACACATGAAAAAAAAGGACGAGACAGACTGAACAGTTGTTCTTCTTCTTCGATTGTTGACAGATGGGAAAAGTAACAGAGAATCGAATTTCGTGTAAACATATTCATCCAATATACGTCAATTAATTGTCTGATCGTTAGAAAACGAATGTTAAAAAGGTGAACAAGTTGTTCTTTTTATCGATTAGAGAAAAAGCAGATGATTTCGATTTTCAATATCGTATTGACCTATAAAAATAACTTGTCTCTCTGATGAGCATAATCAAATCAGCAGGTGAGTAAAGCAAATTGAGGGATGTCTATGTACGCTCACTTGACCAAGGCGGACAAATTTGATATCAGGGCTAACATCATTGTCTCGTACGCTATGTAGCAGTCAAACAACAAATGAGATTTTGATTGAGAAGAAAGCGATCAAACGACAACGACAAAATCGAAATTTGAACAGGGGCGTGTGTATGTATTTGTGTAGCAACCAGAGAGAAGAGAGGAGAAGCAAAGAGGAGAAAGAGCAATTTAAATGACGTCTACTACATACTAAAAAGTTAATCACGCCCGAGACAATACGAACTCTTCAGGGTATTGTATATGTACTATTTCAGACGCAATGTGGCAGACTCTCATCGCTAATCATGTCGAACTTCAATATCAATTCGTCGTGTCGAACACTCTCTGATTTGATCATCATCTATTTTATCATTTTATCATCATCATTATCATTTACAAGTAAATTCTCGGAACTCTAATGGGAAATCGGAGTGGATTATCGTTCTTTATCTCGATTTTTTTAGCTAATGCGGCAACAATGCGTGTTTCGTGTGGAACGGATATTGAACTTAAATGTCCAATACGTTCAACAAAGAATTCATATGAAGTGGTACGTTGAGAAAGCAAAAAAAAAGCATTCTCTTGCAGATTTCTTCTCGTACAGATCTCGTGGTTTCGTCCCAATTCATCGCATTCACATTTAACGCTGATCGCCATTGGCGATATTCTCTTTTCTGAATATGCTACCATAGGTCGTTACAATCTCGTATCTTCGTCATCATCATCGACTCCCCGTTTGTTGATCAGTAATGTTTCGAGGGAAGATCAAGGAATCTACGCATGTAAATCAAGTTCAAGTGGTCAACATAGTATAAAATTACTGGTTAATTGTATGTATTTCTCTCACGATATGTGATCGTTGCTGACATTCGTGTTTTGACTTATGCTTAGCGCATCCGCATCTAACTCCACCATCTCCTCTGTTTCTCTATCCGGTTAATCGAACATTTACATTAACTTGTTCATTATCATGTGATTCAGAAATTCATTTCGACGATTTAACATGGCTTGTCAACGGGCAACTATTGAATCAATCAAACTATGATTTTCATACTGAACCGATCTCATCGAACACTCAACGTTTAACAATATTTTTCAATAAAAAAACTCAAAATTTTCATCAAGCAAACTATACATGTAGGTATAATGGAAAAGAAGCCCATATTCTAGTCCGACGCCGTACAAGTGAGTGAAAACAGACCAATCGATAAGCTATGTCAACAATTAAACAAATCTATGTATTCTAGAAGATGAATTCCATCGATTGCCTCGGCAGCAAGATGCATCGGCACAATATCTCTTCCAATCCTTATTCAATGCTGGTCAAATTCGTTCTCCATCAGTATTTCTAACGATGATTTTCTTGTTATTATCGTGCATTTATTGATCGTATGATACTCTCGTTACCTTTTAGTGCTTTTTATTTTTTAGAAGTTTGTTTGATCAGAAATAAATTTACGCGAAATGCAGGTATTTTCTATGCAGAAGATTATATTTAGCTACTAAGAACAAAAGTCACCTAATTGAGTCTTCAGAAGAGAAGTCCGCTGGATCAGAAAGACTAGATTAATTTCCTTTCGTTAATGATACGCATTCAGCAATATTCTGTCAATTTGTTATGAAGAAAGTTAAGATTCTTAAAGGCAATTGCATCTCAATCAAAGTTTCAGTCTAATTCAATTTATAGTGAATCCAACGATGGTGAGAGAATATTAACTGTTGTTTGCAAAGCCCGATAAGTAAATTCAATTTGATCTAAATCATTTTGCGAGATCGTTGCTGTTGTTGTTGCTGCTGCTCCTGCTGCTGAACGATTATTTAAAACAAATCGTAGCTTTGCAATAGCTTCTTGTAATAATACTTTCTTTTCATTATCATTTAAACAACCAGTATCATCCAGAGTGATGGTGCGATGATCAGATGGACTCATTTTCCAAATTAGCATTTGTGCCGGTTCGTATTCGTTCTGATTCAAGTGAATGTTGTCGTCTTTATCTGCGAGAGAAAACTCGATTTCATGAGAAATATCAGTTCCCGATGGTCGATCTAGATCACTGATTGTATTGAAGATGTTTGCAGTACTCTGTTCGGAAGGGTTTCGTTGTCGCTGAAGAATTTCACGTTGTTGAGCATGTTTTATACTCGAACAAGTTTTACAGAGGAGCCGCTGAGATCGATCGGGATGATACGGACGGCCGCGACGTGCTAATGGTAAAATCAAACGAGATGATCGATCAGTACGAACAAGACGACAACAACTGCTGTCAAAAGTTGATGGTGTTTCTAGTTGAAAATAACGTATAGAAAGAAAACACTTTATAAATTAACATTTACCTAATTCAGGTAACATGGATCTTTGTTTTCTTGGAGAAAGATATCTAATTGAATCGTGCGTTCATTTTATTTAAGTGTGTATAAAGAGAATGAGCGTCGAATATTATGCTTCACTCACTAACAAACGAATGTATGTAGTCTTTTTTTTTCTTCGACTATCTTAGAGAAAAAAGTGAGTAAGATTTACCTTTTCTCTTATAGACTTCGAAAAAGAAACGAAAAAAAAGTTACATTTTTCCTTCGTGTGTTGATGCATGGTTGTCTCAACAGAGTATGTCGATATGTGTGTGTGTTATGTGTTCTTATGCAAACATGTACTTGAGTATGTATACACGTGTTTTCTTCAAATTGGCAAATCAGAACGATGAGACGAGAGATGAATTTCAAGTTAGCATGGTCAAACATGGCTTTGAAATTAATGTTTTTAAGTGAGAGTTATGTATGTGTGTGTGTGTCTCATGTAAACAAAAAGACGTACCAGAATAACGTTTTCTCGTGAAATGGTCTAAGTGAATTTATACATGACCACTAAATCTAATATTTCCTTCACTTTTGGAATGAATACCGGATATAAGTATCTACTATATCACAGGAAGTGACAAAATTTGTACGAATGTCCGGCGATTCCTAACGGAAGCTTGCTGTAATAGAAGAGAGAAGAGTAGGAAATAATCGATCATTCAACTCATAGGTTAGAGTTTTTATTCAATAAAAGATATTGTTGAACGGGAAAAGTATAGCTTTGGTATTCTTTTGAGAAACATTCTCTCTCAATATAGATTTTACTTTGCATTCAACAAACCATGTGATATAATTTTTGTTTAATGGAAGAAAAATTGCAGAACATCGAGATACCTCCATCGATATATTCGTCGTGTTTTTTTCAACATTGGAAAATTACTAAAAAAAGTATAGCATACGCATATATATCTTCGCAGTCTTGTTACATTACGTCTCAAACAAACAGCGACATCTATCGACGAAATATTTGTTTGAATTTTCGAAATTTTTGTCCTCGTAATCCTTTACAAATGTGATTCTTACAATTTTTCTTGTGAAATCTCTATTTTCTACGACAAACAAATCTGTATGGTCAATTTCTGAAATTTACAATTTAGCTATGGTAGGAAACAAGCAATTCCCGATCCATATTATACTATCATCGTGTCCAATATTGTTGGTATTACTCTCCTTTGCCTATCCTTCTTCGTTCGTTTCTGTTTGTATTTGTATCTCGTTGTATTGTCGATGTCTGTTTCCTGTTGTATCTTTTGTACCATTCTTCTTACCTCTCCGTTTCTGTTCCGCCCTGAGAGATCGACTAGGCAGTTGTTCGTAGTGGAATTTAACAACGTTTTTGTCATGAAACTCTTCTTGCAAAATTTTAGCATGAACAATTAAGTTTGTCATATGAAAAGTACTTCTCAAACATCAACAATAGCTGATCAAGCGATAAAATCAAATTCTAAACAAGATTCGTCGATTGATTTAACTGACGTTCCGATTATTTCTGTTGGTTTAACACGTTATTCACATCAAAATCATAGAATGTTAACAGACGACGAAGAAGATATTGAAGTAGTCCATTCAACCGCATATTTTTGTTTTTTTTCTCATGCGGTTTTTCTATTCATAGGATGAAACAAGTGACGAGGAAGAAGACGACGATGACGAAGATGATATTCCATCGCCGTTTATTTCTCATTCACGTTTATCTTTCAATCATAAATTTAACGATGATATCGATATTGGTCCTATTGATCCTGATACACAAGCGAAACTGGCTGCCATTCTGGAAGCAACTGGTATAACCAATTCTCCTATACCAGAAGACTTCTGGCGTGATCAGCAAGTTGTACGTTTACTAACAAGTAGCGTAACGAATAACATCGGTGGTTTACATCATATTGCCAACGCTCTCTCCTCATCCTCTTCATCAGCAATATCACAAAATGAAAAGAAGCCATCGAAATTATTAAACAAAGACTCCGGTGTACTACTTCGTGCTTGTGTAAATAATGATCTTCAAACAGTTGAAAAAATTCTTCAAACAAAGAATATCAAAGAATATCTCAATGACATCAATGAGGATGGTGATAGTATTTTATCATTAGCTTGTTCCAACGGATACATTGATCTAGTTGAACTTATACTTCGTACGATACCAGACATTGCCGTCGATGATCGAGGAAATAAACAAGATTGTACACCATTGATGGAAGGTTCGACGACGAAAAATAAAAATTTCAATGAAGTACTCATTATTGCTTTCTATTTAAGCGTGTAATGCTGGTCACTATGAAATTGTTGAACTTCTAATCAAATACAAAGCAAATGTAAATATACAATCTACGTCAGGAAATACAGCGCTACATTATGCAGCGGGAGGAGTAAGAACATCAAAACAAGACACTGTTATGTTATGCTCTTTTCTTTACAATTTCAAGGGTTATGTGGATATCGTACGATTATTATTGAAACATGGTGCAAAAGTAGAAGAAACGAACGAAAATGGTCATACACCATTGGTAATTGTCTTTTCAATAGTCCCTAATGATGTATTGGTGAGCGTTTCTAGATGGAAGCAGCTGGTGGTGGACATGTCGAAGTAACTCAACTTTTACTGGATCATGGCGCTGGAACAAATAATCAATCGAAGGATAGTAAGTTCATTCGCACATTTTGGTGTGCTTGTGTTCTCATAGACGCTCTTTTTTATTCACTTAGAAAATGGAAATAAAACTGATGAAATGCATACAGGTAGACTTGAGAGATTAGTTCATCGAGAAAAGAAGCATTGGGTTGTGTTATTTTTTAGCTTTAATGGAAGCCTGTATGGATGGCCATGTTCAAGTTGCAAGATTACTGTTAGATCATGGCGCCGATGTAAATATGCCACCAGATAGTTATGAAAGTCCGTTGACATTGAGTGCATGTGGTGGTCATTTCGAACTGGCGTCGTTGTTGATCGAACGGGGAGCTAATCTTGAAGAAGTGAATGATGAGGGTTATACACCATTGATGGAAGGTCGGTATCATTAAGCGGATTTAAATTCTATATCTATTTGGATTTTTTCTCTATTTTCAGCTAGTAGAGAAGGACATGATGATATTGTGAATTTACTTGTTTCGAAAGGTTAGATGAGTAAATCAACGGCATAAATACGAACAAATGTTATGTGTTTTAGGAGCAAATGTTAATCGAACAACTGAAGAAGCACAGGAGACTGCATGTAAACAACTCTATCAGTTTCAACATTTCGAGATTCATTCATGTGTCTTTCATTTTCAGTAACATTGGCATGTGCTGGTGGATTTTTGGACGTGGTGAAGATTCTTCTAGATAATGGCGCTAATATCAATTTAGGTCAGTCGACTCCTCTCATGGAAGCATCACAAGAAGGACATATTGAACTTGTTCCGTATCTCATAGAAAAAGGTAGAATGATCTACATTTATATTTGAATTCGACTTGAATTTCATCTCTGCACAGGAGCGAACGTCAACCAGACCACTCGTGTTGGAGATACAGGTAGATCGACCTATTTGTTTGAATGAACGATCGAACTGGCATTTTTGCTTCTATTCTTGATTTAGCACTGGGCTATGCTTGTGAAAGTGGAAATACAAAAGTAGCCGAAGTTTTACTCAATTCCGGTGCACGTATTGATGATGCTGAAAACGAAGGACGAACACCGATCATGAAAGCAGCACGTGCAGGACACATATGTACAGTACGGTATTTAATATCAAAAGGTAGAGATCACCTACGAGTCTTCTCCTTTACTATACTGGATTACAATTTTCCTAGGAGCTGATGTTAATCGATCGACCATTACTAACGATGCAACTGTTCTTTCATTAGCATGTGCCGGTGGACATTTCGATTTAGCGACAATTCTTCTTCTCAATGGTGCAGATCCCAATCATCTACTGAAGGTATTGTGATTGTAGCTTCGAAATCGAGCTCTTGTTTCGATATAAATTTCGTTCACAGGATCGATCGAATTGTTTAATCGAAGCAGCTAAAGGAGGACACACTGCTATCGTTCAACTACTACTTGAATATCCGAAGAGCATTTTAAATTGTACAATTAATCCTGTTGAAATAAATGATGATCAAGACGAAGAAGATGATGAAGAAGATGATGACGAAGAAGAAGAAGACGATGACGACGATGACGACGACGAGGGTGTGACAGTAACAATGCCGAATTCATTTCCTCTCCCGCTACCAACAGTCAATGATTCAAGTACGAAAACTGATACAAGATCTGGTGAAAAATCATCGGAGATGACGAACTCATCGTTTACCTTGCTCGAACGTTTGGAAAAGATCGTTCCGAGAAACATTTTGGAAGTTCTGAAAACGGTCGAAGTCGATCCGAATGAATTGTACACTGATATGAATAACCCAGGTTGGTTAAGTTCACATCTCATCTTGATGTGTAAACATATTTTTTCTCCTTTTTTCTAGACATCTCAGCGTATCCATGGCCGAATTCTAATCGATTGCCATCGCCAACCAATGATCAAACAAGCGATCAAGCGAAAAAACTTTATCTATTAGGTAAAAAAATATTCGTCAAGAGCAGTTCGTCGATTAATGTATTGCTTTCTTTTCAGAACAATTGCAAAATGTAGAAAAAGAACTACATGATAAAGCTCAACAACATCTGAAACTCAATCAGGAATATCGACAACAAGTGACAGAATATTTCAACGCCAATCCTCCGTCTACTCCTTCGAATTCATCCGTAACTAGTAAAAAGAAACGTACTACATCGTCATCTTCAGCATCGAGTTCCTCGTCGTCATCGAAATACGATGAACAAGTAACATCTTCGTCGATCCTCCCGATTCCGTCTCAAACAATCAATTTCTTTTCTCCGTCACCTAATGAATCTGTACAATCATCTCATCAGCATACGAAAATAAAGAAATCATTCAACCGGCAACTATCGAAATACGACCGTCGAATAGAACAGCATGTACATGATAATCAAAATCATCTCGACGAAATGAATATGCATTTGAAGAATCTAAAATTAATCTCATCGTCAGCCACAACATCATCGACAGAATCGACACCGACGAAAATTCCCATGCGTATTAATACAGATACCCAGAAGGCTCTAGAACATTTACGACAACTAGCAAGTAATCCATCGGCGTTGGAACGAATACAAACATTGGCGAATAATCCCGATTTTATTAAAGAAATTCAAAAGATTACTAATCAAAAATCATTTATCGATCAACTAAGAACTCTACAACAAACACCAAACGTTGAGAAAAGTGAGATCCTTTCTTCAAGTGATCAGTTTCATGGAAATACATAAATGTATTTATTTTCTAGCACCGACTTCCCCTTCTGATCAGGAATCAACAAATTTAACTTCGCAATCGCGTCACGCTTTGTCTATTGACACGACTGATCTCCCTCCACCATCATCGCCATCCTCAAATACAGCTCGCCATTCAGTTTGTTGTGCTGAATATTCATCTCAACTAAGTAATTCGACATCGACAGCATTATCTCATCTACGATTTCAAAATCGAATCGATGTTGACTGCGAAACCGAATCAAATCACGATACCGCATTAACCTTAGCATGTGCAGGTGGTCATGAAGAACTTGTACTTCTGCTTCTACAACGTAATGCTTATATTGAACATCGAGATAAGAAAGGTTTTACACCATTGATCCTTGCTGGTAAATCTGATCGTTTCATCTCGATTACGACTAATCATTTGTGGTTTTTCTTCTCAATTCTTAGCGACTGCTGGTCATGCAAATATTGTGTCACGATTGATTGAACATGGTGCCAATATCGAAGCTCAATCTGAAAGAACCAAAGACACCGCACTGTCGTTGGCATGCAGCGGTGGTAGACAAGATGTTGTTGAAATTCTTTTGAAAAATGGAGCAAATCGAGAACATAGAAATGTTTCCGATTACACCGGTTCGTTTTGCATCATCATTATCATATTATCTGGAGAACTTTTTGAGTTTTTTTTTCAGCACTGAGTCTCGCTGCCTCGGGAGGATATGTAACTATTATCAAGTTATTATTGAGCTATGGCGCAGAAATTAATTCGAGGTTTGTATTTTGACTTTATGCATTCCTAACTGAAATAGCATTTTCTGCTTTAGGACGGGTAGTAAATTAGGCATTACTGTAAGTAACGACGACATTGTCGAGAATAGTTTGACCAGACAGATTTGTATTTCAGCCTTTAATGTTAGCATCAATGAACGGACATGTTGCTGCAGTGAAACTTCTACTAGATATGGGTGCTGATATCAATGCACAGATCGAAACAAATCGCAATACAGCATTAACTTTAGCTTGTTTTCAAGGCCGCGCTGAAGTTGTCTCACTACTAGTCGATCGGAAAGCAAATATTGAACATCGAGCAAAAACTGGCCTTACCCCTCTCATGGAATCTGGTAAACAAACTCGTAGTATTTTTGACAGATATACTCATAGTTTCTCTCTTTCTTGCAGCATCTGGTGGTTACGTGGACGTCGGTCGAGTTTTGTTAGAACGAGGTGCTGATGTGAATGCGTTGCCTGTGCCTACATCTAAAGATACTGGTACGTAGATAAGATCTAAACGACATTGAACCATACCATATCCAACGTTGATTCTTTTTCTTTTCGTTTAGCGCTGACTATTGCGGCTGATAAAGGACATCATAAATTTGTTGAGTTATTACTTCTTTATGGTGCGACAATTGATGTTCGGAATAAAAAGGGTGCTACACCTCTTTGGCTTGCATGCAATGGTGGCCATTTAGAAGTTGTTCAACTGCTCATAACTCGTTTTGCCAACCCAGACTCGAGTGATTCACGCAAAGTTTCTTGTCTTATGGCTGCGTTTCGTAAAGGACATATCAAAGTTGTTAAATATCTAGTACGCCAAGTACGACAATTTCCCTCAGATACAGATTGTCGTCGGTTAATAAGTACAATTACTGATAAAGTACGTGTCGAAATCGAAGTTGTAGTTTAGAGATCAAATGTTTCATCGTTTTGTTTTGTCTTTCATACAGGATTTGTTGAAAAAATGTCAAACGTGCATGGATCAAATCATCTCAGCAAAGGAACGTCAAGCAGCCGAAGCAAATAAAGCAGCGAACAATCTTTTGAAAGAGATCGAATCTGAGAAATCGCGGGAACAAACGAAGAAAGAAGCTGCAGCAAAGAAACGAGAAAAACGGAAAGCAAAAAAGAAGGGAAAGCAACAAACCATAGCTACAGAAGTAGCAGCGTCGACGACAGAAGCAGCTGAAGAGCTAGAAGATGAATGCACTCCTAAAGTTGAAGAAGAAACGCAGCAAGTAGAAGTCGAAGAACATGTCGAAATACCTTCAACGAATGTTGTTGCTGACGATGAGGAGCATGATGATCTCCGTTTGAAAATGGTTAAGACCGACACTGAACTGAAACCACCTGTGCCAGAACAAACAACCAAACAGCCGACTAACAGCAAGAAGAAAACAAACACAATGTCAAGAAAAATCGGACGTCATCAAGAAAATCTTGTTTCAAAAGCTAAACAAGAATCGGTGACCACTGATGACGGGTGGCAAGAAGTGATTGGCAAACAGAAAAAAGTGACTATTCCACATGAGCAATACACGCGGATGATCGCTCGATGTGGCACGAACTTGAGTGTATTACGTGACGTGACGGGAGCTTCAATCGATGTAGAAAACAAACGAGGCATCGGAGACAAAACTATTCTCATCAAGTAAGATCCAGTTTAGATCTTATCTAAGCAATCCGCAAGTTATATTCTTTCCATTCTTTTAGGGGTAATTGTGATTCTATCAAACATGCGTATCAGATAATTACGGCATTTTTGAAAAATTCAGAAACAGAACTGACGAATTTATTACCATCAGGCAGCAAGTCAAGGACATCAACAGTAATAACTAATCACGACAATGCTGACGAGTTATTGAAAACACAAAGAGCAAATACTGGGCCAAGACCACATAATATCGGTAATTTTCATTTTGAGACGTTCTTTGTTGGCAGAAAACACTTGTTAATTTTCTTTCATCTTAGTTGTCGAGCCAACATTCTCGGAAACATCTTCAACGCCTAGGATTAACCCTCGTTCTTCGAATCAGACTAATAGGAAAAACTCTTCAAATCTTACCACTCGTTCCACATCTTCATCAGCGTCAGTGAAAACAACTCAGCCATTAACATCTACCGGTGCAACGTGGGTTAATTCCAATCGATCTAACCGTGCTATATCATCATCTTCGACAAGTAATTCAACAACTATCAATCCAAGTAACTGGACACATCCAAAATCATCTTCATCACATAATAAACTATCTCATACAAGTCAATATCCTTACACGAATTCAACTAACCATCACCGACATCATCCAAATAATTATCAAACAGCACCTTCATCGTTAGACGTCAATTCCATATCACCGAATAAATCCTCGACTCCGGTATCTTATCAAGCTCCATCATCATCAGCATCGTTACTGGTTCCAGCGTCCTCGACGATACCACCTACGGCTACTATCGGAGAATACAATCCATTTGCTTCAAATATTTTAACTACATCTATTGTTGATGTTCTAACAAAGCCAAAGGAATCGTCAAATCAATCCGGATCAATCAACGATGAGTCGACAACCAAAATGAACTTTGCTAATGCGGCCAAAATGAATGTACTAAGTAAACAATCTCATCCGGACTCCATTGTAGTTACAATGAATGAACCCACACCATTGTCCTCACAAGCACCAGATCCAAAAATTGCTCCTGGCTATCGCGGTCTATCTACTACTACGACAGCACCAATGATTCCACCACCTGGAACAAATTTCGATTCATTATCACCAACATCACAATTGAGTCGTGCACCTGGTTCTAATCGCACTCATCAGTCAATCTCGCCTTCCTACACCAAGATGCCACATGATCAAAACGGTCAGACTGGTTCATCAACAGCATCTTCAACATCATCATCTCCATCGTCATTAAAGCAACAAGCAAGTCCTTTTATTCAACCGCAGCCTTTGTTTCCCAATCTCGAACAACAGAAACCGTTTGGACCAATCGGCTCTCATCGTCCACCTGTATCAATCGATGAGAATCCCATGCACATGCCTTCAAAATATCCGCCAAATCCATCATCTGTCTATCAGCAATTGCTGCATAACAATTCTGCCTATTCGAATCGATCGAGTTTGAATCCAAGTGCACCAGAGTTTCAAGGACCATTATCATCGAACATTACAAATATTGCTCGAATGATGGAACAACAACAACAGCAGCAACAACAGCAAATGTATCCGAATGTTCCTCCAACACGTTCTGGTCAACAATCAGACATCGAAGCAATTCAACATGTACAAAATCAAGTGTTACATTTATATCATCATTTACAGAATAATATGCAACAACATCCCATACAACAACCTTTACCACCACCGCCACAGCTGCCAACAACATTACAAATAGCAAATATTTTGGCATCACGAGGACAACTGCCACAAGATACAAATCAAGCCGCGGCACTTGTGGCTAATTATTATTATAAGAATGTTCTCTCGAGAACACAATCGACAAACAATATTCCTCTGTCGCCAAATGTAAATACAAACAGTGATGATATACCCTTAAACTCTGGTAAGATGATGACTTTTATTTGATATCATAGCAGAGAAGTCTTTGTCTTCTAGTTGATCCAACTGTTCTAATTTCCAATAGTAATCATTCAACCGGTCCTTCATTATCGTCTACAAGTGCTGGTAATGACCACAAAACACTACCAGCTGCGATTGGCAGTGAACGCAAACGACACATGCCACCATCAACCTCTGTTGCTCCTCCGATGGGCATCAATGATTGGTCTTCCGTCTCTAAGCGTACGTCAGCTATCTTTGGTTCTATTTTTTCGTTCGAGATATGTATGTCATTGTCTTCCTTTTAGCACCATATCCATATCCTCAACAACAACAGCAGCAGCAGCAACAGCAACAACAACAACAACACCCGCGATAGAAAATCATTACCAACAATAGCATAAAATTTTATACACTTTTCATTGCTTTCTATATACATGAGTTTTTCTCTTCTCTATCCGATCGTTTATATTTTACCTAATTTTACTAGTTCTTCAAACGTTTTCCTTGTCGATTCTTGCGCAATAAGTTCGTGCATTAGCATGATTAACTTGTTGCGACATTCAGATCTCTTCGTATGCGTGTATTGAAGACGATATATAGCAGCAACTTTCTTCTTTCTTTCTTCTCGCGTTTTTTGTGTCATCTCTTTTTTTCTCGTTCGTTTCTTTTTCTTTTTCGATATACATATTATATATATATAAAGGAAACAAAAAACCGATATTGAACTCTTTCTAATTCAAACTTTCGAGGGAACACATCAACACAAATATACGGAAGATAAGTGATTACCTGAGACGATCTATCTATGTAGTATGATTTCTTGTGTGACGTTCACTGCTGATGGAGCGAATTTGAAGTTTGATGCAGAATCTATTGATGTTCTACTGATTTTATATTGGAGTCCATTGATGACTGAAATTTTCATCACCGTTCTGTTCTCGAAGGATGTTATTATTCGAACAATCAATGACCAACACACACTCTTTCAAAGGACACTCTGCAACAAAAAAAATGACTATTACTTTACGCGATGTTACTCTTTCGAATGTTTTGTTATTTTTTTCTTCTTCTCAACAAGTGAAAGCTTTTACGACTCCATTTGTCTTTATGTTTGTATAACTCTTAATATGCGTTTTGTCTCCATACAAATACATGGTTCCTTCACGACAACATGCAATGGTAGGGTTCAGTATTACTGTAGTTGTTAAATGTATTTTACTGTAAAGATTATCCTTGTCTAAGTATAACATATAAAAGAGTACTATGGCACTTTAACGAACATATGAAATGTATTTTGAAATTATGATCATGTCCCCATCAGCTTTGTAAGGGTTGAAAAAGTGAACTGCTAGGTCAAATCTATTGAAGTGATGTAGTAAATGAACTCATCATACTTGCCAGCCAAGAAAATCTCATTTTCTTAATAAGTACTGAACGATTCAATGAATAAACGAATTCGTATACTAATTCCATATAGCACACAAAAAATCGAGAGAGAGCTACTGCTATTTTTTCATAGGTAAAGAACATCTAGTCACCAGTGTCGAACCGAAACGAAATATATTGCCATCGCTGGATATATAAATGTAATATTTCAATCATTTTAGATAGAAACATTTTTAGAAAGCATGTACAATTTCAACTAATCATCCCATCATGTTAAGAATCACGAACGTCGATCACAAACCAATACGACTTCCGCCAGTTTATGGATTTCACTCACATCCACTTCTTCCACTTGGCCAAGCGCTCGAGCCTATCTTAGACAAAATTGATTGTTTGAATGAATTCATTCGCATTGCGAGGGCTGAGTGCCATTTTCCTTCGGAACATGGCCTTACACGCGAAGAATCAGCGGCTATTTATATATATACAATGGAATGGGGCGAGCTCAGTCTTTACAATCTACTCAACACAGCACTGCGTATCAAAGATCGATCTACACTACGACCATGGTACGGGTATCTTAAACTATTCTATACTGCTCTTAAAAAGTTACCCGATGAAAAGAGCAATCTATGGCGCGGGGTAAACCTGGATATCAGCGAGAACTTTAAAGATGGCGAAATAATAACTTGGTGGACTGTGAGTTCGTGTTCATCAAGTGTAGACGTGGTTAGTCAATTTCTCGGAGGAGAAGCTGCGACACTGTTGATGATCGAAGCAAAGAAAGGAAAAAGCATCGTTGCGTACAGTAGTTTCGCAGATGAAAAAGAAGTCATTCTTACATTAGGTACTCGACTTCGTGTGAAAAGCAATGCTTTGAAACATTTGTTGTTGAACGTTGTTCATCTGGAAGAAGTCACCACTGATATGGAAGAAGAGAGTGCAGTATCACGTGTAATTTCGAACGAAGACATGCTGGCAAAAGTCATGGATGATAAGCAATGCTCGAATATAAAACTACCCGATGCAGAAACATCTCTTGACGCTGAATTGAGCACATACAAAGTTGAAAACTATCCAAACGGTGATCGTTATGAAGTAATTGTTTAAGTATTATGTAAATACAAGCTGAGGCTGCTTTCATACACGTAGCTTGATTGTCAGTTCACGTTATAAAAAAATAGTGTTTAAGGAGAGTGGCAGAATAAACAAAAACACGGTCGAGGTACTTATTACTATGTTAATGGGGGGAAATATATAGGTGACTGGATTGACAATAAGAGAACAGGTCAAGGTATTTACATCTCACCGTCTTGCAATCGATACGAGTCGAATTATTCGCTAACTTTTGGTTATACGAAATTTTGTTGTTAAAAACCTAAATTGACAATGCACACACTGTCTGTGAATATGTGGTGGGTCAATTCAACAACGGAAAGAAGAATGGAAAAGGTACTTACCATTATGCTAATGGAGATAAGTATGTAGGTGATTGGATTGATGACCATCGAACAGGTCAAGGTGTTCTCATCCTGATTTCTGGCGATCGGTACGAGTGGTGTCAATCGTATACTCGTCTCACTTTATTCACTAACTTACTTGAAATCAATAGCAACGGGGTTCTTGATGTTCATGAATAACATATGGGACAATTCAAAGATGATCGAAAGAATGGGCAAGGTGCTTACTACTATGCTAATGGAAACAAGTATATAGGCGACTGGATTGATGATAGTCCACCACGCGAAGGTGTTTTCATTTGGTCTTCGGGTGACAGGTATGAGAGATGTTGTTCAATAGTTGTGGTACGCAATGTATTCTATCACGTAATAGTTAAGTAACAACATTCATCGGATTAAAGAATGAGTGAAGGGACAATTCACAGACGGAAGAAAGAATGGGAAAGGTACTTGTCACTATGCTAATGGAGACAACTATGTGGGTGATTGGGTGAATGACAAACGAACCGGCGAAGGAGTTCTCACTATGTCATCTGGTAGTCGGTACGAGAAGAACTGATCATCAATTACCCTTACATCTTTTAATGTCTTACGTAGTACGTAGAATGCGACGATGCGTGGTACCCATGAACAGTGTTGGGGGCGTTTCAAAGATGGTCGAAAGAATGGGCAAGGTGTTTGCCATTATTCTAATGGGAATAAATATACAGGCGAATGGGAACATGATAAGCAAACTGGCCAAGGCACTTTAATCTTCTCCTCTGGTGATCGGTACGAGAGTTTGTAATCTTGAAACTTTTGTTCATACTGTATTGTGTCATCTCACACATAGAGTCACATCGCTACTAATATATATGAATGATTCGAGGGCGAATTCAAAGATGGTAGACGAAATGGAAAAGGTGCCTACTTTTCTCTTAATGGATGTAAGTATGTAGGCGATTGGATGTGTGATAAGCAAACTGGTCAGTGTGTAGTCAGTTGGCCTTGTGGTGATCGATATGAGTAAACAAATCTACTAATTCTTGGTCATGCTTGACTATATTATTTAAAATGCACAGTCAGCGTGTGGCATCAGCGATGAATGAGTTCTGGGAGAATGCAAAGATGGGAAATTCAATGGAAAAGGAACTTTCTATTTTGCTAACGATGACACGTATACAGGTGATTGGATTGCCGATAATCGAGAAGGGCACGGTGTTTTAACTTTGGCGTCTGGTAGTCGATATGAGACGAGTTGCTCATGTATTTCTCTCATAGTTTGTTCTGTCCTGCTTAGCTCAAACAATAATGAGAGTTATGATATTTATGAACGGCGCTTGGGACGATTTGAAAGGAACAAAATCAATGGAAAAGGTGTTTTCTATTATGCTAACGGTGACAAATATATAGGTGATTGGATTGACGATAATCGAGAAGGACAGGGTGTCTTAATCTTATCGTCTGGTGATCGGTATGAGAAGAGCCACTGATATATTTCTCTCGCAATTTGTACTATCTTGATTACCTAAAACAACAATAGAATCCGTGATGTTTATGAACAACGCTTGGGACAATTTAAAGGGCATAAAATCAACGGAAAAGGCATTTTCTATTCTGCTAATGGCGACAAGTATTCAGGTGACTGGATTGACGACAAACGAACAGGTTATGGTGTCTTCACTTGGTCTACTGGTGATCGATATGAGACGAAATAGTCAAAACTGTCGTTGGCATAATGTACTGTATTACTTGAATCAGTGAAAGACAATGTAGAAGTTATTGATGAACAACTTGCGGGAGAATTCAAAGATAATAAAAGAAATGGAAAAGGTACTTATTACTCTTCGAGCGGTGAAGCAAAGAAGGAACAATGGGAAGATGGACGTTTTATCAGCGAATGTGAAAACTAGTTAGACATTCGAAATGTTACATATGCGCTGATGGATTGCATCGCATTTCATCGAATAAAACTTGAGACCACACAGCATAAAACAAAGTACTTTTTTCAAATTTCATTGACATTTGTTTCTGAATTATCTTATCTCTAATAAATCCTTCCATTTAGAACAGTTCACCTTAGACAGGTCGTACTATTTAATAGAAATCTTTCGCACAAAATATGCATTATACCACAATTGATACATTCGGAACTTTAGATCAGAGATGAATCACTTCTTGATCGTTAATGAAAACTAATATGACTTAAGATAACAGACAAAAATAAATTTATCATCAACAAGCACTTTATCAATGACAAGGGAAAGGGAAAGAGCAGATTTGTAGTATGATATTATGCACATACATTGATGTTGAATATGTGTTCTGCTTTTTTTTCGAAGGTTATATATACAATAATAAATGTCCACAATACTGTTGATGTTTGATTTAATACACAAATTGATCGATGTAAATTTCACGTTTTACTAGCTGAAAAATAGATATCAGCTAGTGAGTAGAAACGTTTTCTTGTACAATAATAACCATCATCCATCAAATTGCGAAGTGTTTTCTACTAACATCAAATTTTCTTCCATGATTCGAAAGGATATTCAGTCTCGTCTGCTTGACAGATGCTTATTTGTTCTTTTCTATATCAAAATAGCCTACATTTATCTTAAGTCAAGATAATAATAATCGCTGAATTGTCCTTCTCTTGTTTCTGCAGAAACACTACTGTTGTTGCCGTTTTTCTTTTTTTGACATTTTCTTGTTTTTCGCTTTTTTCTCGCGCAGATAACATCGCTAAATCTTCTATTATCGGTACCGTTCGATACAATTTAGCGAGTCGTTTTTTCCTTTCTTAACATACGAAACAATTCATAATCTACTCGTTGAAAGATCTTTTGGCTTGCTACGTATGTTTGTCTGGCAGATAGAGAGATACAATAATGCCACTCGGCATCTATCTTGATACTCCACAAGGTCGCAAACCAGCGACATTACCAACTCATTTCAATCTCCATGATTTTCAAAGTCTCATACGAAAAAAAGTTGGAAATCCCGAACATTATGATTATTCGTTAGGTGGCGTCATTTTTCGAACATGGAGTGAAGAAGTTTTCAATCGACAACGAAGTGCCATCCATGACGGGATTACTCTTTCGATTGAATACCCTCCCGTGCTGCTAGATACATCATCGTCCGCAGATGGTTCCGCGTGGAGACGAGCATCGCCTGGTCTTTGTCTCGAAGGTGTTTGTCTGAATGTGAAATGTTCAGCGTTCGAGCACAAAGTTATAATCAATCAAGGTGTTGGCCAATTTCCTATCATTACTGATTCTGTAGTTAGCGAATCTCGTTGTCCATTGTGCGAGTCAATTGTTCAACCGACGACATGTGCATTTAATCGATGTTCATGGCGATTGATTGGTACTAAACAAGGTCAACCGTCGTCTCCTGTCACTGCTGAATGGCATGACACAAAAGACGATTATTATCGATGGGTCGACGAATTTTCATCATGGTCTCAATTGACAATCGAAACGCGAAAATAGAATCGCGTTCGTATCGAATATCTATTTTGAGAGGACGTGTGAGAAAAAATAACGAAAATAATAACTGTAAACATAAAAATATTAGGTAAATTAAATGGTCCATTAAGCTGTTTGGTGTTTTGTCTTCAACTAGGCAATTATTTTTTTCTTTTTGTTTTCTCCTTCATTTCGTGTGTAATCAAGAAGTAGTACTGTACAAAAAATAATGCCATGTCATATTTTTCTCTCGAGGAAAAAACATCTGTAACTAATCACAAGCATTTTTCGTAATTCTTTCGGTGTTTTTCTCCCTTCATAAAATACACAGCTGGATATCGTTGACAGATGTGTTATTATTTGATTATGAATTTCTCGAACGTGTGAGCGCTAATAAACAACTGTGCACATGATTCTCGACGAGACTTTTCGAAGATCTCGTTATGTGATTGTCACTTTATTGTAAACAGCTAAATTTATTCATTGACCTTACTATTTTCTAGGGTGACAGGGACGATATCTATCGAAAGTACATTACTGATTCCATTTTGATAACAAATAATGTCATCGATTCAACATATATATCAACATAAATTGTATTTGTTATTATTTATATTCCCCTAAAGAAAAAAAAAGAAGGAAAGCTTTGATCATGTTTTTTCCCCTTTATACACTCTTCGATACTAATCAAGAAGAAAAAAAAGAAGAAACAAGGTATGTTCTCTTCCCTAGCTTTTTTTTCTCTTCTCGTTCTCTTCATTTTCTTCCTCTACTACCTCATATTCGATAGCAATATGCTAATAAAAAAATACCAAAACACATCACCATGAAATTGCACAATTATTCTAAGCGATTGTGACACCACAATACCAGTATTATGCTCCATTTGTCTCGGAGAACATGTCAACAGATATAATCTCCTACTTCGATAGCTTACCGGTTGAACTTCTTTATCACATATTAAATTATCTTGATACAAATACAATCCTCCTTTCGTTTCGTTACGTTTGTTCGCGTTTTTATCTTTTATCAAATGTTTATAATCAATACCAATTGAATTTCTATTCGTGTACAAAGTATAATTTCTACCGCTTTGCTCGTATTATCAATCCCGTTCACATTGTATCGCTTGTCCTATCGGATGACGATAGAACACCCGGTCAAATCAATCTGTTTCTTTCACTCTTTCATCTAAACCAATTTCATGCGTTACGTTCGTTGACATTGTTAGAAATCGAAGATTCGAACTTAAATCTTATCCTGAACGATTTATCACCGTTAACACTTCGATCATTAACGATACAATCTCGAACATTTTTTACATGGACAAATCAAACGTTAGCATGTCTTTCACCTGTTCTCGAACAATCTAGTCTCAAACAGTTTACCTTAAGTATATGGTGCTTCGAAATTTACGATTTTATATGGCCCAATCAATGTCATATTGAACATGTTCACATCTCCAATCGAATAACCTTCGAACAGTATTGTACCATACTCGAACGATGTTTATCTTTGCGTACATTCATCATCAAAGATGTTCTTTGGAATGACACCAACACGATTAACGTGAAACATTATCGGCAATTAAAATCGTTGACATTGGAAGATAATCGTATGGATATATTCAAATTAGAACAATTTCTTTCGTTAACTCCGTCGTTAACTTATTTGAAAGTGATTGGCATGGCGTATTTGATGGATAGTTATCGTTGGGAGAAGATCCTTCGAATCAAACTTCCGCTTTTGGACAACTTCGAATTCTTCTTTCAATCATGGAAAGATATTAGTTACGATTTTTCCGATATTGAATCATTAATTCGACCGTTTCAAACATCCTTCTGGCTGGAAAATAAACGGTGGGTTGTTAACTGTGATTACATATTTAATCCGATCGAAGTTCTTCTTTATTCAATACCGATTTGTAAATCGTCGTTTCAATATCATGATCCATCGAATAAAATTTCGTGTTCGAACTTTATGGATATGTTCGTTGATGAGGATATCATGGATAATGTCACAGATTTGCGAATCAACTTAGTGAAAAGTTTCAACCAAGGATGTTCAACGAAAAAAGTACGTATCTCCTTCGCTGTGTACATCTTGATACAAAATCACGTTTTTGTTCGTTTAGAACCATTCATTCCCATCACCAGTGTTTCGCCATGTAACAGAATTAACATTAGATTTAAATGATAAATGTGTAATGTGTCCCACCCAATCATTAGCAAATCTGCTCAATCTTTCACATATAACTCAGCTGGCATTAAACATCAATTATGATTTCTCATCAGATGTAAATACAACGACTAATTTAAAGAACATCGTACAACACATTTCCAACATCCACACGTTGGAAATTGCGAATAATCTATCTACAATCTATTCCAATATAACTATTGAAGATATTTGTTTATTAATTCCTTCAACTATTGAACATCTGAAGATTACAGTGAAGAATATCACAGATATGAAAACCATTATCGATCGATTCGAACATCTGTCCAGTATTACATTTCGCTTTTCGTTCTATAAATCGATTCCATCGGCGAAGATTATTGAATCGTTTTTGAATATCAAAAAAGATTTGACATATAGGAAAGACGACTGTTCGATTCGAGTATGGTTGAACCGATATTTAACGAAGAAATTGCTATACGTATGAATTCGACATAGTTTGTAGTGTATGCCTAGATGTATTCTATTTTTTATAGCAATATTTTTATGTTTTATGTATGGAAAGAAATAAAAAACGAAAGAGAAATCGAAGTAATATATATATTGTGTTTGATGCTTGAGCAATTTTTTACAGATTAGTAGTTTCTTTCGAACAATGGGAGTTATTGTTTAGAAATTATTTATGATTCGAGTAAAAATGAAAGTGGCAGGAAAGCAATGAGAGCTTTCTTTTATTTATTGCCCTTATTAAATAATCATTTCGTTACTTAACATACGCGTTGTCAGTTAATGAGAGAATCTGCATCTTGATCAGCATCAGCCCCCTATTGGAAACTATATAAAGATAAAAATGAAGACATAGAAAAGTCGAATCGTGGTATTGATTATGTAACTTACCGAACAGAAGTCGCCAATAAAGCCAGTACGACATATGCATCGGAAACCTCCACCGGGTACGGACTGACATGTGCCACCATTTTGGCATGGATTTGCCAGACAAACGTTATTAGTGAATGGGGTCGTTGTCAACGAACCTGAAATGGACTGTTGCAATTTTATACGATAAATCTCTGGAAAACACACCTGTTGGAATATCGCAACGTGCCCCAGTGAAGCCAGCACGACATATACACCGGTAGCCGCCGCCGGGCACCGATTGACATGCTCCACCATTGAGGCACATATTTGCTGGACAAGTAGTTGCAGTGAATGGTGTTGGGGTTGCTGAACCTAAGATACAAAGTTTGCTGTAAATGGTATTTATCTGAACATAGTTACCATTCGGTAGATCACAACGAGTACCGGTAAAACCAGGCCGGCATATGCAACGAAAACCACCACCAGGGACTGATAAACATGCTCCACCGTTCAAACATAAATTTGTTGGACATACCGTTGGATTTGATGGATTCGTAGTACCTTTAAAATACAACAAGATCATTCAGATAGTACAGTTCTTGATGAAAATAATAGATTCGCTAGAATAAATATTCATTGAAGTGTACAAAATATAAAGAGTTTCCAACTTTCTTAACTAAAGGCTAGTCTTCGGATGTCTAGTGTCCACAGCTCTTCCTCTGTCTGAAAGCAAAGTATGTCATAAAATAGTCAGAACAATGTACAGCTAGTCGATAAATAACATCTGACATATTCTATCACAATGAATGTGAATATACTGCAAGATGTAGCATGAAAATCCTGCGAGTTACGAAACATGTTATTGTATCTGTATGCGAACCGTTTTTTTTTTTCGAAATATGCAAACTTCTGCACGATTAAACTGTCATATTTTCGACCATTTAACAAACGATAGACGTTTGCATAAAATAACCTTTCCAATGCAGAATATACCTGTTTGATCACTGAAAACGGTAGACAAAGACTCACCAGATATCTAGTATTTGTTTAGGAAGTTGGGTATCTTTTATATTTTGTATAATATTCATTTAGTATTTGCTATTCATTTTATTCAAAAATAAGTTCAGATCAATTGAGTGTAAAAGAGGAAAGTAATGATCAAAACAATGAGACCGCGGGTTATTCTGCCACATCCGTTACCTATAGTAAGTTCGCAACGAGTGCCTGTGAAACCAGCTTTACATATGCATTGAAAGCCGCCATTAGGTAATAGTTGACAAGCGCCACCATTTACACATTGATTAACGCTGCACATACTCGGACCAGTTGTAATTGATGTGCCTAGAACAAAGAGATATATCGTTGAACGGAAGATGAGTTTCTGTGTATACCGATGGGAACATCACAAAGGTGACCGGTAAAGCTCCCAGTGCAAACGCATCGGAAACCACCACCTGTTGTTACTTGACAGGCTCCGCTATTTCGACATGGATTATTCGTACAGACATTAGGATTTGTAATGCCAGTAGTCCCTATAAAATTAATATTATATCGTTATTTTTGGATTACCCACGACAAAATATCACGCAATGATAAGCCGACCTTTGAACTGATACGGTGTGTAAAAAAGAGTCCCAATGAAACTCATAAATTTGCAAATGGATAGTTACTAGTATTCTTTCTTTTCCATGGTATGATCTTTGGACTTACATTCCAATCTACCTTTAATCACATACCTGTTGTCAATTCGCAACGAATACCCGTAAAACCAGATCGACATACACATTGATAACCGCCAGACGGTAGTACCAAACATGTTGCACCATTATTACATGTATTACTCGGACAAGTACCAGGTATATCTGTGAAAAATGGTATCCATTGAAAGCTGCTTTAAAGAATCGATACTCAAAAATCATACTATCTGGATAGTCACAAAGACTACCGGTAAAGCCTGGTGCACAATTGCATCGAAACGTGTTAGGATACGTTGGAATACACGCTCCATGAGGACCACAAACGTTAGTAGCACAGGGACGAGGGTTTTGCTTGCCTTAAACATGATCAACAAGTTACTTGCTAGGAATAAATGAACCAAACTATACCAATTGAACGATCGCATAGAGGTCCAATGAAACCTGCTGGACAAGTACATTGAAAACCACCGTCTGCTGTTGGTAAGCATGAACCACTATTTCGACAAGGATTCAGCTGAGCATTACAAGAACTACTAATATTTTCTAATGAATGATCAAGTAAAACAAAGAAATGGAAAAATGAAGTTATAATTGAATTTGATTACTTGGATTAACGGCACCAATAGACTGTTCACTAGTTATGATGAAAATGTGAACAAAGAGAATAGTGTAAAACAATAACATTTTCCTTTCTTTTCTTTTTTTTCTTTGTATTTGGCATAAAGATCTCAACTGACAGCCGATTATATCATGGATTAACGTATCGATACAAGGTAAATATCAAGTTTGTCATTCAACAGATATACATTTTTAGTCCGTGTGTATGTCACGAAAATAGCGAAGCAAAGGTGTTGTTTTTCGTTGAAACGCACAAAATAGAAAACATTTTTTTATTTACTCATATGAAACTTGTCAAACTTCCATGTCGTTAGAAGATTATTGCAAGTTAATCTGCGAGTTTTATTTGACATCAATCATTCTATATCCACACCTACGATGGACTTTCATTTCATCAGTCAGTCGGTTAGTCAAAGAATATTATCGTCATGTTTTCCTCTTGTATGATTCATGCGTTATTATCATCATCTATATATGTCTACTATACACATCATTTGTCCGACCTCGACATATACATTTAACTATGTCCATATCGAGGCCACGTGCAGTAAATCATCTTGTTATATATTCATTGTCTAGTTCGACGTAGAGGTTCGAAAAACAGAAAATAGGCAAAAGATTCGTTTCTTATCTACAGTAGTGTATCTCTTTTTCTCTCTCTCTCTCTGTTTTGTCCGCGCATTTCGAACGATCGTTAGATCCATCGTTCATTTGTCAGATCGTACATATACATATCGCACGCATTCGTCAGCGTCTACGAAAGGTATATCGTTAGTTTCTTTCTAATAAACATTTACACCTATTTAATGGACACTCTTGGACCTCGTATTATGGTTAATGTTGGCACTCAAGCTGTATCAAATACAGGACTTAATCCACGCGATTTAGCTCCATTGACCAACGACGCATTTTTGGCCACATTTACAGGCAAAGCGTCATTATCAGCAAGCAATGGTATCTCACGACAACATAACAATTATCGTCAATCGTTTACCACACAAATGGAACGTGTGACAATCCGTTCAAAAACACGACCATCAACATCAAATGGCGATTCAGTCGAACCAGACTCAGCTATTTTATCAATTATTCGTGGTAATGGATGCGACAGTCAACAACAGCAAACATCTAATCGACAACTACCAGGCACTCGCAATCGTCGCCGTTCATTCAACCAACAACTTTTAGGCGACTGGAACGATGTACCGTGTTCACCAAATTATCGACCAACACATGATTTTAACCGTCGTCGTCGCACACGTTCTGGTGGTGCTCAACAACAAATAAGTGTCGTTGATCAAATGGCTGCTCAACCACACATTCCCTATGCTATTTTACCCAAACGTTTCGAACCTAAACAAGTTGCAAATAACGGCCTTCCATCTTCATCACGTCTGCCAACTAACAATCGCTCTAACAGCAATCGTCGTCAACGCCACCCAGCAGCACCTCGACGATCAAAACGCCAACAAGAGTACTATAATGATCAATGGGAAGATGAAGAAGATGATGACTTATGGCTTGAACCTATGCCACCAATGATGATGGACCGACGATTATCTCGACGACCAAATCGAAGCTTCAACCCATCGGCTCGTTATTTTGACCCACGTGTAAGTTATCGTTTATCGTCCGTTGTCTATTCGAATTCTTATTTCTCTTGTTTTAGCAACGTTTCGATAACTTTTATGATTCGTATTCATATGGTCCTATGCCGCGACACGCACCAGTTCCACTTCGTTCCCGTCAGCGTATGAGTTATCCAGCTGACGGCTACGTTCCATTTGATATCGTCCCATCATACGATCTCAACGAATGGCAAGGTCCATACGCTCGATCACACCAAGCATTATATTCACAACAACGCAGTGGAGCTCGGTAAATAGAACAGATCTAAAACGGTTAATTTTTATCTGAGATTGGAATTTTAGCTACGGAAATGGTTTCATTCGTGATGATCATCGTGTAAATGGTTCTTCGTCTCGTCAATCACGAAATGGCAAACATACCAAATCACCAAAAAATACTAAAGGTCAACAAAAACGTCGCACATCTCGTCCACGTAAACAACGCAATCAAAATTCAAAAACTGAAGGTATGAATATACATATGTTTAATCGAGATAGAACATGCATCGAATTCTTTTCGTTCATTCAAGGAACACCAATGACCAGTTCAACTGAATTAAAATCAACAAGTGAAACTGAAGTGTGCAGCGATGATAAAAAACCAGTCGAAACAACAACATCATCAGAAACTGAATCCAAGCCATTACCACCACGTGATCAAGAAAATAAAGAAAACGAAGGTGAAACAAAATTGGACTAAACAATTTCAACAACAGTAGCTAAACTTTTCTTCTATTTTCTCTTCTCTACCTGCATTTTTTATCTTTTCTGGCTGATCTTATAGACCTTAACAAAAAAAATCTTTACTTATCGTTTTTTATTCCTTACGGTTTTTCTTCCTTTCTTTGTCGTCAGTTAAGCGTGATACTATGTATATGTGTGTCTGCATTTATTCTTCGGTCTTCTTCACTGTTGTCTAGAAGTCTGACATAATACGTAGCACATATCTGTTTTCATTTTTTGCTCGTATTTTCTTTTATACTATAGCGATTAAAACATACATTTATACAAAAAAAATTACAAAAACGTAACTTTGATTTCATCAATATCGAGTCTTTTGTCTCAACATATGTCGATCATAATTCATATCTTCTCACGAGATAATCGTTGCACGAGAAAGAGTCCTTTTATTATGAAGTGCCGTGGTTGGAAACTTATCTGTTAAACATACGAATTTGCATTGCCGTGAAAACAATAACAAAGAGTGCATGTGCGCATAACTACTCTTGTTTGTTTATTCTGCGTAGTTTGTTTTATTAAAATATATACGATTTCTCTTTCGAAATAGTTTCACCAAACTAGGTGAACATTGTGAACAAGAGAATCAAATTAGACGTTTTTAACCTATCACATCAATCACTTCCTCGCTGTGATTTAACAAAGTACGCCGCTGTTTCTCTTGAACATGAGCACGGGCGGATTCAGAACGTTTTCTTCCAATTTGCTCGATTTATGATTCATGTGTATGAAGGCAGACAGACATACAACATGGGTTTTATTTCGTTATGATACATTGTGTGTTCAAACCATGTCCAGGAATAAAGAAACATTAGTCGGCAAACTTGTGAGCAATGCTAAACAAAGTTTGTCACAGTATCAATGCTTACTGGGAACTTATTATGTTGACGGAAATATGTGTGATGAAATTTTTCGAAGGAAAATCGTTTGCTATAACGCTCGTCTGGGAATTTTCCCTGGAATAGTTATAATTCGTCTAAGGAATCACGTTATCTCTGTTGCTACGACATTAATGATTGCACGAGAAAATATATTAGCTCAACAAGTCGATCTTGTTGTTTTGGCAACCGGCAATACGAAATCACATCCCTACGGAGAATGACATGTAAACTTGAGAGAATGAATGTCTTTATAGTATATTACAAAATGTATTTTAAGGACAATCTCTTCAAGGTGTCTTACACGCGATAAAGATGAGTTTAAAAAGTATGCTACAATATAGTTTCAGTTGCACGGATCAAAATCCATATCGATGAGGTGCAGCGAGAACTTGCTCAAGTTTTTCTAAAACACTTTGCCGCTCCTCTTCTGTTGCTGGTCGAATCGCGTCTTTCCTTGCTTCGATCTCTGCAGATGTGCTTAGTACAAACATATCCGATGATACAGTATGCGCTTTTGTCAGAAATGTCAACACCCTATCGGATGAATTCGGTGTTGGCACAATGGAATGAAATTGATGCGTTGGAACGTGCATTTCGTTTCCAGGAAAGTGATGTCGCGATTTTACATGTCGAAGAGTACCTGGTACGACGATAGGCGAGTCAAACACGTTTCCTGTTAAACGGGGAAATTTATATACGATGTCTCCATTTTTATCGTCAACAATCTCCCAAATTTTCTCTTTATATTCACCTTGTAAGCCGTAGGTGGAGAATGCATGTCGATGATTGTGAACATATGTCTCTGCACAATCCATAAAATAGTTAATCTGATGTTCAATAGTGTTGTCGTGTTTATTTTGACCCACGCAAACTTGGATCATCACACCAGGTACAGTGCGAACATCAGCACGATTCCAATTGGCAACTTGATCAGCGATAATGTTCAGATATTCTTGCTTGGTCTTTGTGCTGAATTCCATGATTCGAAAACAAATCTGCAACTTACTTTTTCTTCAGGTATATATATATATATATATATATATACTATAATGAAGAATCGAAACACAGTGGGAAAAAATGCGTCATCAATCTCAATGTTTTCTAACAGATCATCACAGGGTAACGATCGTCATTGGGAAAAAGGACATCTCACCTGAAATTTGTTTATGAGATCAAAAGCTACAATAAGTCACTTTTACTTACGGCTTGGTTCGTTTTAATATTCAATTTATTATGCCATTATGGATTTACGGTACTATCGTAGTTCTTTACGGCACGTTTCGTTATTTCAAAAGTTAATACAATCTCTGAACCATTTTGTACACTGTGAAAATACCCAGTGATCACTTTCTGTAACTTATGACGGTGTGAGTGTGAATACTTGACGGCCCCAACACTTCCTTTTCATGTGGGAATTTTTAAGTAGACAATGCTAATGGTTTATTTGAATCTAATTCAATAAATGAGACTTTTTCAACAGCTCGATTAGCGGTACAAAGATGATTTTATTTGTGAAACTTATTTTTCGTTCAAAGTATAGTGAAAAAATGTCTGAATATTCATAGAAAGGATCCCTTTTTTAACCACGACGATCATTTCTTGTTACTTCACGCCATTGATCCCATTCCTAACGCAAAATAATCAATAGCTACATTTCGAAAATTTCCATTTCTTTTCGTACCTCAAGTTTTGGACACCATCGTTGAAGACCAGTTACCTTATTAATGGCTAGCGCACGTTCACATCTAAATCAGAACATAATGCAATGTGAAACTCAAGTTGAATCACACAATGATACCGTTCTTCATATTTCTCTTTTGCTTCTCGACGTTGTTCACGAGGAAACGGAATGCCAAAAAGACGTTTTTGTAGAAACTGTTGCGCATCATTCGCTTCTAGAATATTCGTAAAATCGAATTAGACATACAAAAAAGTTATACACGACTCCGTACCATATTCACTTTTAACATTATCATCATCAGCGCGTGTCACATGAACGAAAGCCATAGCGAACATGACACAAACCAACAAAACTAAGAATTTGTTCATCTTTACAATCTTATGAATATCAGAATGAATAAACACTTGATTTTTATACCTCGCGATGGAAATAATGATTCGATGCGTGCATATATAGAAAGAAGATTACACCTTCGAGCATTAGTCTTTTTCTTTGACGCGATGAAAAGTATTCATCGAGTAGAAAAGATGAATGGTACTGATATCATTAGGAATATAATGCAAGTTTGTCAACACTTCGATTAATCAGCACCTCGCTTTTCCTTCGAGCACACAATGAATAATCGTCTATGAGATATTTTTATTTATTCGAGTACCAGCTAGAGCATATAGATACGTCAATAAGATTCTTCTATCGGCAACAAACACGAACATATTACAAGTAGAGATATCCGAAGTAAATTGATGGTTGCAGCGTCTATGTATTTTCTTGTTTGTAGAATATGAAGAAAGTTTCAATCGTTTGTTTGGTTTTTATTGGCTTTTTGGCTCTCAACTACAACAATGTTAAAGCCGATGATGGGGACAGTTTTGAAGAAGGTAAAGATTCGTTTTGTTTCTCTCTTCGTGCTCGCTTTTCGCCCTCGCATCTTCATCCTACCGAACGTGTTATGAATTCATTCGTTCGACTCTGCAATCTCTTCTTCGTGTTTGAACGCATGAAATCTTTCGTTTCATTTTCATTGAATAAATCACAAATACATGGTTATAACGTAGTGAGATTGATAACTCGAGTCGTTTTAGCTTTCTTTCGAACGCATATTAGTTAGAATTCTTTCTGACTGTCTTTTTTGTTTGTTCAAGACATTTCCTTTCTCACTTCGTCTGTCTATTCTAGATCGTTCGGAAGCGCTCGATTTTCTTCGACGAACCGTCTTCCACCCTACTTTAACCAAATGTGAGGAACAAAAGCGTGAGGCTAAAGAGGATTAGTAAGTTGTTGGCATCACTCTTGTTTTCTTTTGTAAAAAAAAAGGAAACTTCGTATTTCTAAGCGATCTGTTTTTCTTTTCGTCTTCTCAAGTGAAGAGCGATGTGAACCAAGCAACCCGATCTATCGTAATAGAAACTCACAGCGTAACTGTCCTGATTTGAATACCTGGGATGCTTTTAAGAACTACGAAATCCGTGATGGTCTCGCAACATTCGGAGATCTCAAACCAAAAGTGAATTTGCCTAAATTACCTAAACTACCAACATCTGATGAAGTTAGCAAGAAAATCTATGACAAAGTTACAGGAGCAAGAAAACGTACCATGTATTTGGATGATGACGATGATAATTAAACGAGGACTTCATTGCTTACAAATTTTTATTTGTGCTTCACCCAAGCCTTTTTTCTCTTCAATTAATAAATATCTACTTCGATGATTATCTCATTACCTTTCAAATAGCCTTTCTCATTTGTTTGATTTATATTTTAGATTCAGCCAATGCGAATCGATTCTTGAAACGAACACTATTTCATCCCGGTTCGACCAAATGCGAAGAACAAAAACGGGAAGCACGAGAAGACTACGGTAAGTTCTGCCTGACTTCGTCTTTCTTTCTCATTCATGTAACATTACGTCGTTTGATTAGAGGAACGATGTGAACCATCCTTTCCACTCTATCGCAACACCGGTACGCATCGATTCTGTCCAGATATCAATAGTTGGAGTGAATTTGAAAACTATGAAATTGGTAATGGATATGATGGACGAGATCCAACTAGTGCCACTCCTTACATTGATCGTAATCGATATAATACTGTCAATCGTGATGGGGATCGACGCAATCGTCCACCACCCATTGTTCCTGATCGTAATAATGATTACGAAAATTAGAGACGGCGATTCTCCACCGGAAAATACTAACATTTCTATATAACCACGCTTGAAAATGAAATTTTTTCTTTGAAATTACGAAAAAGACCAAATACATGTCTAACAGAAGCGAACTAACTGAAAAAATCAGTAACATCATTGATGAGTATCAAAGAAAGCATCATACCGCGACCGCTAATCGTTTTATCAAAGTCATCATAAATTTCCACTTAAAATTTCTTTCCGAATATCAAATTAAACGAAGTTTAACGCGGCACATATCGCCCTGACATAAGAAAAACTGGAATTCACCATATAAGAGTAACATACCAGTTGTTTATTATCACATTCAATAAGGCGTCAGCTTGGTCAACTTCAGAACCCGCCTTTCGTCAAACTATAATCATTGCATTTCATAATATCTCTCTCAGCACTTTGTCGACCTTCACGACAATGATGATGTTTGACGATGATGGCATGAATGACAACAGAGCGAATGAAAATTTGAAGTCATTAACAACACTGATGAGTGACTATCATTTTTCTCAACCAACAGGATCGATAACAAACGATTGCTATTCTCATGCATATTATCCGTGTGATCCACAATGGTCAGTGACGCCGACTACAGTTCGGAATCCGCCACTTATTATCAGTCGAAATGGAAAAGTCAAATCCTCGCGACATCGCACAGCCAGTGTTGCTCAACGTCGTGCGGCGAATGTTCGTGAACGTCGACGTATGTTTAGTTTAAACGAAGCATTCGATCAACTGCGCGAAATTGTTCCAATATTTGCTTATGAAAAAAAGTTATCTCGCATCGAAACACTTCGACTAGCCATCATCTACATTGCATTCATGACAGAGCTCGTTCTCAGTGGTAAAACAGTGGACGAAGCCTCCCTAAACGCGAACGTTGTCTTAAGTCAATGGACGAAATCATGTACTTATCAAACACATTCATCATCGATTTGTGATGATACACCAACAAGTTGTGGAAGTGTGATTGACTAGAATGTAACTTTCCTTCAGGTCATTCTTGATCCTATTTTCTTTTCTCTCCTTTTTATTGATTAAAATATCACACACACACACACACGCATGTAGACACACGTGTATGTACATGTTCATTGAAGCGTTTTTTTTTCATTTTAAGCCTGCTGTGTGACTTTGATTTGAAAGTCTTTTTTTTTGTTTTCTGATGAGAAAGAAATGATATGCTACTCAATGCCGCACGAAGCAAAACTCTTGAATTAATTGACCAAGAATAATTTCATTTGATTTCAAAGATCAAAGAATCAAATCATTTAACAATACAGGTGTGTGTCCACGTTTCCTAGCATTAAATTGATGATCATGGTCAAACATAATGTTTAGCTAACCGTATCTTCACATGTTCCTCTCTTATCATGACATAATTTTTATTGTAATGTTTCGATTTATTTGAGATGCACTGCTGATGCCAATCGTGCTCGTCGTCTTTCTATCGAATGGCCAGCTGTGACCATTCTGTCGTTGTCTTTCCAATAGATCTTTTGTAAAAGAAAAGGAAGAAAAAGAAAATTTTCATATCAAATGAGAAAATCAATGCAGACATTGGTGGAATGCCGTATTTTTTCGCAGGTAATGATAGCCAATAGAAAAGAGATGAAAACGATCAAATAATGATCGACTTTTTTCTCTCAATCTATCCAATCAATAGCATCACAAGTCATTTACCTTTTCTCTTTCCTTTGCCGAATCAATCGTTTCACTTCCGACGACAACGAGAAATTAAGGTAACAACTGGGAGACAAAAAAAAAGAGCAAGTTACTTGTTGATGACTATTGATTCTTCAGAGTGCGCAACAGATTTTAGACTGTTTGAGAACAAACTGATGCCGTTTTAATCAACGACAAACAAAATATCCATTAATCCATGTTTTCTCTCTTCTAGCTCGATCAAAACTCATCTAAAACTGGCGTACTATTCCCAATATGAGGACCTTGGTCCAACATCATCGACTTCACTTCCATCAGTTGCATATCAACATCCATCCGCCTATTCCACTTCGGCTACATGGTTTAATGGAATATCTGACGGTGATCATCATGCTCAACATCATCAGACGTCGTCTCCACCACCACTCACATCCTATCATCTAACCAATCATGGAGACTTAATATCTGATGTGTATCGTGTGCCTCATGAGAATGTCCATACTAGTACATTCTATATGCCTTATCAAACAACAGTTTTGAATTCCGACAATGATGAAAATGATGTGGAGGAAGGCTCAGACGATGATGATGACGATGACGACGATGAAGATTCCACATACCACGTTGGTAAGCGAGTGCATCACAATAATAATTCGATGAATATGAATAATAATAAAGCTGCAATAGCAACATCAGGACAACGTCGTCAAACACGTCCAAATGGTTCGAAGCGAAAACGAAAACGTGTTTTAAATGGTGTACAACGTGCCGAAGCTACTCAACGTGAAAAACGACGCATGTTGAAACTCAATCGAGCATTTGAAGATCTGAGAAAAGTTTTACCAGTTACGGAATTCGCACGAAATAAATTATCACGTTCAGAAACATTGAAGTCAGCAATTGATTATATTAATTTAATGTTTGACATGCTAGACGCTGCAAAAAATCATCATCATCATCAACAGCATCATCATTCTCATCCGTCATCTTGTTTGTAGTCATACCTTTGTATTTTGTCAAATAAATTCGAAGCAAAAAAAAGTTATATGATAATAATTATTATTTCTTCTTCTTTCTTTTCGTTTTCAAATAAATTTCCCGATCTTTTCCGATTAGACTAGATAGATCTCACAAATATTTTTTAAATTGATTTTAATTATGTCAATTCATTGTGATCAAGCACGTTCTTACCCATCTCTTCATGCCACAATATTCTGTCTTGAAGGATATAAGAGAACATCTTAACTAATGAAATGCCAATCGACACCTTTCCGTATCTAGTCTCTTTGCAGCTGTTAGTATGATCAACTTATCAGTCTGAATATAATATAGCTAGTATAACACAATGCTGAATTAGATTGAACAATTGGCTCCCACTTCAGTTCATCTTGACACGTTTCTGAGGATCATCTCGATGATTCATACTCAAAACAAAAGAAAGAATAGAATATACATATGTTCAGATGAGAATGTGCGTATGATTTCCTTGAATTGTTATATCGTTCTGCTGCCATTTTACAATATTTATGATGCTCCAACGGCAACATCATGAATACTGATGTTTGGTCGGCCACAATGTCCATCACCAGTCGATTCCGATTTTGGTGCAATCCGATTAGTTTTTGTACTGTTAAAAACTCGTCGTAGCCAAGTCATATGAATCTTGAACAGAACAAATATCAGTTGCTTTCGAAACCGCTTCGATACACAGCAAAATATATAGAATGAACTCTATAAGAGACATCCTAAGTAAAATATTAGTTATACACTATTACACTACTTACAGCAAACTGTTCATAGTACAGCAAAACAGTAATCGTACCGATCAAACGACGTTGTGCAGCGACTTCTGCATTGGTAACGACCGTATTCAAGTCGTAAATCGTGTAAGTTGTATACGGTGTAGATGCAAACACAATGAACGCCACTTGAAACAATGCCATCGCAGTCAACTGTCGTTCATGACTCAGTCGAACGATATTCACTTGACGGCGAGCTAGTCTTCGACTCTTAACAAATGCCAACACTGAAAATGTGACCATTACAACGATCGGTAAGCATCCAAGTAATACTGGAGTGTAAAAGTAAGACAAATATCGACGATAGACCGAACCGTTCGCTGTTGTACACACACCATTGATCACATCCCAGTAGATCACTGCAAAGATCCCATGAAACGCCCACACACAACAACTCAACATCGAATGACGACGAGCGAGTTTCAGATTACTCCAGTGTCGACGACTACTCATCGACAGAAACTGATCGATAGTTGCCAACGACATGTTGGTCAAGGAGATGAGCACACATGACTGAGAGAGAACTGTGCGAAGTTTACATGACCATGAGAGATGGGTGATGGAGACGGTAAAGCCCGTCTCGAGAATTCGTGTGCTGAGGGCCGACAAGGCTTGGCCAACGTTAAAGATAGAAGTGACGATGAGATAGAATCCTGTGGATGTTTGTCGAAAGGTCTTGAGCGATGAGAAGATGATAATGTTGAGGAGTCCGCCGATGACACCTGTGGCGAAGATGAGAAGTGCAACATAGATGTTTAATTCTTCAATGATGATATCAAGTTGATGAATAGCTAGCGAGGATGGCGGGGACAACATGCTTTTAGAGTCTAAAATAAGCTTATGAATTAGAGAAAGATTCAGATGAAAAAATTGGTAGATGAATGCTCTTTTGAACCGAGAAGCGCTGGGTGTATTACGTTGTTGTATGAATTATGGCTCACGTGATGATTCCATTGTTTAGACTAGATAAAAATCATGAAATATTGACACTAGAGTGCAAGTTTTGTTATTGCTCTAATGAAAAGAAAATGTGGGTTAGTATGAAAACAGGAAAAGAGATGTATTTAATGAAACGTTGGTGTCATTATAAAGCGAAGAGATGAATGCCGGCAGGCTATATAAGGGGAACCGTGTGTGTTTGAAAGTATCGAGAAATTGTTTGATTCTATACTGAGATGAGGGTCATGACATTCAGAATGCTGAAAAAATTTAGATAAAAAGATTCTCCCGAGTTCCATGCGGATAATTATCATAAAAATAACTACGCTCGAGAATCACGTTGCAAAAGTAGCCCTTCCCATTTATATAACGACCAACTGTAAAAAAGCACACAGTTTATTTTTAAAAAGGCAGATAAATGCTAAAACTGAACATCACAGATGTACAGAACTTCGAAAAAAAAACAGGAAACATTGACTTAGTCACATATGTGAAGATTTTAGACTTCCCAAGTGAATATCTGTTAAATAGTTTTCTTCACCGATGACATGAACGCATGATTTCAAGAAGAATAGCCAAGTAACTCGGTAATCGTTTGCTCGTGCATATTTTTATAATAAACAAAATAGTCGTAATAAAAATGTCTAAAATACTATGGAGCTGAACAAAGAGTTTCTCTTTCAATTCGGGATGAGAAAATATTTTAAAAAGCATGGAATTTGTCTTTGAAAAGGATTGGTAATCATCACATAAATTATGTGCATGAATAGACCGCTTTGTTCGACACAACAGACCGGGAAAAGTGTGGTAATTATTCAGATATACAGAGAGCTTTGCAGAAAAGAACTCAACTCGACTGAAAACTCATCATCTTACTTCGCATCAGACAAGATGGCGATGAGATAATCAATGAATAAGAACATTACTCATCTGTATTAATCCTCACTATTAGAGGATCTAGATCTAAAATTTCCGAACGTCACAATGAGTTCGAAGCGCAGTCTGTTTTACTTGATAGACGGAACGAATTTCGTGAATTTAGATAATCCTATATTTCATTTTTATCTCAATGTATGATGTTCAGTCATTCGAAGCACGGCGCTTTGTAGTAGAATGCCTTATTGACGCTTAAGTAAAATTGTAATAAATGTATTCTACAGCAATACTTTAGAATATTATTTAACGAGGACATTATATAATAGGATAGGATAGCCCTTTCGAATCTAGACAAAGAGGTGCCTGAGTCGCTTTTTCGTATTATATACTAAGTGATTTAAAACTAATACTAGGTTCGTGACGTACACAGATCAGCCTTTTTATAGTATCAAGCTTAATTAATTTGGCCGTAAAAATAGTCGATGCTTATTTATGGGGCAGCATCATTTTATTTCGTATATTAAAATTCATGTATACGTAAAAAGAAAAGCGATAGTTACATTCCAAAATTTCGAGACCTGATTATAATGCCACACATGAATCCTTACTAACAATTCGTGTTCCACCAATGTCGTCCACACTGGTCATTTCTAAATTCGGTGCTATTCGATTATGATTAACTCGATTCCATACTTTTTGCATCCAATTTACATGTATTTTGAATAATACATAGATTAGTTGCTTTCGAAACCGTTTTGATACACAGCAAAATATATAGAATGGACTCTATAAGAGACATCCTAAGTTAAATATTAGTTATACACTATTACACTACTTACAGCAAACTGTTCATAGTACAGCAAAGCAGCAATCGTACCGATCAAACGACGTTGTGCAGCGACTTCTGCATTGGTAACGATAGTAATCAAGTCATAAATCGTGTAAACCCCAAAGGGCACCGATGCGAATACAATGAACGCCACTTGAAACAATGCCATCGCAGTCAACTGTCGTTCATGACTCAGTCGAACGATATTCACTTGACGGCGAGCTAGTCTTCGACTCTTAACAAATGCCAACACTGAAAATGTGACCATTACAACTATCGGTAAACATCCGAGTAATACTGGAGTGTAAAAGTAAGACAAATATCGACGATAGACCGAACCATTCGCTGTTGTACACACACCATTGATCACATCCCAGTAGATCACTGCAAAGATCCCATGAAACGCCCACACACAACAACTCAACATCGAATGACGACGAGCGAGTTTCAGACTACTCCAGTGTCGACGACTACTCATCGACAGAAACTGATCGATAGTTGCCAACGACATGTTGGTCAAGGAGATGAGTACACATGACTGAGAGAGAACTGTGCGAAGTTTACATGACCATGAGAGATGGGTGATGGAGACGGTAAAGCCCGTCTCGAGAATTCGTGTGCTGAGGGCCGACAAGGCTTGGCCAACGTTAAAGATAGAAGTGACGATGAGATAGAATCCTGTGGATGTTTGTCGAAAGGTCTTGAGCGATGAGAAGATGATAATGTTGAGGAGTCCGCCGATGACACCTGTGGCGAAGATGAGAAGTGCAACATAGATGTTCAATTCTTGAGTGATGAAATTAAGTTGTTGAACAGTTGACGATGAGGACATTATTACAATAAACTGAAGTATAGTGCAATCTAAACGAATCGTGGACTATAATACAAAGATAATTCAACGTCTGCTCTCGTTTATAAGAGACATGACATATCTTCTAGAGGTTTGGGACTAAAGATATAAACAAACGAAATCAAAACGGCTTCAGATCTATGCTGATCTCTAGCAGTACTAGTTAAAAGTGCACTAAGGGGACCTGATTGCCGTCTCACTTAACCAAATAGTTTCACTAAAATTCGAAGAACCATGCAGTCATTATGGTCTTACAAAATGATTCTCTCTAGAAGACATTTAAAGTAGAGTTGTACAAGTGCAAACAGGAGTAAAAAAGAAAGCCTGGAAATTGTAACCGCGCCCGTCAACAAAACTGTTAATATTATGACATTTTTCTGACTGTTTTTAGCTAATGATATTTTGAAATGATAAAATGTTCTGCAAAGCAACTTTGTCATGAGCCATATATTCACGAGAGCATCTCTATAGTACAGCCTTATTATCAAAACATGCGAATGCCAAAAACAGTGCGACATGTTATCAACATTTTGACAACTTAATACAACATGACTAATATGAATATGCAGTTTAATCAAGAAAATATTTAATCATTCAGCATCACTTTCTTATTCGATATGTTAAAAATAAACATCTTCCCCTCATGTTCAAGCCATCCGATTGGTTTCTGTATGGAACTTAAATCGACCGTTTCATACTTGTGACAAGTGCATTCCAGTTCGATCAGTTGAAATCAACAAAAGATATGTATCAAAAAAAACTAGTCAAAGTTTATTATTTTTCTTTTCATACACGTGTATAAATGTTTTGTCGCGTTCTTCTTCTCTTACTAATGGACGAAGACGTGTTTTGTGTGACAAGATGATGTTGATAATAATGCTAGTGATCGTAACTATAGGGATAATATATAAAAAAAAACGAAGAGGATACGCATGACGATGTAAAGGGAGAGAAGAAGGAAGACCGACAAGAAAGAAAGATGAACAATTGGCACACAACAAATCGATCGATGAGAACAAAAAATAATCATAAGCAGAAGTAACTAAACGAAAAATAAACAAACAACAATAATAATAACAACAACAACAACAATAGATGACAGAAACATAATACAAATCGAAAGAAGGAGGAGCGATATCTAGAGGCATTTGACAAACGTTTTAAAATCTATATTTATATAATTAAAGACAAAAAAAATAATAATAATAGGAACACGCGCACACATTTACACGTACAAATACATTATGAACAGATCGTCGTACGATCAAAGTCGAGCATAATCACTTTGGTATCTTCGGTGCTATTTCGACTGCCGGCTGCACATACTAAGGCGGAATCTGTACATTTAATACGCCATACAACACCTATGCAAAAAGAAATCGTTATTACATTACGGAAATTAGGATAAATATGTCGCAGATAGTCGAAGTTAATCTTTCTTTTTTTGTTTTCAACGGAAATTATATGAAATTCCGACTTCCGATTGACTAAGTTTAGTTCATTCGAGTAGATCTATCTTTTTCTTTGACGTAAATCATGCTTTTCTCTCGACATAGAAACAATTCTCACCTCCATTTCCGGTTGACTCTAGTTTAACGAGATTTCGAATGAAATCTCCCGTTTCTAAGTCCCATAATTTCACCATGCCATCATCGCCTGAGCTAACAACATAGTTCAATACAACTTGAACCCACGTCACCGCTGATGCATGCTTATTTCGTCCTAGAACAAACGGTTCGTAAAAAATTGAATTCTTCTCTTTCCGAAGAACTATCTTCTTACCCGCTAGTGTGTGTAAACATTTTCCTGAATCGATATTCCATATTTTCACAGTCGAATCTGCATTTCCAGATACAAGAATATTTCCACGCAATTGCATCCCACTAGTCAATGACAGATGGCCAGTCAACTGATGTATACACGTGCCTTGTTCCACGTCCCACACGCGAATCATACAATCTAGTGAACCGGATACAATATGCTTGCCATCGAACTAAAGTCAATGATAAAATTCTTAAAATAAGCATCCAACTCATCTTTGTAAAACACATACGACAAGGGAATACACTCGATTAGTATGTCCTTCCAAAGTATGTACACATCGTTCGTCATCAGGTAACCACACACGTATAGTATGGTCATATGCACCAGATACAACATATTTTCCATTATAGCAAACACAACGAACGGCAGCTGTATGACCACTTAACATATGAAGACGTTCACCTGTACGAATATTCCAAACACTAACAAAATAATGTATAAGGTCATGTTGATCTTTGAGGGCAAAACTAATTTACCGAACAGTCGCATCACGTGATCCTGATACAACAATATCACCGTGCAATGCTAGACATCGTACTGTGGAGGTATGTCCATAGAGTACATGTTGACAAGTGCCTGTTTCAATATTCCACACACGAATCGTTCGATCTGTACTTCCACTAACGATTAAATCGTCTGTCATTCCACTGCACCATACTCCACCATTGTGTCCAACCAAGGTTTGCTCACACTAGGAAAGGAAAGATCGTAGGACGAACGAGAGAAGACAACGAAATCTTACTTGTCCAGTAGCGACCGACCAGATTTTGAGGGAATTATCATCTGAACCTGATACAATACGTTTGCCATCAAATTGTAAGCAAGTGATAACGAAATCTTCATGTCCACGAAATATCAGTGGTGCAGGTAGAGGCTTTTCATGCTGCCAAGTGTATTCTAGATGTTTGTGACACGCGTACGAACGTTTCCATGAGTTTTCAATAATATCATCAAATATCGTCGGTGATTGTTTCAAAGGAATTACTTTTGTTTGGCATAAACGTTTCCACAATAGGATATCATTGCACGTTTCATACCACGCTCGACATGTACGTGATGCTCGTGCGACGTCGCTCGCCGGTAAATATTTCAGTACATGTAATGCTAACTCTCGTGGTAGATCACGAACAAAATCACGTTGAAAGTACGGTTCGATTTGGTTTTTAATATGGTTCAACTGTAGAGTATTTGTGGAACAAGTGCGAATAAGCGCTTCAGTAGCTCGACTACGATCTTCATTTGACATACCCAGAAATGTTGCTAACCAATTAAGTACATCCGTTGACAGAGGCGGAGTTGTCGGTGATGATGGAATTGAGAGAGAATCAATGGAATTGGCAGATGATAAAGGTGTATGTAAACTCGTAGATGAAATCAAGTTCAGATCGGTCTGTTCTCGAAGATTACTAAACAAACAAGCGAATTGATTTGTTAAGAACGAAATATTCGAGAAATACAATTCATTATGACATTAACATATGAGTAACGTGATGCTGGTGCGTTCATGATATTTATGATGGATTTATGCATGTCGAATGTGAAAGCATTAACTCGCTTATTGCTTTTTAATCGCACAGTTACCATAGTAAATTCTTTTCTTTTCTTCTCTTTTCTTTCTCTCAACTAGACGTCGTTCATATTTTTTTTTCAACTTAAACATTCCTTGACTAATGTTGACGAACAACTATTCTTGCATCGTTTACCTGTTACAGAGACGTTTAGGATCGTTGGTTGTTATGAGAGATTCTTCAATAGTCAATTGTCTTTTGCTGGGTGATCGTGGTTGCTGGAAATTTAGACCGGTATAATCGTCAAATATCTGAGTTGTTGTGGCGTAATCATTGATGTTTTGATCTAACAGGGACGGCGAACTTGATCGTTCTGGCGATGATAATAAACCAACAGAATCCGATGACATGATCTAGAATAATTTGAACATCAATGTCAGCACCTTGAAATTTTTAGGAAAAGAAAAAGAAGAGAAAAACATTTAATGAATTTGTTTGATGGATAAAATCTACAGAGAAGCAAAAGTTACAGGAGAAACAGAAAAAGTAGAGTGAAGATATGTGTTTGATTGTACGACAAGTTAATGTCAACAATTAATATGTCAGTTGAAAATCACAGTTGCTTGATTAGTTTCAATCGCTATCATTATATGATCCTTCATCATCGTCTCCACCCGCATCAGCCATTTGATCATCATCGTCCTAGAATATCGAATGTTATCGTGAAAAGTGCTTTGTCTTTTGCAGCTTACATCGATGCCTAAATCATCGTCATCGTTCGAGAACGAACTGTAATACGACGGCTTCTTATCGTTTTTATTTCCTAATGCTCCAGCACGTGATGGCGCAACGTAATCATCCAGTGTTTTCGGTATTGAGATACCTTCTTGTTCAGCTACTAATTTCGATTCATTAACTTGTCGACGAATAATTGTTTCATATTCATTATCTTTTTGTTCTTTGTATTTTCTGTACATGACACTGTGAAAGGGCAAAACAAAAGTCACGGTGACATGAAATCATCGTTGGCAATGCGATCAACTTTACCTGGCATCTACATTAGCAGGCGATGAACAATTTGGTTCATTTAGTAGACTTATTATTGACATTAGAATCGTGCGAACGTTCTGGGTTGGATTCCAACGTTCACTTGGATGTTCTCCTGATTGAGGATCTTCAGTTGGAGGATGAAGTATAGATATACAAACTTCACCATTCCTAAACAAATCGCAGTGTAAAGAAAAACACTTATTCTACTCCTAATGCCATTACTCGTAGATATTTGGATGCCACATTTTGGTTAGAAAGCGAACCTATACAAAAACCCATTTGTGTAAACAGACCAAACTATGAGCATCAGCTTACTTTTGGCGGTGCAAACGGATAAGTCGTTGGGAATTCCATATCAGCTTTGAAATATCCACCTTCATATAAAGTATCAGGTGGTCCGAAGATGCCAACTAGACGAAATATTAATTATTCATGATGCAAGAGCAAAATATTAATATTTACCATGCCATTTATTTAGATTGGAATCATCATCAAGTCTGACAGTAAAACCTTCGACAGGTTCCTTCTGTAATTTCGAATATTCAAGTTGAAGAGCTTTCATCGAGGGAGAATTATTTGCTCTTGATGAAGTGTAGTGAGAAGTTGACGTTGTTACACCGGACATTTGTCTTGTTTGGCTCATTTAAAATGAAAATTTCTTAGAAAATGAAAATCATGACAAATTTGACAAGAAATATTCGACTAGAAAGAAAATCAATAATCTCTAAGACGCGCGCACTTTTCAACTGCACACATGCACTCACGCGAGAGTCGAGCAAAAACGATAGAAGGAGAAATAAACACAAATCGGACGGGATGACTAGAATAGAGCAACGCGAGAGAATAGTTTAATAGAGGGCTCTGGACCAATCAGCGCTCAGTCGTATATAGATGTCATGATTTCGAGGGGAAAAATATGATGCAAATTCAAGCAAATGAAATATCATGAAATTTCGTAAAGGAACGAAATACTTTTTTGTTGGAAATATTTCTTCTTCGCTTTTTTCCTCACCACGGGCAATGTTGAAATAACCGTCTCTTGTCATGCCTAACAATGGAACAGACATTGATAAAGAACGATAGATGATTGTCGTGACTAAACATCGAAGGAGTACAAGATTCTTGCTATAGATTTGAATTCCATTACTTTCTCTACGAGAAAATGCAACGAAACTGCCAGATTGTCGGTTGTGAAAAACTACTTAAATCAACTTGTTTTCACCTGTACTGTACGGAGTCATTCTTTGTATAAATTTCGGTCAACCATAGGTTCCATAGGCAATGATTCGAAACTCGTCTTCACCTCACCTTGCGTTCCTATTCACTGACGAAAATATGTTTACAGTTGAATATTCATAGCTACCTTGAAATGATTTATCGATTTGTGATAATCTTTTATCTCCAGATTCGTTAGACATAGAAAAATGAATACTTTCATCGTATTTATTGAAACATATTTCATAATCAAACTGAATAAATAAATTATTCATCTCACAAAAAAATGATCTGTATTTATTGGGTCTTATGTACATACGTAGAAAAAAAAGGAGCAATAGCCAAAAAAAAACATGAGGAGAAATGTGTAAGAGAGTCAAAGGTGTACAGAAAAAGAAAATATGACTAGCAATACAGTATATGTTTGTTTGTGTTTGCACGCCGAGACAAAAAAAAACAGGAAAGCGAATGAAACAAAGTAAAGATTTCGTGATAAGAGATCCATCGAATTGAATGGTTTAGCTAGTTAATTTTTTAGATCATGCTGATCTAGGTTACTGAAATGAAAGAATTAAATAAGAAGTATTATTCATTTAGCCAAGGAAATGCTTCGACAATATCTTTACGACGTTCGCCGTAATCGTAGTATAATTCTTCACCTATCTCAATATTACGTAGTGCAACCAAAATAAGACGTGGTTGATCTCGGACAACAAACACTTTCGGCTGACAATTGCTGTTCTTTCGACTGTGATTGATCAGACGACCTGACAAAAAACGAAGAAATTTCAGTTAACAATGCTTCGCGATTCTCACTACAAACCCAATCGATTCGTTTCTTCTGTAGCATCGACACAGAAGACTTTTTCACCCCATTTGAAATAGTACATATAGCAACCGATATTATGATTACGCCCATAGATATTCTCGCGTTGTTTCGCTTCGCTTTGTGTCAACAGTTCGCCAGCATACTCAACAATATAATCATTACGAAAAAACTTCTTTGTTGTGTACACACCACGTCCTCGTACTGTTCCAGTATGACGAGCTTGCAAGCCATCTTCACATTGATTTTCAATAAACGAATCGAATGACGTTGCTGATTTGTACTTCGTGATACCTAATTGTCGTTTACTCCGGCGTAAAGTGGATATCGATTCGCTCGAATCATCATGCAGAACTTTTTTAGTTAATGTCACTGGCTTTGGACTAGATACGAGGCAGAATGCAATGAGAGAATATACTTGATTGTTGTCTTACGTTTCAGATACTGGTGCTGGCGGTGGTAGTGAAGTAGAGGGTAGAATGTCGTCTTCAGGTATGCATATGTCCGGTGCAAACAAGAATTGTCCTTTGAGAAGACCACCTTTTCTCACCCGTTCCGATTTCACATTCGCAGATGATTGAAAGCGTTTGGCTGGACGAACGGGTATCATCTATGAGAGAGATTTTGGGAGGAAAATATTTCATTAATATATGATGAAATATTATGAATGGCTATTTACATTGCAAATGACCTTGAAAATAATTAGGCAAACATGACGAAAAAAGAACTTTTCATTTTTTTTGACATCAGCTGTATGTTTTATGTTTTTTTTTGTCGTCGCCTCTTTTTATTGCTGTAGTTGGTTTGATTTGAACCACTGGTAATAGTATTTATTAGAGGTCGCTTACTAGCTGTACGATCTAGTGCATTATTCTTCAATTCATATCTCTCCATTATCGACATCCAGACGTTCAAAACCGATTTTATAATGAAATCTATTCTTAGGAGACATGTACCACTGTTTCCATTAGTTATTTTCTTCCATAAAAGGTTATCCTGTAGTTTGATATGTCTCCATGTAACTACCTCCCTTTTCCGGCCTCTTGCTGGTATTCTATCGAACTGTCTATTAGAATTATATTATTCATTAATGTACTTTTCTACTTATTTCTCTCGAAATGTAACCTCTGTCGTGCAAATCAAGGTGATTATCTGTCTTTCATGTCATTTTTAATCCTATTTACAGTACATGTCCACTGAATTTCATCAGCTAATTGATAATGGTAGCCAAACATAACTGTTATACTAACAATCACACATTCGATAAGCATTCTGTATGTTTATTGTTCTTCACTCATGAAAATCATTTATTTTTTCAACTTTTCCTAATATCATCACTTCAATCTGATAGAATAGAAAAACATGTTAATAACCTCTGCATTTCGCTTAAGTATGAGTACATACACCTGATTGACTAGATGCTAAACTCCATCCTTCCTCTTCTCATTTACATGAAGTTTCGCATTATAAAACATAGCATGCAATTAAACAGAGAATTCATCAGTATTGTTTCATTGCATCAAAAGCTTATTTGTATGTAGGGATTGTTTCTAATGTCATACGGTTCTTCACTTTGAAAATAATTAGTATGGAAGACGTACAACATCATCGAGAGCTTTTTTTGTCTTCATCATCTTTCTGTAACGTCTCCGCCCTTCATCAACATTCGATTTTCACACATTTCACTAATAGGATTGGAACATGCAACTGGATATATACTTATGGACACATCGGAAATGCTTCATAAAAGACAACTCTCTCTCTTTCTTTTGTGTTTTTGTGTATCCTTGCAAAAAGATCACAGCTAGATCTTAATCGATGTATCATTGAAAATTAATTACTTTTTTCTTTTTACATCTGTCCTCGTCATTCAATGTTTGACAAGTCTATTCGGATAAAAGTAAGTGTATGTATGTATCATATCGATCGAGAGATTGATGGTTGAAAAAAACAGACGATGAGTCAGTTAACAACAATTATCGTCCATTAGAGAGTCGAGAGATTTCGATCGGACAGCAAAAAAGAAAGAGAGAAAAGTGAGTTAACAACCATTTCACCGCCATCATATTGTTACTGTGATTGAAAGTATGCCTTACGGCAAATGAACGAATGACCAAGTAAGAATAAAGAACGAGAAAAGTGACTTGTCACTTGATCGCTAAAGAGAAAATGGATCCTGGCATTTGTGTCCACCCACTTGTCGTGCTACGTTCTACCTGCATATCATCGAAGTTAATTTTTGCTTCGTGACGACTGTCGATTGATGATAGATTAAAAACAAAATTCAACTACTTTCACTTCCTCTTCAATATCTTGTCAGCGCACGTTTCATGATTGTCAATGTCAAATTAGTGTATACAGATGGTTGATCGTGTCGAAACTTGATCCCTGTGCAATGTTATTTGTTAGTTGAAATGAAGACATCTCAGTCAATTTCACATGAATCCATTAAAAACAGCAGGATAGAGATCTGTGATGATGTGCTTTGTGAGCAAATCACTAGGACATGGTTATCTCATGTATTTCTTTTGATGAAGACACATACGGATACATTATACTATCAATAGGATGATTTAATTGACTATTATCTTGTTTTCCTAATCGAACTAAATGAAAATCATCAGTGTTACTCATATCGGAAACAACAAAAAGACAATCTCAATGGACTAGAGTCATGATGTCATCCAATATCTTCGCATCTGATGTGATTGATCAAATCAATCGAGGGACAGAGAGAACAGTTGTATATATGATGTCTTTTGTTTACATAGAAAGAGCGAGAGAAACGTTCGTTCAGTGAAACAGGACGTGTTAATGGAGTTCGATGAGGATGCTGATGATGATCGGAGTACCCTGGAGCTTTTCTCTAGCTTCAAAACTACATCTACTACAGTTACTACTTCTTGAACGTATGTCGAGTTCAATGTTAGATGACGTTCATGCTTGAGGCATTGGAGATGAAAGCTTTTTTGTTCTGTTGCTCGATCGTTTCAGCCAGATGTAAAGGCGGAGCCGCTACTAAAATATCCCACTCAATCTAACGTCTCTATATACATAGAGAGATGATGGAGTAAATCGAAATGTAAACAATGACATGGTTATTTAACACATGAACATTTATTTTCTGCAAAAGTCAATAAAAGATAATGCTGCCAATAACATATTTACTTTTTTCATCATCATCGTCATCGACAGCACGAGGACGGTGTTGTTGTTTTTGTTGTTATTATTATTATTATTGATATTATCGAAAAGAAGAATGTTCAACATTCCGTTTCGTTTTGTTTGAATGAATCATTTAGAAGCAGTCTGTCTGTTACTGTTTTTTCACGCAAATGCATACAATATCGTAGAAAAAAGAAAGGTGCAAGACTAACATTGACCATATGTCATACACTATGAACAATATCGATATGTACCGAAGAAAGTAGACACTATTTAGTTTGCTGCTCGAAATGAAATAATTGCTTTTCAATCTGTATTCAAAGATAATAGCTCAGTGTCTCTCGAAAGGACTAATCGTTCACCTAAATCTATTCGAAGGATAAACAAATGACTAGTGCATATGTTTTTTTTACTTGTCGCAATGACCTCCGTCATCTTTCTTCACACTGAATATTTGATAGTTCGTTCGAATGGTGATAGAAAGAAAAATGCTTTCTTTTCTTATTCATGTGTCTGTTGAGCCAGAGAAGAAGAAAAAGGAAAGCTTGTGTTGTCTATATGCACTTCACAGCCATCGACCAATGAGAATATGTTCCGCTCAGCCAACAGGAAACGGGAAGAGAATAATAATAATAATAATAACCACTCTCCTCCCCTTTAGAAATGTCTAAAAGCAGTAGAGAACGCAAGAACAGTGCGTTATCTTTTCCTCTTCTTCATTGCCACCCCGCGACGAAAGGAGAAAAGAATCGGCATTTACTACAATGCTGAGTTTTCCTTCTTTCCTTACTTTGTGTGATTCATTTAGATGAATTAAGAGAAGAAAAATTCCGTTCCTATCTACTTTTCTAGAGATAATCGACACGATGAAGAATAGTCTCAAATTGTCTCGATATAACGCCAGATCTCATCATGATTATCAAGAAACTACCTATAATGATTATTCAGGTAAAAAACGAAAGAGAGAGAAAAAAAGAAGGAAAAACTACTAGTTTTCTTTTTCTTATAGAAACCAAATGCTCATCAATATGTGCAGGCTGTAATTGTCAAATCTACGACCAATATTTGCTGAAAGTTGCACCCGACCTCGAATGGCATACCCAATGTCTGAAATGCTCTGAATGTGGACTGTTTTTAGACGAAACGGCAACATGTTTTGTCGTCGATGGCAAAACATTTTGCAAAGACGATTACATACGGTACGACTGTCTTGACGAAAGGTTTTCCTTCTTCATCTGCCGACAAAAGACTTTTGACTTGAAAAAATTATCACGAATGATAATCATCGCAGCAGTAAAAAATTAACACACTTCAAATAGCATATGTGTCGTCTCGGCAAACAACTTTAGTTCGATAAGAGAGAGAGGGCGCGCGCGCGCGTTATACAGAGAATGAGAGAGTAAAGATGACTTTTTTTCTTAACTAAATGCATACAAATGAGGGCCATTGATGAATGAATTATTTACCAAAGCTTTTCATGCAGATTTGACCGATCTCTTTCTCACTCACTTTCACTTGAACAGCTTGCAGATAAGAACAAAGACAATACAAGAAAAAAAACGTTTTAGTTGCATTAATTCTCTTTTTTATTTTCCTTATCATGCGATGATTTCTTGGCGCTTCTAATGCCGGTTTTACTGTTTCTCAATAGATTGTTCGCATCGAAATGTGCCAAATGTCAAGAATCGTTTTCTCCGAACGAATTATTCATTCGTACAACATTCTATCGTCGTTATCATCCGGATTGTTTTCGCTGTGACCATTGTGATCAGCTACTCTTATCTGGGGATGAATATTATCTACATGGACAAAGTCAAATCCTGTGTCGACAAGATTTCCATCAATTAAATTTATCTCATCAATCATTAGGAACATCAACAGCAGGTAGATTACAAAAGAAAGAAAAGCGTATGGCGTGCATACATACTTCCATCCGTTCGGATGTGACAATGGCGTGAAGGAAGGAATTGANCATGGCACATACATGCTAAAGAAGTCCTATCAACACACACAAACGACAACAACAAAAACAGTCTCGGCTGTATTGTTGCAGGCAACAAAAACGTTTAGTCTTTTTTTTCTCTTCTTACTCTTTGTTAGACGACCTTCTTTTGTATTCAAGTGGTAAAGTGTATATATTTCATACACATATATAATATATACGCATGTGCAAGAAAAAAAAATTGAAAGAAATAAAATTGTGTAAGAAACGACACGAACGATGAATCTGTTTGATCAATGTCTTATCATATATGATCATCATGACAACTCCCCCGTTGTCCCAACAGTCATTATGTCTAGCCCGCCTACTTTGATCGGTGTAATTGTGAAAACAATATTGCTCTTCATCGTCATTGGTGCTTCGGAAAGAAGATACAGATCGATATCTTGCAAGGAAATGATTGGTTAAAAAAGCAAGAGATTTCTTTCTTGTGTAAACATGTAGTACATACACGTGTCGCATACTCTTAGGGAGGAGACGAGAGCGAGCGAACAAGAGAGGGAGAGAGAGAGAACGATACTTTTCTCTTGTAGTTGTGTAAAAAAGCAGAGAAGACTTCTTGTTGAGTGGGAGGAGAAAAGGAGGGAGAGAGAGAGAGAAGCGAACCGATGCGATTTTTTTCTCTACAGCTGCCGGCGAATAAAATCGATCGCATACAAAACGTTGCTACGAAAAATCCTTTCTCAGGAAAAGAGAGAAAAAAAGAAAAAAAACCGGGCGAAGGCGAACACATACATTTACAAACACACACATACACATACTAAATCAATCAAAATACTTCGATTTTGTATTCAATTAAGATAAATATGAGTGTTCCAACAAGTACAAGTAAGATCTCGATGACATGTCTAAGGAAGGAAAATTGTACTAGTTTTCATTTCCTTTCATAGAACTATCTCGAACAAAAAAAGAGACTCATTTCATTTGATTTGTTTTTTTCCTTTAGAATCAACATTTCCGGAATGTTTTGGTTGTAAATTATCGATCAATGATCCATCATTTCTGAGTGTTACACCTGGAATTCATTGGCATGATGAATGTCTACGTTGTCGAATATGTAAACAAAAGCTCGATGAACGTACAACGTGCTTTATGGATCGATATGGTTTTCCGTATTGTAAACATGATTATCCAAGGTAAGATTCCAGGTCCGNTTTTTTTCCTTTAGAATCAACATTTCCGGAATGTTTTGGTTGTAAATTATCGATCAATGATCCATCATTTCTGAGTGTTACACCTGGAATTCATTGGCATGATGAATGTCTACGTTGTCGAATATGTAAACAAAAGCTCGATGAACGTACAACGTGCTTTATGGATCGATATGGTTTTCCGTATTGTAAACATGATTATCCAAGGTAAGATTCCAGGTCCGTTCTCGAACTGAACAACCATTTCTCTTCTTCAGACGGTTGTATTACCAATGTTTTGCTTGTCAAAAAAATCTATTACGAAATGATTTAATTCAACGCGCAAGATCGAACATGTATCATGTAGATTGTTTTCGTTGCGAAGCATGTCGAAAATGTTTGCAAACTGGCGATGGTAAGGATCTGACCGTTCTTTCTAACATAGCCTTTCCATTTTCTAATTTAGAATTCACATTGAGCGGTGATAATCGTATTTTATGCCGGAGTGATTTCGATTCGTTAACAAACGAGAAATTAAAAGTATTTGATTGTCCAAAATTGCTAACTGCAGAGTCGGAAAAGCTCGCCAGCAATCATAATACAAATGGAAGTCCTGCTCGACAAACATCTTTATTACAAAAGAAGAAAGCATCAAGAACAAGTACGAATAATAAGCTTATTTCGTCGATCGATGAAATAGATTCGAATGATGAGCGACATAAGTCAACGGATGATTCATCATCATTATCACCTAATGGTTCGTCCTCACAACAGCTAAATTCGAATAATAATAACACCGCTGAACGAAGACCGCGCCGAGACAAACAGCAACGTGTGAGAACGGTTTTAACAGAAAAACAATTACATTTACTCAAATCATGCTATGCATACAATGCCAGACCAGATGCGTTATTGAAAGAACAACTAGCTGAAATGACCGAATTAAGTCCACGAGTTATTCGAGTTTGGTTTCAAAACAAACGTAAGATTTGGAAATTTTTGCTCATCTTTAAAATAAGATTTTCATTTTCTGTATAGGATGTAAAGATAAAAAGAAAACGGCTGCTCAACAAGCTCGATTTCCTGGTGATCCAAAGGTATGCATACTGAATTTTACGGTTGAGTTAATTGTTTTTTTCCTGTTCCTTTCTAGCGTCATCGTCTTGATATGCCACCGATTCCACCAATTGGCCCAAATGGCGAATCATTTCTTCTTGGTCATCCGATGAGCGTTCTATCACCCTGTAATAGCCAAGGCGGTGGGCCATCAGCTGTTAATGGAAGTACAAATATGTATGAAACTGGTCCGCTGTCGACGTTACAACCAATTAATTCCGTAAACACCAACGGCTCGTTTTTAAATACACGAGATGGAATGATGTATTCATTAACATCATCACCACCATCGAATAGTGATGATTCGTATGTTATGGGCCCACATGGACCTTTGCAGACGATGTCGTGTCCTAGTGAATGGATTGAACATCATCCACCTCTAGGAAATGAATATCAACCACCTATGCCTATGTACCATCCGGTTAATCTTCATGATGAAGAGTTCGAAGATCAAGATATGATGATGCCTAATGAAGATGATAGTCTAGATCAAACCAATTCGGATTTTAGTGATGGTTAATAGAACAGAGCATATCTTTATATATATATATATCTGTCTGTCTGTGTGTGTGTGTGTGTGTGTCTTCACGTGTATATATAAGTATTGAAACAAGAACGAAGATTTTAACGAGATGATAACTCGTTTTTATTTGTATGTGCGTGTGTGTGTAGTCAGAACAAAACAGCCTATGTATTCGTTCTTTTTCTTTTCTTCTTTTCGAAATTTCACATTTCTTTTCTTTTTCTTGCATTTAAAAATATATAAATATCTATATTCTAATTGATACATACGATTTGAGAGCTTTTCTCATCTGTGGTACTCGTTCGAAGTGAAGTTACTTCAAGATTCATTTTATCCCGTTCAAAAAGCGAGAAGAACGAGACACAGTATATCGATAAAGTGTTTTAAAACTAAAAGCATCATGTTTTATCTTGTTGAATATTATCTTTGCAGAATAGCCGTAGGGATATTTGTCTGTCGTAAGATCGTGAATAGCGAATGGTTGAGAGCAAAATGTTTTCCTTAAAAACATTGACATAATTTGGAAAAGTTTCAAAAGGAAATGTAAAATAATATTGACCGACGTGTCGTTTAAAAACAACTATAAGAGAACAAATTTCGTACCGGTAATGACTATAGCTTGGACATTTTTTCAAATTAGGACAATGTGCTTATGTGAAAACATCTGTAAAAATAGATCGATATGAAATTCCAGTACGGTGACAAGGATAAATGCCGTTTGATTACTAGAAGAAAACATAATGACGATCGATTTATCTCTATCGTGCTTAGAATGACCGAAAAGAGACACTTGATGACATATTAGTATCAATTATGATTTGGAGCTGTTGATTTTTATAAATCTACGCCAGAAAAATTTGCACAGATTAATCTGATTTTAGCTGTCACTACTTGATTATCACACAATGGCGTGAGTAAGTATAAAATATTTATTGAACTCCTGGTAAATGTAATTTTAATACATTTGTTTTTTTTCGAATTCTAACAGCTGATCGTTCGATGATCGAACTGGTTGCTTTGTATATATGCAAGCAAGATGATATCGAGAGATAATCCATATGGAAGAACCTGCATGAACTTATTTCGTGGTAATTCATTGTTTTTCTTTTCGGTTCATGGTAATCATTTTTACTTTGATGTACGGTATTCATATGCAACGTTGAAGACAAAGCGAAGAAGTGTATTTATTCATGACAAGTGCACTTATTATCGTGTCCATAAATGGAACATTCACATTGAACATAAGTAACTCACTTGACAACAGCTTGAAATTCTTTTTTCAATGAAAACTTGACAATTAATTTTACTTTGTTTTAAGGCGTGCTGTCCATTCAGCTCGGAGTTACCCGAGTGCCAGTTAGCATGTTCTTCGCATGAAAGGGAAAACTGATCGTCAGAAGCCGACATGCACATCTCGATAGATGTCGGCCATTGTCGATTCGACATAATCAATGAGAAAAGTTTCAAAAAAAAGGTCCCGACAAGAATAACTGAGTCAGTATGTCGTCGTTCTTTCCTCCTCTTCATTCTTCTATCGTTTTTGTATCATCAATTATGGAAGAATAAACAGCGTTCGAATCAAAATTTGTCTGGATTTCTACGAATGTCGTGGTCTTTCCTGAAAAATCATTCGCGAACATTGCTACTCGCGATTCCATCAACAGTTGCTCTCGCTGGATGTTTATGGCGTATAATCAAGAAGTATCCGTCGACAATTATCATGATTCCAACTGAAGAAAATCAGTTCATTCTTAATCAATGTCCGTCATTTTCGGAATACCGCCCGACACCTTGGTTATTCAATAGTCATCTAATGACGGTATTCGGTGTTCTCTTCCGTGCACTACCAAAGATCATCTTTCAACGTATCCTTCTTCCGGTTGATGATTCTGGTGGAACAATTGCGATTGATTGGCATACACGACCACGTTCTGGCCAGCCAGTTCTAATCATTCTTCATGGATTGACCGGTGGTTCAGACAATGAATACGTCCGTTGGATGATTTTATCAGCTCATTCGAAACTCGACATGTGTTGTGCTGTTGTACATGCACGTGGATGCGGTCGATCGCAATTAACATCACCACGATCGTTTTGTGCTGCAAGTACACATGATCTACGTATGTCTGTGCAATACATCCGTTCGATTGTCGGAAACGACACACCTATATTTGCTGTCGGATATTCTCTCGGTGCAGGTATATTAACAAAATATCTAGGAGAAGAAGGCAATGAGTGTCGATTGAATAGTGCAATTATCTGCTGTGCAAGTTTTGATATGCTTCTCTCAACAGCAAATATGGAACAATGGTGGCATACGCATACATATAATCGTCGTTTGACTAATAATCTCATACGATACATTCGACAACATGAACATCATTTTCTCAAAACGGAATCTCTACCAAATCTAAATATGAACGAAGCATATCAATCAAAGACGATACGAGACTTCGATAGGCATGTGGTCGTTCCTCAATATGGTTTTCGCGATGTTGAACATTATTATACAGAAGCATCTTCGAAGAAATGGTTGAAACACATTCGTACTCCTACACTTATCTTAAGTGCGATCGACGATCCCATCTGTCCTATTGATGGTTTGCCCATCGATGATGTCCTCCAGAATCCACACTTGATTGCAGTCAAAACTGTAGAAGGTGGTCATGTCAGCTATCTTCAGGGTTGGTGGCCAAGAACATATTCCTACGATAATGTCGTCGTAGTGGAGTATATCAAAGCTCGGCTGAAGCAGATGAACTTCGAATTTGAAAATAAAACGGAAGAACAAAATCTCCTCAATATCAATGTCTAATAGTACCTTCAGTTTTCGACCCTACGGCAGAATTTAAATTTGTCTTTTCTATTTTTTGTCGTTGTTATTCTTATTTATGTGCGTTTGTGTGTGCAAATTATTTGTATGTACGTGTATTTCTAGGAAAAGTTCAGGAATAATATACAAAAAAAGTAGAGAAGCAAGACAGCTGATGTTAGATTGATAAGTGAATTTATATAGAAATATAACACATGTTATAAATGAGTAATGCAACGTACAGAAAAAAAGACATCAATTCCAACTTTTTTTGTTGGAAGCAAGCAATCTTGAATTGAATGAGATTCACATGTTTAAATGTTAGTCTATATAATATCGAGACAAACGACAAAATATAAATATACACAATTAGCAGAAAGAAAAAGGCAACAATGAGGTAAATAAATTTGATTTGACTTTCGGGGGAATTAGAGTCTTGAAAAATGAAATGAACAAAGCTAACAGGAAAGAATACGAAAATGCCAAAAGAAAAACAAAATCAAGTACGATAAATATGTACATTAACAAGCGTAGAGTATTTGTCTATATCTAATAACAACTATCCTCACTAGTCCTCGAAACAAGGGATATTTGAGAGTTCGTATGTGGCTTACGATTAATTTTTCCTTGTTCTTCTAGTGCTTTGATTGATTTTTCGTATAAATTTGTATTGGAGCCGTGGGTACGCGCGCGTTCTTCATCTTCAGCTTTACGCTCCTGCCGACGAATACTTTTGTCTGCTACTGAATTCAACGTACGATTGGCAGCGATATTACTGGCACTATTGGTCGCTGCTTTCGTGAAAAGCCGCTGTACACCCTTGAGATCTAGATCGTGTAGATCATCGTCTTTTTCCGCTTCGGACTTTTGTCCATCGGAATTCGTTAATGAATCTTTTGTGGTTGTACGTGTCGGAGTTGGAAGTGACTGCAGAGCTGGAATTTGTTGCGAGGGAGAAGAAATTAATGAACCATGTAATGTATCTAGAGATGTACCATCGGCTGTTGGAGATAGCGCCATAGCATTTGGAGGGTTATTTTCATCGATCTTTCGAACTAACAGCGGATCGAGTGATAAGGTATTACTAATGTTATCTCCAATGAGTAATCCGTTGGGTGAGTTCACCGTATTTGTCAACGAATCTGCTTGGTTCGTTTGTGGAATTAAAACGACATTTTCTCCTTTCTGATCACTTTTATAGGAGAGAAAGTCAGGAATTTCTTTGATACGTTTGATATCTTGTCGACGCTGTCGTCGATTTCTCCAACTCTTCCTTTTCGTGCATTTTGAGATAAAGACAAGAAATAATACTGATACAATACACAAAAGAGCCAAGAGGATTAAACCAATGAGAAAGAAGTGTTTGTATTGTATTAGATAAGACATTGGAGCCAGTAAATCTTTGACAGGAACTGACGACGCATTAATTAAAACTGATCTATTTGTTGTCGTTGTTATTGTTGTCGAAAGAACTGTAGTTGTGAATGGTATGTAACCTGGCGGCACAAGACGTGTCTGATTGTTTTTTCGATTTCGACGATGATAAGTTCGTCGAGCCGACGAGTTTTTTGATTCGATACTCCCGTTGTTCATCTTTGGTACTTCATCTAGAAAAAATGAAAAGCAACATACGAGATGTTAACACAATGAACTCAGCCATCGTAAGTAAATTTATCAAGACGCTTTATCTCTAAAGATGTCTGTCTGACGAGAGAGTCGAGTGATTAGCTAGTCATATGTATATCTCTGTAGGAGAACAATCGTGCTATACGATGCGTGTAGAAGAAAGAAAGAAAAACAAATAAGATGAATTACGTGCTCGAGAGAAACTTAAAGGATGAAGAAATTTGAGAATATATTTTCTCCACTAGTTCTATTTTCTTATTCCCCGAGGTTTCGTTGCACAACATGCAATATAACAAAGAAGATCATATTTCAATCTAACTATACTGATCATTGATATTTCTCTTTTTCTTCTCCTATAAATAAACATACAATAAAAGATTATCTGAACGAAACAAAGATAAAATCGGAAGTATTAACTTCAGTTGTCATCATCGTCATCGTCATCGTCATCACCGTTGTTGTTTCCATTTCGAATTGTCTTAGGTTTTTTACCCAATAAATTGATTGTTTTCTTCTTTTGATTCTCATCCGGTGGCGATGTTAAGTCACCTTTGTATTCAATAACACCACCCTTACCTAGTCGCCATTCGAGAACTTCTGTGGAAAACTCATCATGATTGCCTAAATCAGTAAAGCCAATGATTTTGTCTTTGACTATATTATCGATAAGTAATGCAATGGTAGGTAACACTTTGATGTGTAAGCGTTCAGTAATGAACGGTGCTCGGTCAACATTCAATTTCACAAATTTAGTTTCCAAATGTTTTCGTGCGAGTATTTCTAAGTGTTTATCAACGATCTTACATCGCATGGTTGAATCACGATAGAAATGACAAACAATACGTTCACTTTTCTTCGTAATGTCGAACAATTCCTTTTCGGTTGGAACTTCTTCGTATTCGCCGTGACCTTAGATGAAAAAATTGAAATCTATCAATGCAACATCATGCACGTATGTCTTTTTTACGATACCATTTGCTATGTATTCTTGCCGCTTTTTATGATCTTGTTTCATTGCTTCGAGTCTCTGCGCACGCATTTTTTCGATATCATTTTCGGAGAGTTTTTCTAGCCGATGTAATTCAGCATCAACCTATGTTCAGTTCACAAAAATGTTTTCATTTCAAACACATCTCAACAATTACCTGTTCTTCAACAGCTTGTGCAGCTTGCATTAATTTTTGTTCGAAAACTTGTTCCATGATGATAATCACAACGAATCCTAATCTGGAAATATATTTGAAGTTTAGCAGGAATTTCTCAGAAAGAAAAAAACAAATATGACTATGAATAATCAAAGACAATGAATATCGAATATACGGGTACGATGCAAACTGTCATTGGAGCAGTTCGACCATTCGTGTAGTTTATTGTTCAAGTATCGTATATGCATGGCTGGAACAGGATATTGGCGACATCTTCAGAGCTGTTGTTTGAAGAAAATGAATTACTATCGAAAGAAGATGCCGATAAGCAATGAGAACACTATAGGTCTTGAGAAGTCATTAGACCAAGTAGAAAGTGTATTCGAAAATTAGAGATCGAATTCTACCTATGTACACGTATTTGATTATCAGATAAACATGTTGTTAACCATATAATCATCTACGAAAACATTAAAAATATGTCCTATCTTATTCTTCACAGCAAATCATGTAAAAAAGGGTACTTGTGTACAAAAAAAATCTTTGGAGATTGTGAATTTAGTCGTCGTCAGTCTTGTGAATAATGTGTCGTTCGTTCAACGTTATAATATCTCCATCTGTATAGACACGTTGATAGAATCTTGAACGTACTCGTTTCATGCGTCGATCAATGAGTTTGAATGTTGTGTATACGATCAAAGTAAAGAGAGTTAAGAGAAAAAAGATTTTAAAAATCGACGAATGTACGATCGAAGAAAGTTTTCTTCCTTGGGAGCTATTCTGGTCATCACATTGCATATCGAATAATGAAACTGGGCAATTAATACGAAGCAGTTTTTGTAATGGCTCATAGAAATCTAATAGAGGCGGCGGTGGTACTTGCAACCATTGAACAAATGGATGAAATTCACAATCACATTTGAGTGGATTGAGATAGAAGTCGATAGTTAACAAATGATAGAAATCATTGAGACGCGCACCGGAATCGATTTGTTCGAGTGACATGTTTCGCAAGGAAAGATGAGTTAAGTACTGATGCCATGGATAGAAAACATGCCAATTCAGAGTTCGATGTTGTTCCAACAAACGATTGTTGTCCAAGAGCAAAGTATGAATATTCGAGAGATTGTGCAGATAGATGAGATATTCGAATGAATCGAGATGAATAGACGTTAAATCGAGATATTGTACTACAGGTAAATCGACATTAAATGTCGATTTACTCAAGGACAGTTTTGAATTATTCGCGAGTAGAACCGTATAACTTGTTTGGCCGTGCAACTCCACAGTTTCGAGATTATTGTTGGACAGATCAATCGTATGTGGCGATTCATTTTCCCAATTGATTTTCACGTATTCCATACCGTTCGAGGACATGTTGATCATGTTCATTAAGGCGAGATCATACATTCCGCGACGATAATGTATCGAATCGATATCAACGATTTTTAGAAGATTATAACTCACGTCCAATGTATGAAATGTGAGATATTTCAAGAAATCCAATGTTTCCAAACGACTGTAACTCATGTCGACATAGTCGATATGTAGATATTTCAATGTTGTATTATAAAAATCCACAGAAAAGTCATTTAAGGCTGTGTGAGAAAGGATTAAACGTTGTAAATGTGTATAGTTCGACGAAAGGCGAAGAATAACTTGGTTCAGATAGATATTTTCACTGAAATCAATCGAAACTAAGTGATCGTAAACATTCAAATGAACATAATCGATATCATAATTGCCTTTGGCTTGAATACTCGCAAGATCGGTACTGAATAACAGATCATGAGTGGTGATTGAATCAACTAGATTTTGATTGTTCAGTATCAGATTTTTCAAACATTTGACATACGGATTAAAGAGTTTCATAGAATGAATATTCGAATTGGTTAAATCGATGGTTAATTGGTGATTTGTTTGCGAGCAATTTTGAAAGAATGTTTCATACTCCCAAGTTGGAAGATGTCGACAATCTTGGCAAATAAATGTTTGCAAATCGGGTAATAATGTTAGACTGAATAGCTGCTTCATTGCTGTGAACGATAAATCAAGATGTCGAAGAGATTGAAAGCGTTCTAACTGAGTGGACGAGATCAATTCTAAGGGATTATGAGAAAGAATGAGTGTTTCAGTATCGTTTAAACTATTCCCAAGGAGATTTTTAATTGATTTCAATCGATTGTGCGATAAATTCAAATATCGAAGTCGAGGATAGAATTGATGATCAAAAACAAGTTTCTGTTCATCAGTTATTCGATTATACGACAGATCAAGTTTGTACAATTGCGGAAAGTAAGAGCCATTCAATTGTGACCATTGCAAACCTAATTGATCATGAATTTGCAGACTTTCGAGTACACGAAAAAAGATTCCACCTTCGAAAATCGCGTTTATTTGCAACGCATTCGACGAGAACGTATTGTTAATCAATGTTAAATTATTAATATTTGTCCCAACTTGTACAAATAAATCACGTAATGACAACTGCAAATAAGAATTACGTATTTCGACATGATGATTCTGCAATGTATAAGCTAAATCATTGAATAAAGGAATCGGATGCGTGAATGTTGTATTCCAGCATGAAAACACTTCTTGTCGATCGTAAGTGCATCTCGGAGGTATTTCATTCCAAAACGAACACCGAATTGGTTTTAGAAACGAAACGACAAATAAGGTCCAAACTAGTCTATTTGCATACATTATATCATACCATCGGCATATGCAACAGGAAAAAAAGTGACAGAATATAATCATAATAAAAGAGTAGTTCTACTTTTTGTTCTCTTTTCTTCTTCGTTCTGTTCTCTTCTTTTTTGACAACGAAAAAAAAATCATACACATAAAAAGCTCTTGCTTCGTACATTCAAAGAAACGAACGTCGACGTAACAGAATGCGATTCAAGGTTATTTTCTTCTTTACCTCACCTCCTGTGCTTATGTCAATGAAAGAATATAAAAAAAAGTACATTATTGGTCACTGTACAGCCAAGAGAGAAGAAATATATATTATCACCATAAAATAACAAAATAGAAAGGTTTCATTAGAAATATTCTACCATACATGTTAACTTAATGGGAGAGTCAAAAAGAAAAAGGTTAGAAGTGAAGAGATGGACTATGTCCTTTTCCTTATCAACAATTACATCATCTCCCTAGAAGAAAAAAAAGAAAAGCTTTTTGTTTACATGTTGGTATTATATTCATTAGAAACGAACGAACGAATTTTTAATTCATTTTCACATGCGAAGATAATCATATGAGAAAAAATAAAAAATATATATAGGAATGTTTCTTTGCACAAGAACATTTACTTCATTAGTACAATGGCACGTCGTCCAGCATCAGCTTCGACAACCTGGTCTCAACATACATTTCGTTCGGTTGGACATCATGTTCCTCATCGACATATACCTGTGATAAAAGGTGATATTAACTTTGTCAATACTGTAAATGCGGATGAATCAACATCAGATGTTGATAATGCTGTTCCTTCGCATTATATCAAGGAGATTCTTGATCGACTTGTTCAATTTCCAATCAATTCCATTGATTATGAAGATGCACTTGAGTTCATCTATGATCTTTTCTATCTGCATTCGCCCTACAATCAAGATGATTCACGCATTGCACGCTTACTGATCGAAAGCGATTATTGTTCTACAATGCGTCGTTGTTTAATTGAATTTATGAAAAATGGCATCTTTAGCAATCCATCGATCAGACGTTCTACACAATTTATTCTTTATACATTATGGAATTTCACTGGCGTTAGCATCGAATTTCGTCTTTATCTATCGAACCATCAGAATTTCGTCGAATTTTTAATTTGTGACCTGTTGAGTCATGTCACAGCGTTGGACAACGAACAGTATCCAGTATCGATCATTAATAATCTAATACAATCAATCATTAGTATTTTACATAACATATCGTTGAATATAAATCATATCAATATTGAACAAACGTTTCCTGTTATAAATCAACTTCATCTTCAACAAGAAACAAAGAAATCGAATGAACGTTTTCGAATCACGTTACTTCTTTGCTTAATTCATCTTAATCCACAGGAAGTTTATAAAAACTTGGAGATTTATCAAACTGCATTCAAATTACTATTTCATTTCTTTAAAAAGATTGTTCAACAAGAAATTCTGATGATCAGCACCGGTTTGTCAGCATGGATTATTGCTTATGCGCTCAATAAACTTCCTGTTGATCTTATTCTTCAAGATGACAATCGGTTCTACTCATTCATGGTCTTATTCAAACGCGGAATGCGCGAAGAAAAATTACAGGCATGTCTAACAATCCACCGCTGTATACAAAAGTCTCCGCACGCGAAAGAACTTCTGGAAAAAGATCTTTCATGTTCGAGTTTATTCCAACAATTCAAAGTCTTTCTCGACGATGAACAAATTAATTGATGCATGTTGTATATCGAACTATTTGATGTTGTTGTTCATATATCTCCTTGATCAGACGTTGAAGATGGTGATCTCAACATAAGAATGCTTATTTTTGCTCATATCGTGCTGATGCACTCACCAACATCTGTCACACACACCATGAAATTGCAATGAGGACGTAGCTGTAGTGTAATGTAATGAAACAAATGTTGCACATGTGGTACACTTATGTTCAAGGCAACGTTAGATTGCCTAAGTTTTCTTTAAATGGAAATTTGGAGAATCGAATCGGAAGATAAAGAGCATAGGTAGTTTTGAAGATGTCGTACTGGAGAGGAATATTTTATGTTTGTTCGATCCAATGATAATTGAGAAGCAAGGTTATGTTGTGATAAGTCTTTGAAATCGAATTGAATGTCAAGGAATTGTTGCGCATGATCTTTGTCTACTGCTATGATGAGGACAAAATTTCGATACGTTCAAATTGAAGTATTCTAAATGATTATCGCATTTGGACCAATGTCAAATGTATCGACGAGTTTTACTAGACAATGTTCAATGGAAAGTAAGTGAACTGTTTTTTAACAACATAATCCCAGTTCTGTTCGATGTACTCATATTTCGTGTGAAGGTTCTCTTAAATCTGAATGAGAGAAATGATTGATATTCAACACTAAGATGCTCTCATTACAGCATTTAATAACATACGCGTATCAGCATATTGGACTGTAGATGAGTTATTGCGCAGTGTACGTATCTCTCGTACGTTTTTTTTTCACCAACTACATACTCAAGTACTGATTCAATCGTGAACAGCTGTTCCTAAAACTCGCTCTCTCAAATAAAACCGAGTCTATTCATTCGCGATTTTTATTTCAAACATGTAATGTCAGATGAAACACTACTAACATATTTAACAAGAGTTTTTCTTAATGATGATTTCTACTCGCTGTATAGCGATGCTGTGTCATCATCATGATCGGATATTCGACCTAGTGGATTATTTGTACGATTGTTACTTATATCATTCGATGTTGTTGTTCGGATATCACTTGTATCACTACTGTAACTGTTTCTTCTCGGGCGAATGGGTGGTCGATTTGGTGCAGAAGTAGCGCGTTGCGGAGCATTTTCATCGTCTTCATAAGCGAGAAAGTTGAGTCGTTGGTCAGGATTGAAAAGAAAAAGGAGATCACCATTCTGAACGCCATATGATGATAATGTTCGTTGATGTCGAAGACGTTTGTCGCCAAACTCTAAGACCAATTGACTGACTGGACATTGTAGTTGTTCACGATCAGCAATACGGCGTATCAAAGTTTCACAAGTATCTTGAATATAATTTCCAGTTGGCATTTCGATCGTCAAACGTTTTACTTGAGAATTAGTTCGAGTAATTTTTCGTACGGCAACGTAAAATTGCATGACTTTGCCACTAGAAGTGATTCAAATTCCTATTTTTCAAACGACGAATATGAATTGAAAAATAATTTTACTTGAAAATCTTTGCTCGTTTATATAAATTATCTTGACTACCTAAAATTTTACATAAGAGATCATAATCGTTGTCGTTTTTTTCTTTTCCGTTCAAATAAGCGTATTTATCTTTATTCGTACCGTGTCGATGTGCGCGCAAACATTTTTCACACACCATGAAATTGCAATGACGACACAGGCGTAACGGAGCAAATTTTTCACATGTAGTACACTTAGCAGTGGCAGTGACACCATTATTCAGGGCGAGATTAGCCGACGTCAATGTTCTTGAGCCAGCGGATATGCCATGTTCTTCCAGAAGATTTCGAACGACGAAATTCGGAGGAAAGACACCGTCGTCTGGAACAATATGTTGTTTTCGACATTCTGGACAACTGAAATGAGCAACGATAATCGAGAGAATCTCATATAGAATGAGTAGTCTTACGTGACAACATCGTTGTCATCTTGCATTAAGCGATCAAGACATTCATGACAATACGTATGACCACAAGGAAGAAGCCGAGGTTCTGTGTACGGTGTTAGACAAACAGGGCATTGAAGTAATTCTTGTAAACGCTGGCTACGTTGTGATAAAGGTCTAAGAAAAGAAGAAGATTATTGTATACCTGTTCAATCCAATTGTGATCGAAACATAGAACAAGGTTATCTTGTGACAAAGCTTTTAATACAGATAGAATGTCAAGGAAATCTCACGGATGATCTTTGTCTGGTAATAATATGAGTTATATAATTATAATATCATTTTGATGTTTTGAAATGATGATACTTTGTAAAACTAGTCTTGTGAGTGTGAAAATGGGCTCACCTTCCTCGACGGGTTGATGGACGTCGTTTGAAACTGCTATTAAGGGCGACTCGAGCTGGAATATCACGATCATTAATAGGTGCTGGTAAAACCATTGGTCGTCGATTAACACCAAACGGTGCGTTAACAGCATGTGCATTACCCTTAGGGATTCGTCGGGGTATGTCGGGAACAATTGGCGTTCGCATTGAATGAACATTACCTCGATGATGTCGTTGTCTTCCTGATGGTAGTGAACGTCGTCGACCGCCGCGACCAAATGTAGGTGGTGGCGGAGCGGGTCTTCGACGACGTGTTCTTGGTCCTATGGGAGGATTGAGCGGAATAGGCTCATTGAGACCATTATCGCTAGGTGACGCATTATCAAATAATTGCTCAATTGTAGTATCCCATTGAGGTGGTTTCGGTGCCAGCGGATCGTTCGTTCCCGTCAGACTATTCTCTGTATTCGCCTTACCGAATCCGATTGCTTGAGTAAATTTCGATGCTGTTTTACCCATAGTTCTGTTTGATTTCGAGAAGAGAAACTAAGTTATGACCGGAAGGAGGAAGTTGTGCAGGTATGCAAATATATGTCCTTCTTTATATCGTCATGCATCAGCAAGTTATGATATTGTAAAGCAAACGAAAAAAAATCGATTGAAATGTATGTTACTGCACGTTGTCGTTCGTCGTTGTCGCAATATATTTGAAGTAAAAAAAAAAAAGAATAGGTATCTTTTATCACGCCTTAAGCTTTTCTTTTCTTCTAAGTAAAAGATTGCATCATGCGCGTGTAAAACAAAAGAAGAAGAATTGAATATCGCATCTTTAATCTCTTTTTCATCAACTGATCATTCTCTAAACGATAGGTAAAGAATAGACTTAGCGTTCATACAGTAGAGGAGAAAATTTATTTTCAATGGTGTTGTGAACAAGACGAAAGAGAAAGAAAGAAAGTTGGCAAATGAAATATCATAATAAAAATAAAAATAAAATGAAGAAGCAAAGGAAGACAGAGTCAGTCATATGAACACCGGGAATCTAGAAAGAATGATTCTTGAATAAGGAGTCGTCAAGTTTTGTTCTTTCAACTCATATCCATTGCTTCAGCATTGTTGTGCGTATTAAAATTGAATCCAGCAGATGATTGTTGTTGTTCGTGGATCACAGTGTTGTACAAATCTTGAAATTCTTTTTGCCCTTTTATAGATGCTTCGAAATCGTTGACACATGCTACTTTATTTGCATCTTTGATTTGCTGTAAAGCAAGGAACACTTTGATAGCTGCGCGACGCAGTTCATCATGTTTTTCAAACTCCTGTTTAATACTATTGGCTTTCACTTTTGATTGTAAGATTGTTTTCAAAGGTTGAATCAGACGGTCAAGTCGTTGTAAAACAATCGTTGGACAAAGAATAGACAAACGTACAACCATCAAAAATGTTAACATACGAATATCATAATGATCTTGTTTGAGACCATCTTCAACATACGTCAAGTAATCAAACATGTCGAGTTTGTCAAGACAGGCTGAAATAAGAACAATAATTTTCATTCGATCGCTTCAAAAATGTTGATACGCACTGTCTAAGAGAGTATACATGCATTCAAAGGCTGCTTTGCGAAGATCCAAACCGTCTAAGAAGAGAGGGAGAAAATAGTATTCGAATACATATAAATGTGACTAGTCTACCGTCGACGGTGTGTTTGAATGGGCCCATTTCGACCTCGCGAATGAGATCCTGTCGTACACGTGTTTCATTGTAAAGTTTTGGTAGAAGTTCTTTGAGTAAATCGCGTATTAACATCGGTTTATTATGTGCAGCTAAAGTTCAAAGAGACAAAGTCCGTTTTCATTTATCGACAAAGTTTTTCGTCTTACCAGAATTGAACATGACAAGTGCAACACGTCGAACATCGATATCATCATCTTCGAGACCATTCAAAAAGTCTTTGATATAACCTTTCAAAATTGAGTCAATATGTTGTGGCTGATCGATAATGGTGAATTTAATCGCTGTGATGATCGTTGAACGTACATAGGGCGATCGTGGTTCTTTCTTTTGTGCCTGGTTAACGAACGTTTCACGTAAAATAGGTAATAATTTTTCTGGTTTCAATAAAGTTAATTTGCCTAAACATTCAGCAACAACATTTCTCGTGCCTTCTTCGGGACATTCGCAATGATCGAACAATGTTCGCCAAATCGAATCGATGTGTTCATCGAGTTGTGGTAAACTTTCATGATTTTGATAGGAGATGATTTCACGCAGTGAATGTAGTAACAAATATTGACGTTTAGTTTGACTATTCGCAATTTCTTTAAGCAAAAATGGAATGTGCGATTTTAAGTTTCGAATGCCAATGTAACCGAGTGTATAAGATGCAGCCGTGCGTAAATCATCAGATGGTGACGAGAAGATATCGAGCAGGATGTGTTGAAGATTTGACGATGATTGAGCTAAATCCGTGTATTTACCTTCAAAGAAAAAGAATCTATGTATACACTTGTGGAAACCTTTGTAGTTCCTTACCAGTTTCACCAAGACAGAGTAATGCTAAAATTTTCACCGAATCGCCACATTTCGAATCGTTGAGATCATCTTGGAACTTTTTAATAAAGCTACTGCTTTCCTTCAAATTTGCAACTGTCAAAGCAGCGAATGATTTCGCAATTGAATAGAAAGCTTGTTTATGCACAACTAATTGTTGTTGTTGTTGATGTTCATTCGTCGATGTAGCAGATGCTGATGTCGAGCCTGATTTCTGTTGCGAATAAACTGGTTTAATTAATAATTTAACAAGTTCTTCATAAGACACACATTGTGGCACGAGCGAACGAAGATATTCAATCACTGCATCGAGTGCAGTACCTTGCAATAAAGGAGATTGAATTAATTCGAGCACTTTGTTAAGAATCGCTTGAATTTGTTCTCTGTCAATCAATGCTTGACCATTGGCTATTTTACAAATGGATGTGGTTAATTTAAGTGCATATTGAGCTAATAACAGATCGTTTTCATTGATTAATAATGGTAATTCGACGAGAATAGCTTTGATCATAGCTTTGTTAAAATGTTTCGGATAGATTCGAATCATTGAACGAAGGCATGACAATGTATTCATTTTCAGTGTGCGATGATTTTGTCGAAGATACGATGATAGTATTGGTACAGTATCAATCAGAATTGTTTGTAAATCAAGTTTCAATGGTGATTCAACAATGTTCGTCAAAGCACGTACAGTTGGTAAACGCGTAATTTCATTACGTAAAAGTTCAGTTAATATTGGCCAACATGATTGTAATTGTTCAGTTGAAAGAAGATCGCCTAGCAAAACGAAAACATCGAATTAGTTATCAGATATGTATCTAAGATGGAAAAGATGAGATAGACTATTGGATGTTTATATTCTTGAAAACATGTTTGTGAAAAATAGTTTAACGTACCGAGATATACAATAACGTAAGCAAAACATGTGATGGCTCGCTCTTTAACTTCTTGATCGAAATCTTTTTGTTTCAGCCGTTTTTGTGTACATTCATAGATTTGTTCAATGAACGGTTTGAATTCATTCTGGACGGCAACGGATGATTTCGGACGAATGATTTTCACTAATTCTTTTAACACAAGTAATGCTTCACTAGCTATTTTATAGAAGGAATCATTCGCATGTGTAATAATCAATGGTAATAAAGATTTCACATGTTTATTAAAAGCATTCGAATCATCATGAGTTTGTAAGAGTGCGTAGAGAAATGACAATGCTGTGATCTTCAAATTTGAATGTAAAGATTTCGAAACGCCTTGAGTGGTGCTGCCTTCCGACGTTTGTCCTTTCGATTTCTTTGATTTGTCAGCTGATGATAATGAATAGAGCGTGTTTGGTAAGATAGTGTCAATGTGATCGTTGAGGATATTGCGTTGAACTTGAACAAGATTTGTCAAGACAACTAAACTACCTTCTCGATTTTTGGGATCCTTATCTTTCATGATCTTGGCTAATGAACGAACGATCGATGGAACATATTCGGCTAACGGTGAGGCGTATGAATTTTTCAAGGAAACCGTATCTGTATCCATACTATCTTCATCATCATGATGAGATGAGTTGTTTGTACTGTGTTGTTGTTGATGATGTGAGTAGGCGGTTTTGGTTTGTTGTAGAATGGTAATAAAACAGTGAAATATATCTCCCTTGACCGTATTTTCACGTTCGAGAAAACGTTCGATTAGTACAGAAACGATTTTACGATAGTAATTCGTTTGGATGATATCGTGCTGCGTGACAACAACAGCTTCAATGCATTTGGCAGCTGAATGACGAACTTTCCACGAAAGATCATCGTCATCTGAGTAAGAATCTTGATCTAGAAGAAGGCCGTCAAGTTCTGTTTGCGTTCAGAATGAGAAATACCTTTATCGTCGTCGTCATCATCCTCTTCACTTCGATCATCATCCATACCATTTTCATCATCTGTAGAAAGACAGAAATAAACAAGTTCGAAGACAAGATGTTGAATGACTTACTGTCATCGTTGAAATTTGGATCGTATTTGAGATATACGATACAGATATTCACGATTTTCGGTACGAATTCATTGGTTTCTTTTGGACAACGTTTCAAATATGTTTCTAACGCTTGCAAACAATATTCGATAAGCTCGTCATCGTGCTGTTGGTCGTCACTGTTATTCGATGGTGTGTTTTCAATAAATGATAATGTAATCCGAACAATATCATGCATATGTTCACTTAAACGCTGCGATGCTAGACGACAAATAGACGTCAATGCCTGAACATATGTTTTAACTAAATAGATCATATGAAAATCATGAATTTCAAGCGAAACAACGCTGATTCTCTTACTGGTAGCATTCTTGTCGGAAACTGCACTAGCCGGTCTCTTTTTCAGTTCATTCAGTAGAATAGTAAGGATTTCATTGAATAATTGAAGATCGCATGTTTCCAAAAGATAACTAACAAAAGAAAAACGCATAAGTATAGAGTACAATCTTGGAAAGTATAACATTTCAGCTTCTTGGGATCGTTCCTTTCGATTATTGTTCGTACTTCCTAGTTCTTTCGAAAGACAAATAAAATCGTTTAATGGAAAAAACCCAAATCTTACACAATCAGATGAAATTCTGCTTTTACAACGAGCAAGTTCACGAAAATGGGTGCTTACCTTAATGATGTTGTAACCCGTTTTCTTACCGCTGAGCGGTTTGAATTGAGATGATTGAGGAGAATCTGTTTCAACTGTGTATGATATGATGATAGATTTGAACCGAATCTCGACAACATATCGCTGATAATATCTAATATTTCCAATTGACTTTGTCCTCCATTAGCTAAATCGAATGTGTTTGCTCGTGTTGCAGCATTGTTGCCTGTTGAACTGGCAGCTGTTCCTTGTTGAATAGCTGATATTAACCGCTGCATGATCTTTTTCGAAATATTATTTGTCGCTCCTGAATTTGTTGTCGCCAACGAAGCAATCACCGTTTTTAAACCACTACTCGATATATCACGTAATTGTTCGGCATCTCTGGACATATTTGTACAATTTGAACATAGTGTATCACATATAGTTTCGATTTGCGCTTCTCTCACTTTACACACTAACGGTCCGAGACACTTGACAGCTTGATTTTGTACTTCCCCGTTCGTGTCTTCTAATAATTTCAGCACACCTTTGACAATTCGTCGTTCACTATCGTCGTCTAACTTGATCGATTCTTTTTGTAAATCATTCATTAGATCAGATGTTGCCATGAATCGGAAATCTTTGTCATTAGACGACATTTTGTCTAATAAAGATCCGATATGTGTTGTAGATGCGACAGACATTTAGACTTGATTTGAATAAAGCGAAAGTTTTGAAAAAGAAAAAAAAAACTCTGTGTGTTATTTCACGGTTTGATTGTATGTGTGTATGAATAGACAGATATGCTGGAAAAAAAGACAGAAATAAGTAAGACAGTGGATTTATGAAAAACAAATCCGGAGAATGATTGACAATAGGAAATGAAAAAATAAATTTTAGAAATATATGCGAATTTTGTTCAATTTCAAATCGATTTCATGGGAAAATGAAGGTAGAGGAAAGATATTAATGGCGAGAATGGACCAATAGGAGAAGAGAATGATGAATGGAAAGAGATTTCGAATGAATAATGAGTTATTGTCCAAAGTTCCCGTTTTTTTCCTCTAGTTTTAATTAATATTCACCGGAAAATCTCCATGAAATATTTCAATTAAATTAAGATCTTTTCTCGAAGAAAAAGGTGAGCATTTCTCATTCAAATAAATCCAGCTGACCTTTTGTTATCTCTGATGATATATGAAAATGAAAGAAGAACATGTTTATTGTTGTTGTTTTTTTCGTATTCGTTTCGAGATTCCGAGACTTAGTTCAACTCTACCGTTCGTTCGTCAACCGACAATTTTCCAGAGTAATACCACTCGACCATCTCTATGAAAGTCAGGCCGAATTTTATTTTTCCTTTTCCTTTGGAAAAATAAAAAAATATTGACATTTGAACTACTCAGTCGAAAATATTTAAATTTAGTCAATAACATTGCATGTCATCGATTGTTTGTAAGAAATAAAAACACTTTTCTCACTCCATCTCTTCTCCTCTTTTTCACACTCGATAAGTGAGTTTTCATAATTGGTTCGAATGAAACTTTCTTACTTCAAATCATGAATATTCTATTCGCACGTCGAGTAAGTCCTATCATGTTCAATATTTCTTCCGTTCCTAGTCAATTTAATGACATGAAAAGAAGGAAAAAAGAATCGCAAGTACCTTTTCTTTCTTTCTTTTTCCTTTTTCTATACCTTCGCATGTGTATAAGATGAATGCGAAACGATGCCATCGACTACCCCCCAACTGTGCGCAATAGAAGCCACTAAAGATGGATGTATTTGAAAAAAAAAGAAAAAAAAAGTATATAGATTACAATAACAACAACATCATGCTTGTTCTTGGTGTTGTCAATGTCACGATTCGTACATAAACCATATTTCATGAGCAGTAGTGACGACAGTGATTGTTACATTTCACCAGGCCTATCTTCGTCAGTCATGACGATGACATTATCGAGAAAACAATATAAGAAAAGAGTCAAAAGACGTAAAGCGTATCGATCGACGAAAAAACACGTAAGGAACAGAACGAGTACCTTAGTTAATGCGCAGAGAAATCGATTTTTATGTGTAATTTTCTGATTTATTTCCTAGATGGACACAATACGACGATGTCAAGTGAAACTTTTAGACGACAGGAAGCTTGACTTATCTGTGAATGTAAGTCTATTCATGACGTGTTCGACGAGCTAATGAATATTAATTTAGAGCAAACAAACAGTAACTGAATTAATCAACGAAATCGGTCGACAATATCATCTAACGGAAATTGAATATTTCGGTGTTTATTACGAAGAAAAGTAAGTTGAAAAAGAAGTCCTTCGAGTCGAGTTTCGACGGCGGTCGTGCAGAAACGATTCATAATTTGAATTGCAAATCAAACAAACTTTACATACGATTATTCATTTGTTTCGTAAAAGGTCAATTACTTCATATTTGAGCAATATATTACAGAAGAATATCAATATTTGAAAAGAAAACAAAATCGGCCTTTTCTTTTAAACAAAACTTCAAATCAAATCAGACAAATCATAAGGATTCGACATTTGCTGAGATGATAGAAAGACAAGAAAAGAAGGAACGGAGAGACTCATGACCTTTTTTTTTCATATTCCCAGCAGAAGAGAATTATGTATGTAATTTGTTTGATGTTGCATTATGTAAAAAAAAAGGAAAGAATTTCTACGACCTTTTGTATTCGATTTCTGGTACCGGATTAGAAGCGATGGAATGATTGAATTGTATGTCTCTCTTTTTCAAGTGATGAAAGAATGTGGCTTCCAGCGGACAAGAAATTGCTCGATCAAGAAATCTTCAAACGTGACTCGTCAACGCCAACCTTTTATTTTGCTGTCAGGTAGAGAAATTCTCCGCTCACAACTCGGCACACTCTTGTTTTTTTTCTCTCTTGTCGAACAGATTCGTCTTTAAATCGTTTTTATGGTTGCAAAATGCCACGACAGTTATGTTATTCTTTTTATCCACACGTTATGCTATCTATCAAGTATGAAAAATGATCCTAGATAAATAAATCCTGAACGCATTTTGTAGGGAACTATTGATACCAATGATAGTACGTTATTTCAATTAGCGGGTTTAGTTATTCAAGCTATCGCTGGAGATTATACAAAGTTTGTTCGGATGACTGATCGTCGCGAAGAATTCCAGTGTTGTTTGTTTTAGTGACGAAGCAGCAATCAACATTATTAAGCGAGTTTGTGTCCTACCTAAACGTGTAATTGATCGAAATAGTTCGAGAAAATACTGGTAAGATCAGTGTCTTTGTTTTTTGTTTTATTCATTGAAGTTTGTTTGTGTTTGTAGTGAAGATCAAATCATCAATCATTATAAAGCATGTCGAGATATTGCTCGAGGTCTATGTATTGTCAAGTATGATGTCGCCATTAATAATCGAATGAATACATGTTTCTTTTCAATAGATATATGATGTTAGCAGAGAATCTTCCATCGTATGGTTCACATTATTTTCTTGTTCGAGTAAGATTTGCTGTTTTGAAAGATTCAGTCATTTGGATAGTTCATTTCATTTGAAGAATAAAAACAATGTCGCTGCCTATTTGGGTATCTCATTTATCGGCATATCTGTATATAGTTATCATGATCGTGAAACACCGTTAAAAGTAGGTGGAAATTTGTTCAGGAAAAATGAAATGATAGTTCCTTTTCTTTTTGAATAGATTTATTATTGGAGACAATTAGAAAATCTTTATTATCGTGATAGAAAGTTTTCCTTGGAAGTTCATGATTTAGAGTAGGAAGAAGTATTTTCTTGTTCGATTATCTCGCTGTTTTCATCTAGAAATCCGAATATTTCCTCACAAGCTACAATGCAAAGCAATTCCTCAGCGCCGGAAACCGATGATAAGTTAATCGATGCTATTCACGATCCAACTACACAGTAAACACTTACATTATGAAATCTTTCCTGTTTTGTGCTAATCTACTTGAATATTTAGAATGTCAACCGGTCGTCGAATTCCTCCAACTCCAAACATTAAAGTTCGAGCATGGTTTGCAAATTCTCCACAATATTGTAAAGCAATATGGTCAATGGCTGTTGCACAGCATCAGTTCTATCTTGATAAACGAAACTGTCGGGTACGGTGACCTTTCATTTAGTTGTTTCTCTCAACAAAGATTACACTTTCAGCAGAATCAATCGCTACAAATCAACGATCTTGTAAGAGAATTAAATAATTCGACGATCACATTGACGCTTGATAATACGATGCCGAATGGTACATTATCACGTTCCAATAGTGGTAAGACGCACGATTTGAAGAAGAAATGACTTGAACTTTCACTTTAGTGTCAACGAGTGTTGTACAAAATGAGCAAATTGAAGTGGATGTGGAACAGTTGATGGATCTAATGAAAACACGCAAACAACAGCTGGAAAGTCTTTTGAGTGAAAAAATGAAAGATTTCAGTTTAATTTGCGTCCTCGAAAATGTTCGTTTACACATTACATATCAAAAGAAATCATACACGACGAGTTTCTTTCTTTTTTAGCAAGTAGCCGGTGCAGCATCAGATGAACATATCGATATAAACGATAGTGGAATACAACAAGAATTAAAATATCATGTTATCGATGAATTATTGAATGAACAAGTGCAAGAGGTAAATTAGATCGTCTTTTCTCGCTTTCAACACTGTCGAGACCGTTTTCATAACCTTCGGAAAACAATAGGTATTCGATTCCAGTGTGTATGAATACCATTCACGAGATGAAAGATAAATATAGTATTAACCTCTCGAAGACTTGACTTCCATTAGAACATTTCCGGGCTCTTTTCTTTGAAAAGTTATCGTTAAAATGATTTCGGTGATTTTTCTAGATTTCCAGATTGAATCAGTTGAAGCAAGAACATGAAATTCAAAGCAAAATAGTACTGTGCGCCAAAAAATTGTTGCATGATCAAGCCAAAGGCAATTCCAATCTCTTAGATGCTGTTTTAAAACAACGTTTTGAATTTTATACCTGTGTGAAAGAAAAAGTAAGTAATTCACTTTGATTGCGACATATTTCCGATCTTTGATCATTCCAGCTTGATCGTTTAACAAAATCGATCGATGTTGTACAAAAAGAAATCAATTCTCGCTACCCATATGCAGATACTAGTCCAGGTAGAAGGAAATAATTCTTGCTTTACTTTTTCGCTAACTAAAGAAATATATTTCATTAGTGAAATCCTCTACAGCAACAAGTGGTAGTCCACCTCCCAATTCTTATGCTCAACGGTATCAGCAACGAAAAAAGAGTCCTTCGCCAACAGTGAGTTTCTTGAAAAAAATTCTCAAGTTTTCTCGATGGACAACTCTGATCTTTTCAGCAATTGAATCGTACATCATCGTATAAACGAGCATTAGTGAATAACCAACGTTCTGTACCATCAAATGTGACAGACAGCCATCCATTGGAACTTGATAGTCAAGTTTTGCTACCTCCAACATTAGATAGAAGGTAAAAACCAGTATTCTCTGGAAATAAATCTCATTCTCTGTTTCTCTTATTAGTCAATCTTCTGATCGTCTTGTTAGTAATTTACCCCCCGAATCGTCCACAGTTCGACCACAACATACAGCATATATTCTTCAACCACCCTCGTCAACAAACAACAATGCATCACGCAATCGAGTACGAGATCGAAAACATCAATCAAGTCTACGTCACGTACAAAAGTCGACTTCCACGAGTAATACGTTGCTTGATGATCAATCTCAACAACAACAACAACAACAGCAGCAGCAAATGTCAACATCCGTTTCCGGACATATGCGTAGTCTTGATAGACGACATGCGCGTCCTTTACCACATAATTCGTCTAGTAACACAACAATATCCAAGAGTCATTCGAAATCGAGTCACACGGATATCTACGGTAGTCTTGAACGTAATAAACATAGTAAAGTATCGCAGCCAACGTTACATGGTACGATAATCAATGATGAAAACGATCGTTTGAATAAAGCGGATAATCAAGCTCATGATTTCTATCATTTAACGCCAACATTACCTTCGCAAAGTAGTACGACGTCAACGATTGTTAATGTTGGCAATGCTCTTCAGCAACAGCAACAAGCGTCATTTGATCATATTGATTCTGCTCCACCACCATTACCGACATCCAGTCGAACTCGACGTCCACCACCTGTAATCTTTCAACCTCAATATGATAATTCAACAGCAACGCCAACAACATTGTCGCCTAAAGATACCTATTACACTATATCAGGTTCCAAGGATGTATCAATGCATCCACATACGCATATCCGTGGTCTTGTCAATGATAATTTCTACGCTGGGCCATATACGAACAAACCTCCAACAGCCCCAACTCAACAACAACAGCAATTACCGCCACCACAACCGTCTCAGCCAACCATGCAACGATACGATACTTCACCGTTAGTCGTTCGCCGTCTAGATCACATGCATCCATCACAGACGAGATATCAACCACAACCATACAATCGAACACAATCAAGTTCCGTGATGGCTACATCACAAGGTCCTGTAGGACGTTTGAGTGCACCTACTCAGACCTCATCATCAGCCTTACTATTTCGTCCGCACAGTTCACAATCATCGAGTTCACAATCGTCAGGGTATGCAAAACTCCTATTCCTTGTTCTTCTCTAAAATACGTTCTTTCTCATTTAGACCAAATTCTGGGAGTTTACACGTCGCTGAAGAATTTACTGATGATGTACTCAGCTGGCTAAATAATAATCACGGCAATTCTGCTACGCTTGTGTGATGATACAACTGTCCTCTCCTTTTTTTCTACAGACTCCGCTATGTGTTCATGTGCCATTATTCAAAACAATGTGCATATCTTCTTTCACCTTTTCGTCCTTCGTCTTCTTACAGTCAATTTGCAATAAACACACAACACAAGAAAACTTTACCACAAAAAATGGGCACCTTTAAATGTTTATATATAAACATATATTTTTTTTTCTTTATATATTCTCAAATCTTATCAGTTGTTCAGTTCAACATCAACCCGTTTTTTGTATATTTGATCAAACATTAGTTTTCTTCATATTCATTCTCTTTTGTAAACATACACCAATTGATCTTCACTTTTCTTCTTGATGTTCTCTGATCAAAATACATAGCTGATTATGTATGTCTATCCGCTTCTTATAACGTTCAATGTGCGTAGATGTCTTCGTCTTCATTCTTCTTCTACTTCTTCTTTTTTTTTTGTTCTCTTTTTTATACATATTGATGGAACTATTAAAATCATATACATAGATATTTAAATCTAGTTTGCCTAGGCGTAGCGTTATCACTGGACTTCAAACAAAACATCATTTCACTTGACTTTAGCAGATGTTTCGTTCTCAGCGTTAGATAACAGGCTTGGTATATATATGTGGTAATGATGACAGAGTAACATAATTGCAGTATCAGAATGAAGTTGGCTTTAGGAATCTTGATTGTATGCGTCAGTTCGAGTAAGTTGTTTTAGACTGGATTTTTGTGTGTACATCGATTCGATTTCATACAGCATGTGGGTTTCTATTTACAAGTAAATCTGGACCAGAATGGAATGCATTGAGAACTACTTGGGGTCCAAATCCATTAAGTTCTCATTATTATGTTAAACAACCGTTGACCATCGAGGACGCCAAAAAGAGCGGTTTCGAACAAGTCTCGACCGGATGTCAAGGTAGAGTGTTGCCATTAGCTTCATCTCGTATCTAATTCATAGTCTATTAGGAAAATTTCTTGGACAACGCTTTATTCAAGGTAAAGATGTTAGTCTAGTTTTAATCTATGACAGCAACGGCCACATTGCTGGCGTTCAAATGGGTGTAAGTCGAATAACTCTTTTTCCTTTCATGGAGATTTCTTTTTTCCGTTCGACAAGATTCCTGCATCGATGATCAGCGACAAATACTACAAATTTTCCGAACAGAAAATGTACAATCGCGATACAATTGCTGGTATTGACGTTTATATTCTTACCGCTTATTTCGTTGATCCTAAAACAATCTGTCAATCGGACGAACATGCAACTCAACGTGCAAAAGGAAGTATTGGTACAGGACTTTGGTTACAAAACGGTACTGATCCAATTCGTGATTCGTTTTCCTCACCAATCAGTCAAAGCGAAACCAACCAAACAAAATGGGCGCAAGGTGCATGTTTTCCATCCATGGGTAAGAGAACAAAACTGCGAAAAAACAAGAATGTCTTATCAAAATAATCGTTTAGGTGTCCACTATTGGTACGACAATCGATTGGACGTTGATTGTGCATCATTCTTCCCTTCATTTCTCATGTACAACAAAGGCAAATTAACCGGATTCGGTTGGGCTACAGCTGGCAAATTCGAATATTCAAAACGAACAGAATATCCACCATTGGCTGCTTTGAGCGTATGTTTGAAATGAAAAACAACTTCTTTCATTTCATCGATTTGTTCACTTGAATCTCTTTTAGTCATTCTTGAAACCTGTTCCAACATGCATGCCAAACTTCTTCGAAGAAACCGGTGGCTTCACTACCATGCACGTTTATTTCAACGCTCAACCATGGAATCTTCTCTGTTAAATTTTTCTTTTCTTCTTGAAATAAAGGACATCAGAAGATAAATAGATGCGCCATTCTCAATCAATTTCTTGTCTATATGTCGCTGTTGAGTGCTCACTTGACCAGCTATCAATTAACAAAAGCATTTTTCATACTGTCTACATTGAATAGAATGTAAACATTCGGCTTAGTGTTTCGATTAAAGAATGACTGCATCTTTCTCACGATGCAATTACAACATTTCTCATCACAGAAATTGATGCTCGGTGTGTATGACATACTTTCGTTCGATTGCGTTCGGTGACTCTCTATGATGGAAGAAAACAGCAAGATATCTTTCTTTTCTCGCTGTCTGATTGGTAGCCGATGTCATACAGAGAGGGAGAGAGAGAAATATCATTTTTATAATTGCAATTGAACGCACAATCCGCAACAGTATTTTCATCGAAATTATCATCACCGGTCCTTATGGCTGCTTTGTGTACGACTAGTTGTACGATTATAGTAGTTATTTTCATCAACTTATCCTCGTCATCCCCGTTGATACGTAAGTATTCAATTGATGAAATTGAAAAGTGCTGATAATCAGTTAGTTGTCAAGTCATAGCTCGAGGCTGACAATTATATTTAATTAGAGTAATTCTAGAGCAATTCGACCTGATCTATTTTATATTTTAATACAAGTGAAATAGATTTTCAAAAAATATGATTTACCTTACATTCGAAAAGACTGCTCAGTAACGAAGACAATACAAAGTAATGAATAATTATCAGCTGTTATACTTTCTACCCTGAGCAAAGCTTTTTCCTTCAGTTCTTAGCAAGATATTGTCTTATTTTCTGCATTAATTATGATCGCTATTATCTCTCACCTTGAAAATTCTATTTAAAAAACTCATTCATGCATCACTTTTAGCTTTCCCGCCAGCATTATTAGACGTTGAACAACCGTTGCCGCATAAAAATATATCAAACCAAACATCAGACGAAATGACAAAATTCATGCGTTCAATTTATGATGATGTAATCGTGACTCAAAAACGCAAGAAACGTCATGTCAACTTTGCATTCTCTAGCTTAATTCTCTCCGATGAACTTGGTTCTATCATCAGTATACCTAATCAAGATATTCGTTCAAACTTCTACTATTTCAATTATAATTCATCCTTGCAACATCTCGCTCGAGTAGAACTTGTTTTTTTGATAAAGCAGATAACAAACTCGCCAAGAATTCATATCAAATTCAACGAAACTACTGTTTTATTAAAACAATCCTTTCAAATAGAAAACAATTGGTTAAAAATCGACTTAACGCAATACATTCATTTTTTTCCCGTACGATTTCAACTTCATTTTCACGAAGTGCCTCTACAATCAACCAGATCATTTTTAGCCTTATATTATCGACGACAATCACTCTCCAAGTCCAGATCGCGCCGTAATTTGCCATCACCATCTCAAGATGAATTAGTTACGAATCCCAAAAATCCATCTGCATGTCAAGTCCGCCCGTTTCGCATGTCGTTTGTTGATTTGAATCTGACATCATGGATTGTCGGACCGAGCTCATACGAAATGAACATTTGCTCGGGTACATGTCAGGCAAGTGGAAATATGCCATCGTATTTCCAAATGCAATATTTACTGCGTGAAATTCATCCGAAGATGTCACCAACGTTATGCTGTAAACCGAAACGGTTTACATCAACGATTCTTCTGTATTATGATGGACCAAATTTGATTCTTAAACGTCATGAAAACATGCGTGTCGTAGAATGTGGTTGTTCATAGGAATAAAAACAATTGATATTTTTATACTTGATTGTTCTGATTTTCAGTCGTTTGAACATCGTTCTGATTACTAGCTGCGACTTTTGGTTGTTGTGTTTGCTGACGAGCTGATGCAGCTTGAGCATGGCCAGGAGATAGTCCACGATCAACATCAATACGACTTTTTTCTAATAGACGTTTTCGACATAGAACCATTGTTATATCGTTAATAGTTCGTCGAATTTCTAGACGAAATTGTGATCCGGCTAATGTATAAATATAAAAAGATATTGAACAATTCATATATGCTAATTGACGGCCGATTAATGCCAGAAAAGCTTCAATTGTTAAACGCAATGGAGTCTTTGTCCATGTTAAGCTCATGGTTGTAATCAATTGCGATATTGCGAATGGTAAAGAGCAAATAATCGTAATGAGAACTTGAAAGAGTAACATTCTACTCAATTGTAAGTCACGTTTTTTTATTCGTGCGTGATGATGTGCAACAACCGTATTCGCAATACGCTTATGCGATGCGTGAATATTTTTGAGAATGAACGTTATAAATATACTCATCAGAATTGGTGGTAAAAGACTAAATTGTATCAATAATTGCACATCATTGAAGGTCCGATACCAACCACGCTGAGGATAACAGTAGTTTTGAAAATTATTACTACTATTTAGATAAGTTTGAATGTTGTAGAGGATTAGAACATGACAATAGAGTAACATGAATGTAATAGTGGTACAAAAGATTATACGATAGGCATTTTTCACTGAACTCAGCTGCCGGCGATTGTTGTTCTCTGAACTAATCAAATACCGATCGACTGTTGCTAATAAAATGTACCAATTTGAGAGACTAAAGGATACATATTGCAAAAACGAACGTATACGACAGACGATAAGATCATTATTGACAGGATCAATGTTCCAATTATCTTGTAAATAACGAATAAGTACACCGATGTAAACAATAATAAGATTGACAATAGTACTGCTAAGAAAATAGATGGCGATTGGGTTTGTACGTTGTGTACGTTTGGAGAAGATAAGAAGATTGCACGTGTGTCCAAGAGTACCGGCAATTAGAAGAATGATTGGAAAGATTTTATTAATATACATCGAAATCGTGTTTAATGTTGAGATGATCTCATTGTCAGCCATGTTATCTAGAAAAAGTGTCGGAAATGAAGATGTTTGTTAGGATGTGATCTGTTTTTCATACTCCATTACTACTCTGAAAGAAAGAGCGAGAAAAAAAGGTTTCCTTTTTCATTCAAACATTATCAACTTTTGGTAATTAAAACTCTTTTCTTGACGTGTAATCATTCTCCTATTATTAATGAGAGTGTTTTTGATTTCATCAATGAGTTCATTTCATTTTATCTCTTCATAAATCCTCTCATTCTCTATTCTACGACAAAGACTCCGGCTGTACTTAAGAGTAGTCATTAGAAGCTGCATAATCAAAGGTCAACTCGGTGGATTTTTAACGGTTTGAATTACAGAATGGAGTTACATGAGATTTTTGACACTAAATCTTCTACGTAAATATAATGATGGAGCTATTTACCCGTTTGAAATAATGGTTGTGCCGGTCAGAGTTATGTGACACTAGTAGCAAATGAAAGCAATTGAGTAAGAAATTCTTGATTTAAAAGTCGACATTGCGACGAGAGATTTTTCTGAGATGTGTCATCTCAAAGTAAGAAATGTCAAGAGTTTGATCCGCAAAAGGAATAATTGCACAGTATTTACAGGAGACGTAGAATTTCTCAGAAGAGCGAATCTATTGTTAGTAGGACACACATAAAAAGAAATCTGGCATGATATTTAAACGACAAAATTCAAAGTGAAACACTGACATTTAGCCGGCGGTATAGTGTTTTATATATGTGTGTTACACAAAGCTCGATAATTGCCGTATTTTATTCCGTGGCGATGAAAGAAACATATTGGTCACAGATGTTCGACTAACAATAAAAGTTTTGAGATGATAAATTTGATATAAAAATGAATTAGATGTTCGTAGAATAACAAGTCTGAATGTAATGATTATGAATTAATCAGGTAAAACAAACACAGGAGTGACGGAGAAGGTCAGCAACACCTTAGTTATAGAACGCTTTGAAAAAAGAAGCGTGCTGTTGATAATTCCGCAGGGAATGTCTTGATATCAAATCCAATGGAAAAGTGTCGAAAAACGGAGGATCAAAATCCATTTGTTGATTAGTTTCTCGCTTTCGTAATGTTTCTACAATGCTCGAGGCATCATATAATATTAAATTTAAACTATTTAAACGCATGTGCAAAGTATAACCATTTCCTATTTCCAGTCGAACGTACGATTACAATCTCGATTTGAGAAAGATGTTTTAGTCGAAGTCGTAGAGTGAAAAGATGAATGTATTTATTATTTTTCTGTCGGATTTTGATAAACTATGAGAGTCGCCCGGAAAATCTTATGTTTGCGATTTGTCGAACACTATGAAAATCGTTTGTTTATAAAAGCTGATATGGAAAACTCATACTTAAGATTAGTGTCAGACAAGCCTGACAGATGATATTCCGCTCAGAAGAATTCAAATTACTTTTTTGAAAACAATTGCTGACAAGTCAAGCAATTTAGCTAAACGTGAGAAAAATACTGTGAGTTGATAAAATAGACAATTTCTTCATCGGCGGAACTGATAGATATAGATGCCATTAGGTACTGTTTTTCTTTTCAAGCAAACTGAGATTTGCTGATTGGCCCGAGTCTTCTGCCAATTATGACTGAATACTGTAATGCCTGCCGAAACCAATAACCACTGACTGATCAAGTTCTTTCGTGGGATATTTGGCATTAGACTGATTGCAATTTCAATGTTGATAAGATCAAACGGTCTGTTTCGACCGTCGGCACTAACTTCTAAGTTTTTTATCCGATGTTTCCTAACAAATTTCGCATCGAAATCAATACCATCACTGTCAACTGTTTTATCTAACTCAAACCGGTCTGAATTTCTTGATTATTCAAATGTCAGACAGTCAACATTTTCGATCCGTATGGCTTATCAATCGTGTTTTATCGATAATCCGCATTTGTCTTCGTTCTAGCTCTGTCCAAATCACATATTCGTTTGTTTCATATGTCCAGTCGACGAGATAAAAGAGATTACTATGAAGTTTTGGGTGTGCCAAAAACAGCTTCTCCAAAAGAAATTAAAAAAGCGTACTATCAAGTTCGTAACTGTTCTTTTGATGAATAATCGACTATGAATGATAATATTGGTTTGCTAGTTAGCGAAACAGTATCATCCGGATACAACTGATCAGAAGGATGCTGCGACAACAAAGAAATTTCAGGAAGTTTCCGAAGCATATGAAGTTCTGAGTGACGAAAGTAAACGAAAGAACTATGATGCGTATGGTATGGGTAGTGATCCATTCAGTTCTAGTCAAGAATCTCAGCCTGCTAGCGGTGCTCGTGGTTACCCCGGTGATGCAAACCAAGGTGGTTTCCGTGGTTATCAATACTATCAATCACAAGTTGATCCCGAGGAATTGTTTAGGAAAATCTTTGGTGATGCATTTAGTCGAGGTGGCTTTGCTAATCACGATTGGATGGATGAACCGGATGAAAATCAGTTTGGTCGACAGGGTATTAGCCAAGTAAGATCATTGTTTATCGATTTTGCTTAGTAAGTTTGTCATATGTATAGTTAGCATTAGATTTAACGTTTCAAGAAGCTGTTTGTGGTTGTGATAAGGATGTTAATGTGCGCATTATTGATGTATGTCCAACTTGTCATGGCACACGATGTGCAGCTGGTACTCAACCACAACCATGTCGAACATGTGGTGGATCCGGCATGGAAACGATTGAAACTGGGCCTTTCTTCCTACGAGCTACCTGTCGAACGTGCCATGGTCGACGCGAAACTATTGCTAAACCGTGCTATGAATGTTCTGGAAAAGGCAAAACTATACAAAAGAAATATGTCACTATACCCATTCCGGCTGGTAACACATTTAGAGACCGACGCAGGTTTTCGTAATATCCATCGTTTTGTTTGTGTTAGGTGTGGAAGATGGGCAAACTATGAGAGTTAATCTCGGTGTCTCAGAAGTATTTGTTATGTTCCGTGTTAAACCAAGCGAAAAGTTTCGACGAGACAAAGAAGATATTCATAGTGACATCAATATATCGATTGCCCAAGCAGCACTGGGTGGAACAGTGAAAGTGCCTGGAATCTATGAAGATCATACATTAGAAGTAAGAACAATCGCTAGTTACTCATCTTACACATAGCTAAGAGTCATTCTAGATTCCACCAGGTACACAGTCCCATCAACGTTTTCGTCTGGTTGGCAAAGGTATAAAGCGTCTACAAGGTTCTGGAAAAGGCGATCATTACATCCATGTAAAAATCAAAATTCCGACGTAAGTGTTTCCGCAAGCATGTTTCCAATCACGTTTTTGTATCGGTATAGCAAATTAACCGCAGAACAAAAAGCGTTGTTATTATCCTTTGCGGAACATGAAAAGAATGCAGATGGCACAGTCAATGGTTCGACGAAATCGAAATCCGGTACGCCTACCTTCTTCCTTTTGTACATGCCTATGACCGATTTGGCTTTTATTTAGATGAAAAATCAAAGGAACAAGAAGGTTTCTTTCGAAAACTTAAACGAGCCATTTTCGATTAATATCAATGTTCGTTCGTATGAACATAAATCTAACAGTTTTGATAAACCAATCGCGTCATTGACTTCAAAAAACAATGGAACAATTGATTAGGATTATTTTCAATTCTATTTCTCGTTTTTTGTTAACTTTATATCGCGTTTTGTTTTTCTTTTCTAATGATATAAATAAACTTCTATTCGACAAATTGATTAAACCAGTTTTGTCGATTTTTAGATGACGACAAGGTGTGAAAAACAAATCTCTTTATCAGAACGAATAAAGAATATCTATATTTAGTCCAACACTACCATCCGGCTTACATCCACTAGTTGCCGGCGGAGCAAGTGCTTTTATAACCACAACATTGTACCAACCATTAGATTTTCTAAAAACACAAATACAAGAACCCAAAGACGGGTAAGAAAAGACAATGTACTTCGTAGTATTTTTCCTTTTGTAATAGAATCGCGAAACGTTCAACATTATCGATAACGAGATACACCATACGAGAATACTCCATTTTACGACTATGGCGTGGATTAACACCGGTTGGATATTGTAGGATGATTACTTCGGAAGCATTTCTCATAGTTTCGTTTGTATTTTAGTCCTTGTTTCGTGCTGTACCAGGTGGTGCTCTTTATTTTCATTCGCTCAGTTTACTGAAAGAAAACATCCCGTAAGTACAACATCGATTTTCATCTACGTTAATAAATGATTGATTCGCTCTGTTAGAAAATCTCAGCAAACTGTTCTCGTCAATGGAATATGTGGTGCTTTGGCGCGATGTGCAGCTGATCTAGTCGTTTTTCCGTTTACCTTGATCAAAGCAAGACTTGAGGTAAGGCAAGAAAGGCTGTCTTTCGGTAAAGAACATTTATATGCAATCTAGAGTTCACGATATACAACAATGAATATGCTTACAGTCAGTCAATATGTATATTCCACATGCGGTTTAAAAGGTTCGTTTCACTGTCAATATTACAGCACATCTTCATGATGTCTTACTCTCTTCTTAGGTTTTTATACTGGCTTTCTCCCAACACTCGCACGAGATCTTCCATTTTCCGGTATTTATTATATGTCTTATCGTAAACTCAAAGATACAGTCGCAGATGAAGGTAGTACGAACCTGTTATCATAATATTTTCTTCGTACTAAAATGCCATTCTTTGTAGTTAAGTCCTCGAATCAGTATTGGTTAACATCTCAAGCATCGATTAGCGTAGCTGCTGGCCTCATCGCTTCGCTCATTACTCAACCGGCTGATGTGATCAAAACATATCGACAAGTCGCACCAGCTGATTATCAAAATGTTCACATAACGATCAAATCTATTTTGAAAGTAAGAAATTTTCCTTTTATTCGATATGAACTCTAAAAAACGAAGGAATCTTTTTTTTCTCGTTCATAGACACAAGGTTTAAATGGCTTTGCTCGGGGCTTTTTCCTTCGAGCACTCCGTCGGACACTTGTTGCAGCAACCGCTTGGACATTGTACGAATATCTTTTGAAACAGTGATCTCTTCTGTGTGCTAAACAACGCCAAGCCATTCATTAAATAGATCTTTTTGTAAACTTGTCAGTGGCAATTGCTGTTTGAGACGAAATACGGCTAACCAAGCTTGTTTTGATGTTAAATTATCACGAGATATTCTACTGAGAATTAATTCGAGTAATTTTGTTGATGATTCGCATAAAATTGTATAACGAATTTCTCCATTTGTTGATCCACGCTTTCTTTTTGTATCAATATAAGCCGAAAATGCTTGGATATTGATGTTCAACATCTCTTCTTCATTGTTCAATGTTCTATATATCCACGGAAGGAAGTCTTTCGGTGGACAAAGCTCCAATGTTTCGAAAAGATAAGATTTGACATTCGTAGGTAGAACGGCATAGTTTCCAGCATAGAGACGACGAAGAATAGTGTCTAATACAGACGGCTTAGCAATGAAATCGATTGATTTAAAAAAGAAACGTTCGATTATTTGACGTTGGTCGGTTTCGGTATAATCCTGAGCATTGTATGTGTCGTACGAGAATGTTTCACCTCGAAAATCGATTGAAATCTCATCGTTAGTAGCTTTGTTCGTATCAACTAGTTCTTTTAAATAGACTTCCATGAGTAAAAATATCGACGAACAAACAACAACACGTTACTAGTTGTTGTTTCTTCTTTCGTTCTTGATTTGACGATGAAGTAAGTGTGAAAAATTGTCGCTATTCATCGGAGATCGCGATGGAGAAGGGAAGAAATAGTATTCAATGAAAAACGAGTCTTGAACCACTTTTCATTCTGGAAAAGTACTTATCTTAAATGACCTTTAGTGTCCTTCATACATTCGGATGAAGTTCTTTCAATCGATTAAAGCACGTGTGTCTATCGCTTGTTTTTAATTTGTTTGGTCTATCGTCCATCATGTTTCACATCTGATCCGATACCTCGATCGTTCTTTACTTTTTTGGGCAAAAGAAAGAAGAGAGTCGATTTGTAAATGTAAATTTTCGACTATTGTCATCAATTTACTGTCTATTACAACCAGTCGGATAGGCATTTATCTTCGAATTGTACATATATTCACTATTTGTGTGTGTATGTATTGGATGAGTGTTAAATATCAATAAGAATCAACAATGAGCATTTTAAAATCTTCGACAAATACTTGTTCATCGCCTGCCCGTGTACAATTTTCGGATGTAACGAATAAGCAATATTCGAACGATGATGATCATCGATGGAAATTATTTAGTGGTAAGTCGAAGAGAAATTTTATTCGACAAAAGAGAATGTCTCTATCTTTGTTTGTTTGCAGCTGCACCAGCAATCACTATTGATAATGAGGAAAATGATGCATGGACTGAATGTCGAGAATTATTGGAAGTGAATCGATCTCTTATGCTAAACCCATCGGTAGTAAATAATACGAACTATTTACTTCGTCACAGTAGTGCAAATACTAGTTTAAATGAGTCATCATCACTCGATGCATTAGCTGTTAATGCTTGTACAAGTCTTGATGAAAATCATGACGATATTTTATCGATCATTGAACAAGCTGGAATTACTTTCGGTGAGTAGCAGAGAGCATTTCTGTGAAGACATTAATTCTCATCATGCATTCCGTTTGGGTTCTTTCAGAAGCCTTAACTGGATCATCATCTTCAGGTGATTTACTAGCGAGCACCAGTGGTTATCATTCCTATGAACCATCACCGTATGATCATCGATCGAAACGTTCCTCTGTACTGGATCCGTCTGCCACTGAATTTAATATAAATAATTCGGCAAATTATCAAACAACAGCAACAGCTAATCGATCCAGTTTTGATCAATCATGCCGTCGTTCATCACGAACAAATAATCCAACATCATCGCGATTTTCTACTTCCTGTAAGTGATATTTTGTGACAGGAGAATTTAGATACACTCAGATTCTCTAATATTCGCAGATGAATACAAATTTGGTGGTTACGGTCGTGGAATGAACGAATTTCTAGAACCGAATGGTATCGCGTTTCTCCCAGATGGCACAATTACAGTTGTTGATACTAACTCGAGCCAAGTGAAGCTATTCGATCCTATTCGACGACAATGTATATTAAGATTCGGACAAGCAGGTACACGACCTGGCGCTTTACTTTATCCGTATCGCATTGCTGTTCTTCCTGGTCACGACTTAGTAAGTTCGAAAGTTCTCCCGATAAACATTATCAATGGAGAGTTCTAGCTTGTCATGGTTCAACGTTCTCCACGCCCGATGATTCAAATCTTTGATCGTAATGGTCAATTCATTCGACGTTTCGGCAATGAACTCGAAAGTCCACGAGCTATCTGTATTGACCAACAAGGTCGAATTATTGTCATTGAATCCAAAATAATGAAAGGTATGCATACGAACAAACATTTTCAACTCGCATTTCGTTCAATTGCTCATTTCTTAGTACATATTTATGATGCAACATCCGGACGTCTCTGGGGCCAATGTGATTTACGCGATCATTTGAGTTTTCCGACAAGTGTCTGTGTCAACGATCGGCACGAACTCTATGTAAGCGACAACGAATCACATTTTGTGCGCGTGTTTGATTACACAGGCAAACATTTGAAAAACATCGGGGCTGGTATTACTTATCCCATTGCATGCCGAATCGTACGTATCGATTTCTATGACTCTAATTTGTATGACATTCGTTTTCGAATATTAGAATCAACCGCGACGTGAATTGATTGTTGTTGACAATCATGAAAACTTCAATATTTCAACCTACGACTACGATGGGAATAAGAAATATTCTCACTATTCAGTAAGTACTAACTGATCATTACCATGAGAAAAGAAAACAATTTTTCATAAACAATCGTTTAGCTAATGAAACATTCTCAATGTTTCGATGTCGCTGTTGGATACAATGATGAATTAGCAATGGCATCAAAAGACTACAAAGTCTATGTATATAAATTAGGCGAAGGTTTAGATCAAACTGGTCTGGTTAACAATGCTCATTGTTACTAAAACATTGCTCTTAGATCGAAATGCTTGACAATATATTATCCTGTTCGTTCGCATACTGATGTGTTGTACCATTGAGTTTTAAACTACCGTGTGTGTGTTACTTATTCTGCTCAAGCTTGTTCATATCAGTCCTTACAATTTTGTCTTTCTTCTCCTTTATGGTAGACGAATTGATTTTTCTTGTCTTTGATGTCATTATTTGATTTGATTTTCTTTTCTCTCTTTTTTTTTCATTGATCTTTTATTTGCTGTACTTGAACATTCAAACAGAAATGTATTTCTATATTTTTTTTCTTTCTTTTTGTTGTACAACACTGTTATTTGCTCATACACACCAAAGAATTGAGATGAATTAAATAAAATTGGAATGTTATAGTAGTGTGTGGTTCGCAAATTATACACGTTCTATTATAATTACCAGTAGCCTAAGTGAAAGCTTATGAACGTCAAAGCATATGATTTGAAAAGAAGTGTAAAGAGAACCTTCGATTGAGGGAAGAGACACCAATTGATATTCAAAGCAAAGTCAGTTTCATCCGCAGCGTTTCCCGTAAAGTTGGAGCATATGTGAGTTTAACGATTAATATTTAATATTTTCATTACGATTTCCAACAACTCACATACATCGTCTTGTCTATATGCATAACATCAAAGAAAAGATGTTCATTAGAAAAAACGAAGTTAATGAGCAAATTTGATAATGTTTGTTTTAAATCGAATCTATTATGCCTAATGTCATTTTTTCGGCTCGTTTTATCAATGAAATAAATCATTACTAAAAGAAATGTCTTAAATCAGTGTCATCTGATAAAGAAAAACCTTTCTCTTCTCTTTTTATTTGTTCATTGCATAACATAATAGGAATCGAATTCTTCGATTTAATCAAAATCAAAAATGCCGTTTCGTAATTGCCATTATTCTACTGTGGTCTCAAATGACAACCGTGTCACATACCTGTGACTGTTAAAAACTTTGGGAAAATCTGAGCAGTCATCACGTACAACCTTGAAAATCGATTTCATAGACATTCAGTGACATGTTAACAACAACTGGTAAAGCCTAAACACGCACACGCGCATAAATCATGATAAACTTGTTTTATTTTTGACAAGAATAAGAGGACGGAAAAGTCTACTAATATAGTTTATTATGACATTCTCTTCCTGTGTGTATGTTCAATTCAAAGTAAGAAGAAAGAATCTCGAGCAATCAAGAATGGCTTTGCGTTTTCAATTGCGAGTGTTCGTGTAAGAAAGAGAATGATATGATCAAAATCGATATTGAAACAACTTTTGAACGTATATTTGATATTCATACGCCCACAATCAGCGAACACTGATCTCTACCATCAACTGTCCTAACTTTCAATTTTCTTTTCTTCGTTATTCTCAATCTACAAGTAAATAGAAAAAGAAGAAGAGAGACATAATACAAGGTCCTCCCGGTTTTTTTTTCGTTTCGTTTGTTAATTTTCAAGAAGAAATGTCTCGACATCAAAAGCCGCCATTCTCATACAGATCGGGTATGTGAATGGTTTAAGATCACATTCTTCTTGTTGTCATTACGTGTGTACGCACACACACACCTGCAAAACAACGATCATCATCAGCTCTATTCGGAATTCTCTCTGATTTTTAGACAAACTTTATCTATTTATCATCGATGTCAATTTAGCTGATAGAGAGAGAGCAAAAAAAGAAGCGCAGGAGAACAACAAATACTAGTAGTCTGGTTGTAACACAAAGGAAGAAAAGCATCGACGTGGGAAGAGAAATAATAAAAAAAAGGTACCGATAAAGAGATTAAGCTTTTTTGACGTCTATCTTCAGTACTGTTTGAGGTAAACAATAACAAGAACTATATATTTGAGCGATAAAATAACTCGGGTAAGGCCTTATTTTTTCTCGAACGAGGATGACAAGCAAAGATCCGATTTGCAAATAACGAGATTTATATATCCTGCATACAATAACCTTGAATTTTTACTCTACTACTGCATCCGTTCGCGCTCACATACGTACGCGCTCTTCACTATACCTGAAGAGATTATCGGTGTATATATACACACATATCGAACGAAAATTTGTGTCAGTCATTGTTGCATGTTGATTGATTACATCGTAAAATGTCTAACTAACACGTACTTTATCATTATGCTAAGAGAATTCTCAAAACATACCTGAAAGTATTGAAATGGCGAGTAAACGGATAGAAGAAATGATGAAATACACGTGCTAATTACTCGCATAACAGATTATTTTGCGTAAAAAAGAACATTAAATTTTTGACAGAAGAGGAAGAAGAGAGAGAGAGAGAGAGAGAAGAGAGAAAAGAAAAAGGCAATCATACGTAAGTGTGCGCACACACAACCATCCAAACCACAGAAATCTAAAGAACATTTACTTCGGATCAACTTCATACACACGACAACATTATCGACGAGTCGTATGCGTTTTCCTTTGTGCACACGCATACTTCCGATATAAAGCTATATCTTCTTGTGTACACATCATCAATTTTTTAATTCAATGTCAAGTTCGAAGAGAGAGAGAGAGAAAGAAAAGAAGACAGAAAAATCGGTCATTCTTTCTCAATAATATCATTCTCTTCGCGGAGAAATATTAGTTTTCTTTCTTCTTCTGTTTGTATTTACTTACAATCTATCCAATGAATATAATATACATATATGTGTATCTATTATTCAATGTTCAAATACCATCGGTTGCGAACGAATTGTACTTGCACTTGAATCTAACTTCTTTCATTCTTATTTTTAGATAGCACTAGCGTCGAATGGGGAACTTTTTATGGGACGAAGAATATAATGACATGTGTTATTCGCAGCATTATAATGGTCGACCATTATCTGTTGTTCTAACTGAACCCTACGATCCATTTGAACCTCAACCAACATCGTTCTTTGATGACATTCCTTACATAGAAAGTGACTTTGCTTCGCTACATCGTCATCACCATCACCATCATCATCATCAGCAGCATCACCATCAACTACGTCAACATCAACAACATCGCCATCGTAGTCGTTCATCTGGCCGTCGATACAAACGAGAGTATTACAGTAAGTCCAAGCTCACATAAATGATCTCAATATTCGATTTCTGAAAATCACTTTATGAAGGTGCTTATCATCCGAATGCTAACTATCATTCATACTCGTTCTCGCCACCTCCACCGCCAGCGGTTCCACGTCGAGCAATGACTCGTGTATCTTCACGAGAAGTTCTCATTGAAAAAATAGGTGAACAATCTATTTCAGTCGGCAGTAATTGTTTAAACTGTAATCCACTTTTTCCTTTTAATAGAAACTGTAACGATCGAAGAACAACAACGTCGACCACCACCGCCACTTCCTTGTATGGTTTCATATGTACGCACACCATCACCACCTATTCGACAACTCAAAATACGCACTCGACCTTCATCTTGTTTTGATTTACACAAAGAATCAACAGGTAAAAAATTAAAAATATTGATAATTTCTCTTTTTCAAGTATCAATTTCGTCAGTTAATACGAATATCGATATAAGTACTGTTTAATTTCAACGATTTTCTTTTAGAAGTTCATCAACATCAGCAACAGAGAGAAAATCGCTGGTCAAAATTCGTTGATGAACAACGTGAAGAACATTTTGAATATAGTTATAATTATAACAAAACTCCTGATCGAGTTGTACCAAGTAATGTACAAGTTTTTTTCTTGTGAATGTTTTTATTGATGAATGTTCGCTAGTTGAACGAGAAAGACCACCAACACCAGCTAGGATTGTTTTCCATGACGCAACAACATCAACCGAGGATCTTTATATTTCACCACCAAAACCAGGTAATTTGACAGAAGTCAGCTAGTTGATGAGCCATCGATCATCATTCTTTTCCAAGTTCGTCCTCAAACAAGAGACACAGGAACAACAACAGTCGGTTTACCTAAACGCCCATTATGTGTTACAGGTAGAAAAGACTCGCATGAATAGAATCAGTGAATAAAATGTACATTTGCTGTTTAATAGAAACTCAAATTATTGAACGATTTGAGAAAACTGAAAAAGTACGACGCGATTCAACATCAAGTGCAGGTAAGGTAAACTCCAACTACAATTTCAAATGATTGTTCGTTTTTCGTTGTTTACTTGTAGAAGGAATAGGTAAGAATTCAAAAGAAATCTTTATCAAGCTTCTATTTCATTAATGATTAACACTCGTTTGCTTTCTTTGTGCTTATATCATTCTGCTTTGTGTCCATCTCCTTTGCCATAGATATCGACATTCCTATAAAAGAGGATCATCGTCCTAGCAAAAAAGCACAGCGCAAAGAGTTCATGCAACGAATGCATGCTCGAAATGGTAATGCTTTCGCTATAATTATGGTTCGCATCTACTAACTAACCTCTTATCAATTATAAAAAAAAACTAATCTTCCATTTCCTGAACGACATGTTCTCATATGTTCTAGGTACATTGACAAAACCATGTAATGCATTGAATCTTTCTGCGGCCGAACGTAAACGTGAAAAGAGTCGCACAATTGTTCGTTCAACATCCAAACCGCGTGAAATTCTTGTTGATACTTCGGGAATTTTCGGTTTCCCTGGTGAATTCTCTGAACCGACATCACCTCAAGCTATGGAAAGCGGTCCAACTATGTTATCTCGTTCGCCTTTCAAGCCACCTGATTTACTTTAAATTATATTAACTCTGCATGGCCATGCATCTTCGCCTTTTTTTTTGTAAATGCCAAAAATTCGGTCGTCCTCTATTCAGTTTTCTTTTCTTGCGCGTCTTGTTCAGATATTCTATCTTTCTATTCGTTGCGGTCGCGCTTTTTTCATGCACCATATTGTCTTGCTTAAGAGAGAAAACTTATCTTGTTTTCCTCTTCAGCTTTATTCTGCAACGAAACCAATCTGTAGATAGACTAGCTTATTAATATCTGAATAAGAACGGTCAGGGGCAGCATGATCAGCTTTTCGTTTTATTCGACTACATCAAATAATAAAAGTTAAATATATATATATTAATATGTATCAAATAGAAGCCTTTTCTGTGCGTAAAACGAGTTTACGAAGATCTGTCTAGAAGCTAGTATAGTTTTATTCTCACTGACACAAAAATAGGATATCGGAAGAGAAATGAAAATGAAAACTAAACAAATTGTGTAAGAGAAAGAAAAGAGACAAGGGAGTGAAAGGGTCAATGTTAGATATTGAGTTAAAGAGCCATTGCTTGTTGCATGTAAGTCTTCTGTTCTTGATAATGACTTGATTTGATACCAGTTGCTGTAGCTGCAGCAGAGTCTCGACCGGCATAACTAAAACAGCACAAAAGAAGTGTTTGTATGAAATATATCATAGATCAACATATGAAAACTGTAGGCATAAATATTTAACTTGGATAAAAACAAATGTCATACAAGGGTCAGTGAAATTTTAGGAAACATGCGCGATATTCTACTACGGCACAACAGCTATCATATATTTCTTCAGACAAAAGGAACGAACTTACCAATTACTAGAAGTTTAGATAAAAATTTGTCATAATACGAAGAAGAACAAGAAGAAGAATGACAGAAGAAAAACTTACTTGATCTCTCCAGCTCGTGCATCGTTCATTGATCGTAGGAGACATGCAAGACGTGGTTTGCAGAATGTGTACTAAAATGTATTTCACTACTGTCACTGTTTCGCCAAAGAGAAAAGAAAAGCACTTACGGGGCCCATGTTCTTATGTTCTTCTTGTGCAAAGCAGATCTTCGCGTTTTTGTATTTTTCCAATTCTTGACGTATTTCATCGAAGGGAAACGGACATAACTGTTCAATACGAACAATAGCGATTTGAGAATCTAATTTGTTGGTGGCACGTTCTTTGTAAAGATCATAATAAGTTTTGCCCGAACAGAAAATAATCTTCTTCACGTCGTTGGGATTGTTAGATGGTTCGCCTTCATCAGGATAGATTCGTTTGAAACTTGTACCTAAATTCAAACCAGACTTAACACATCGATTCTCTCATTGGCTCTCATTTACCGGTAATCATTTCATCGAATGATGATCGACATTCAGGTAAACGAAGTAATGATTTCGGTGACATCATCACTAACGGTTTACGGAACGGAAGTGCTAATTGACGACGAAGAATATGAAAATAGTTTGCTGGTGTTGTCAAATGAGCAATAATCCAATTAGTATCATCTAATTGGTACATTGCGATATCGGTATGTTGAATATGCTTTCTCTCTTTGATTTCTGTTACTTGATCCTCATCTTCATCAGCCATCTAAACGATATTTTATACATACATGTATGGATATTCGATCAGTAGTTTTCATCTATTATATCACATGAATCAAACTTAAGCTATTTAGTTACGAGAGAATCTGATTGAAAGATATTCAATCTGTTCATTTTCTGGTGAATGGCGTTGATGTAACAATCGTTAAACTTACTTGTAAAAATCGTTCCAATCGTGCTGATGAATGTTCTGGTCCTTGTCCTTCGTATCCGTGTGGTAAGAGAAGGACAATTCCACTTTGACGAACCCATTTCGCTTGCCCACTTGAAATAAACTGATCAATAATACATTGAGCATTATTGACAAAGTCACCTAGACGAAAGAAATTCGATTTCGCTCGATCGAATCAGCTTCTGCCTACCGAATTGTGCTTCCCAAATGACTAGTGAATTTGGGTTTGTTGTAGAATATCCAAGTTCAAAACCCAATGCAGCAAATTCAGACAATGAACTATTACAAATTGTATAATGGCCTTGTGTTGGATGAAGATAGTTCATTGGAACATGAAAAACAAGATCTTTGTCTTGATCGTGTAAAACATGATGACGATGAGAGAATGTTCCACGTTCCACATCTTGTCCACTTAGACGAACATGGTGTCCGTCTAATAAAACACTTCCAATTGCCATGGATTCACCTAATGCCCAATCAACTTCGCGTTCTCCTAACATTTTCGCGCGATTTTCAAAAACACGTTTTAAGCCTCGATGAAGGCTGAAACCTTCAGGTAATTCATGAGCTTTGACACCAATATTCTTCAATGTTTCTTCAGATACGCCTGTTTGAGGATATGGAAAAGGACCTTTTCCGGTGAAGAAACCTTTCCATGGTGAATCAAGCCAGTTCTTATCCTTGGCATACGCAGGACTTTTCGAATTTGCAAAAGCATCATCAAGAATCTTTTGGTATTTAGCTTCTTCAGCCTAAGTAAACGTATATTCATCCTTTTGAACATGGAATCGATGTCAACACATACCTCGTACCATTCTTGTTTGATTGTTCCTTCGCTAATCAATTTATCAACCCATTTTTTCAAAACATGCTGTTGCTGATGAATCTTTTTATACCTGCACGGAAAAATGGTCGAAACTGCAATTCATTTAAATTCAAGATCTTATCAAACGTACATAAATGGTTGTGTAAACATAGGTTCATCTGTTTCATTGTGACCGTGACGACGGTAACACACCTAAATAGAACATTAAGTGAACGGGAAAAGTTAGAATAATAATTATTTACTAGATCGATAACAACATCCTTTTTGAATGTGCATCGCCATTCGGCAGCGACTTTTGCGACATGCAAAACGGAATCGACATCATCTGCATTAACATGAAAGATCGGAGCGTTGACCACACGGGCAACATCAGTACAGTATGGGCTTGAACGAGCCATACGTGGATCAGTTGTGAAACCAATCTAGAATTGTTCGACGAACAATGAAACAAACAATCTTCTCTTCCACTTTATCGTTACTTGATTGTTGCAAATGATATGAATGGTACCATGTGTTGTATAAGCTGGTAAATCACTCAAGTGAAAAGTTTCGTAGACAACACCTTGACCAGCGAATGCTGCATCACCATGCAACAATATACTCATTGCCTTGTCACCTGTTTTGTCACCACGATAGAACTGTTCGGCACGAGTTTTACCTTGTACGACAGGGTCGACAGCTATTTCAAATCAAACAAATTTATCACTCAAAACAAAGAAATTCGTTTCACCTTCTAAATGTGATGGATTAGCAACCAAGGCGAATTTAACCATTGTATTAGAGGCACGATTCAAACGTTCAATGCATGTACCCAAATGATATTTCACGTCACCAGTACCCTACAAAGAAACATTGGTTATTCGGTTCACGATAAACGTTTCGTTTGTTGTTGACATCGGAAATAAACTTTGACAAAACAATTACGAAGGTACAATTAGGACTAGGTGGCTTCAATAAAAAAAACCCGACTATCGTCATCAATGACGCGTGTTTCACTATCTTGCAACATTGAAAGGAAAATATATGGAAAACTTACGATAATGTAAGATTTATGTGCCTCTGTCTTATCAATATGAACGATGAAAATAATATTAAACAAAAACGAAATGTCTCAAAAGTTTCTCTATAGTCTACTTACTGAGACATCAGATGGTTCCAATTTCGGGTCGAATTGGCAGAACAATTCTTCTAATGGTTTGCGAGTCACATTGGCGAGAACATTAAGACGACCACTAGAAAAATATTGAAAACAAGTCCCGTTGAGTTTCTCTCAACAAGATGAGAACAAACCGATGTGGCATGCCCATGATAACAGTGTCAACGCCTTTGCTTGCAGCTGTATCGATAACCATCTTCATTGCTGGGATGAGAACTTCGCAACCTTCGAGACCAAAACGTTTTTCTGAACTCCATTTCTTTTTCAAGTAATCTTCGAATCTATGGCAAATAATATCGTCAGAAGAAATCTAGAAGATGAATTATATTGCGTTTACTTCGATGCTCGAATGAGTCGTTTAACTGCGCGCTCAATGTCGTGAATTTCTAATTTCTTTTGTTGTGGATCTTCGAAGCGTTGTCGGATCCAGTTGCATTTCTCATAACTATTTATATACATATATTCCAAGCCAATTGTTTGACAATAAACATCCTAAATACAAGAAATATGCAATCGGAAACAGTGACAATGAAGTTCTAAAAGCGTACTTCTAATCGTCGGATGATTTCACGTAACGAAAGTTCTTTTTCTTGTCCACCGATGAATGTAATTGGTGGAAGAACAAATTTTCGATCAAGATCCGCTTCGCCTGAAATTTCAAACAAAAAATTTTGTATTGTCAAATTCGGATTATGATAAATCGAAGCCATGCAACAAACATATCTCTAGTTGATATTTAATTCTAAAATACTATCAACATCATACGAACACAAGCGGGGGTGGTCGTTTCCTTTCTCTTCGATTCGTCTTACTCAATTTATGCGAAGACAATCTTATCCCTTCAGGTCGTTCACCAGATAGATCAGCTTCGAGAATACCAAGTGGATCAAGTTTAGCCTCATGATGTCCATAAAGCTAGAAATTAAAATAGTGATAATGTTGATGTTCAGAATCATTCTCATGCATGTGGCGTGGAAGAATTAAGTTCAACNTTCAATGTTTCTTCAGATACGCCTGTTTGAGGATATGGAAAAGGACCTTTTCCGGTGAAGAAACCTTTCCATGGTGAATCAAGCCAGTTCTTATCCTTGGCATACGCAGGACTTTTCGAATTTGCAAAAGCATCATCAAGAATCTTTTGGTATTTATCTTCTTCAGCCTAAGTAAACATATATTTCATCCTATTGACTATGGAATCGATTGCAACACATACCTCGTACCATTCTTGTTTGATTGTTCCTTCGCTAATCAATTTATCAACCCATTTTTTCAAAACATGCTGTTGTTGATGAATCTTTTTATACCTGCAGAGAAAAAAAGGTCGAAACTACAATTCATTTAAATTCAAGTTCTTATCGAACGTACATAAATGGTTGTGTAAACATGGGTTCATCTGTTTCATTATGGCCGTGACGACGGTAACATACCTAATAGAACATCTAGTTAACGGAAAAAGTTAGAATAATAATTAGTTACCAGATCGATAACAACATCCTTTTTGAATGTGCATCGCCACTCGGCAGCGACTTTTGCGACATGCAAAACAGAATCGACATCATCTGCATTGACATGAAAGATCGGAGCGTTGACGACACGAGCAACATCAGTACAGTATGGACTTGAACGAGCCATACGTGGATCAGTTGTGAAACCAATCTAGAATTGTTCGACGAACAATGAAACAAACGATATTCCCTTCGATTTTATCATTACTTGATTGTTGCAAATGATATGAATGGTACCATGTGTTGTATAAGCTGGTAAATCACTCAAGTGAAAAGTTTCGTAGACGACACCTTGACCAGCGAATGCTGCATCACCATGCAATAGTATACTCATTGCCTTGTCACCTGTTTTGTCACCACGATAGAACTGTTCGGCACGAGTTTTACCTTGTACGACAGGGTCGACAGCTATTTCAAATCAAACAAATTTATCACTCAAAACAAAGAAATTCGCTTCACCTTCTAAATGAGATGGATTAGCAACCAAGGCGAATTTAACCATTGTATTCGAGGCGCGATTCAAACGTTCAATGCATGTACCCAAATGGTATTTCACGTCACCAGTGCCCTACAAAGAAACATTGGTTATTCGGTTAACGATAAACGTTACGTTTGTTGTTGACATCGGAAATAAACTTTGACAAAACATTTACGAAGGTACAATTAGGACTAGGTGGCTTCAATAAAAAAAAACCCGACTATCGTCATCAATGACGCGTGTTCCACTATCTTGCAACATTGAAAGGAAAAGATATGGAAAACTTACGATAATGTAAGATTTATGTGCCTCTGTCTTATCAATATGAACGATGAAAATAATATTAAACAAAAACGAAATGTCTCAAAAGTTTCTCTATAGTCTATTTACCGAGACATCGGATGGTTCCAATTTCGGATCGAATTGGCAGAACAATTCTTCCAATGGTTTACGTGTCACATTGGCGAGAACATTAAGACGACCACTAGAAAAAGATTGAAAACAAGTCCTGTTGAGTTTTTCTCAACAAGATGAGAACAAACCGATGTGGCATGCCCATGATAACAGTGTCAACACCTTTGCCTGCAGCTGTATCGATAACCATCTTCATTGCTGGGATGAGAACTTCGCAACCTTCGAGACCAAAACGTTTTTCTGAACTCCATTTCTTTTTCAAATAATCTTCGAATCTAAGGCAAGTAATATCGTCAGAAGAAATTTGGAAGATGAATTATGTTGCATTTACTTCGATGCTCGAATGAGTCGTTTAACTGCACGTTCAATATCTTTAATATCTAATTTCTTCTGTTGTGGATCTTCGAAGCGTTGTCGGATCCAGTTACATTTCTCATAACTATTTATATACATGTATTCCAAGCCAATTGTTTGACAATAAACATCCTAAATACAAGAAATATGTAATCGGAAACAGTGACAATGAAATTCTAAAAGCATACTTCTAATCGTCGGATGATTTCACGTAACGAAAGTTCTTTTTCTTGTCCACCAATGAATGTAATTGGTGGAAGGACAAATTTTCGATCAAGATCCGCTTCGCCTGAAATTTCAAACAAAAAATTTTGTATTGTCAAATTCGAATTACAATAAATGGAAGCCATGCAACAAACATATCTCTAGTTGATTATTTAATTCTAAAATACTATCAACATCATACGGACACAAGCGGGGGATGGTCGTTTCCTTTCTCTTCGGTTTGTCTTACTCAATTTATGCGAAGACAATCTTATCCCTTCAGGTCGTTCACCAGATAGATCAGCTTCGAGAATACCAAGTGGATCAAGTTTAGCCTCATGATGTCCATAAAGCTAGAAATTAAAATAGTGATAATGTTGATGTTCAGAATCATTCTCATGCATGTGGCGTGGAAGAATTAAGTTCAACTAGAGATATGTCGATAATAGAATGCGAATTCTTACTGAAATTATAAAAGTTATATGTTAAATCATTTGGTCTTTCAGAATCGAGATCAGCTTGTGAAAGACCGAGTGGATCAAGTTGAGCTATCTTGTGACCACGCATCTGGAAGAGGATAGATAGACAGATAGAATGATATGTTATTTTGTGGATTGATTTCTTTGTTGTCTGGCCATTGATCAGTCAATGAAATGACAAATATACAAACCTGATATGATCGTACGAGAGCTTGAACTGCCATATGATCCTGTACAACCTTCATATCAAGTGGTATTTCTTGAACAACACTGGCACTTGAAGCTGTCTGTAATATCGATTGGTGTTGTTGTTGGGATATAGCAGCTGGTTGCTGTTGGAGAAAACCTGTCATTTGATAATATTGTGTCAACGCTGGTGATGGCGGAGTAAGACCTAATGTAGGCGGTCGTTGGTAAACTTGATTACGAAAATAAAGATCCCATGACTAGAAGAAAATATTCAGTTATCCTGTGCGGTACTTCAAGTGGGTACTCGAAAAATTTACTTTGTGTACTGATTGAGGATCTTTAGACCACTGTTCGTACATCTCGTCGATGTAATTAGAAGACGATGCATTGAGAAATGATTCGCGATGAGCTTTATGTATACCGCGAGTCGTAAGCATCAACTGCGGTAAACATCGAATCGAGCTGATTGATGGTCGCGAAACTGATGAAACAAGCCGTTCCATCTACAAAGAAGTACAAAATACAATGCAAAAATGATCCACACCGTTCAATTTGAAGTGTTGTCATTCTTTCTTTCTTTTAGACGCGAAAAAACAAGACCATATGGAAAGGTCGAATGCTGCAATCGTTTTTCGTGTGACGTCATTGGTAAACCTACATTATTATTTCCTTCGATCCTCTACGATTCATGAAAATTGTTTACGAAATAAAACTTTGACTTTTATTAATAACCAAGTTAGTTGAAACGAAATAGAGATTTTTCGAACGGAAACATCTTGTTTGATATATATCGCTACATTCCATTTGAATCACGTGTTTACTGGGCGTCTGATGATGATGATTATGTTTGTATATATGCAATAAATATGTAATGATGAAACAGAAGGAGGAGACAAAAGAAAAGAACTGTGTTAGATGGTAATCAGTATTTCTTTCGACGACAGTTTTCATGACAGAATGACTTTCGACATGCATCACAGTTCAGAAATGAGACAATCGAAATAAATTTACGANATAGAATGCGAATTCTTACTGAAATTATAAAAGTTATATGTTAAATCATTTGGTCTTTCAGAATCGAGATCAGCTTGTGAAAGACCGAGTGGATCAAGTTGAGCTATCTTGTGACCACGCATCTGGAAGAGGATAGATAGACAGATAGAATGATATGTTATTTTGTGGATTGATTTCTTTGTTTTCTGGCCATTGATCAGTCAATGAAATGACAAATATACAAACCTGATATGATCGTACGAGAGCTTGAACTGCCATATGATCCTGTACGAGCTTCATATCAAGTGGTATTTCTTGAACACCACTAGTACTTGAAGTTGTTTGTAATTGCGATTGCTGTTGTTGTTGAGATATAGCAGCTGGTTGCTGTTGGAGAAAACCTGTCATTTGATAATATTGTGTCAACGCTGGCGATGGCGGAGTAAGACCTAATGTAGGCGGTCGTTGGTAAACTTGATTACGAAAGTAAAGATCCCATGACTAGAAGAAAAAAATTCAGTTATCCTGTGCGGCACTTCAAGTGGGTACTCGAAAAATTTACTTTGTGTACGGATTGAGGATCTTTAGACCACTGTTCGTACATCTCGTCGATGTAATTAGAAGACGATGCATTGAGAAATGATTCGCGATGAGCTTTATGTAAACCGCGAGTCGCAAGCATCAACTGCGGTAAACATCGAATCGAGCTGATTGATGGTCGCGAGACTGATGAAACAAGTCGTTCCATCTACAAAGAAATACAAAATACAATGCACAAACAATCTACAAGGTTCAATTTGAAGTTTTGTCATTATTTCTTTCTTTTGGACGCGAAAAAACAAGACCATATGGAAAGGTCGAATGCTGCAATCGTTTTCCGTGTGACGTCATTAGTAAACCTACATTATTATTTCCTTCGATCCTCTACGATTCATGAAAATTGTTTACAAAATAAAACTTTGACTTTTATTAATAATCGAGTTAGTTGAAATGAAATAGACATTTTTCGAACGTAAACATCTCGTGTGATATATATCGCCACATTCCATTTGAATCACGTGTTTACTGGGCGTCTGATGATGATTATGTTTGTATGTATGCAATAAATATGTAATGATGAAACAGAAGGAGGAGACAAAAGAAAAGAACTGTGTTAGATGGTAATCAGTATTTCTTTCGACGACAGTTTTCATGACAGAATGACTTTCGACATGCATCACAGTTCAGAAATGAGACAATCGAAATAAATTTACGATCGTTTTCAAACATCTATTTTATTTATCCTCACTCTACTTTCAGTTATCAATAAGAAAACAAAATTTTATCGTTCTTCGAGAGTATTTCTTTCTTCTGTTGATTTCCTTTTTTGCTTTGTTTGTACTTTTCTTTTTGTTCAATATCCAATCGTTTCGTATACGCATGTACATTGGCCCCGTAAGAACAATTCAATGATTTTTTTCTCTCTTCTTTCTCATTCGCGCTTTCTTCATCATCACCCTTACTGCCCCTATATTATCGTCGTCTATGCTGTCGATTTTTTTCTTTTTCTTTTACTATTACAGCGTGTTACGGGCGAACTCGTCTTCGCCTTCATCAAATGCTTGTCGCAATCTTTCTCCGTTTTCTTCTTCTTCTTTTTTTTCTCATTTCATCGTTATTATTGTCTTGTTACCCCTTGCGTCAAAAAAAAAAGAAAACGCACATTTTTTCTTCTCTTCTAGATCATTCTTTCAAAACAATAATATTTTAAATTTTTGATCTTATTCCGTAACACGTATCTCAGTTTGATTTCATCTCTTTCGAATGGCATTGAAGCGTATTAACAAAGAATTACTTGAACTCGAAAAAGAGTATGTTTTGCACTAAACTTCGTTGTTTTGGGAATTTTCCCTCCTGTGTTTTTTATTTGTTTAGTCCACCAGCCAATTGCAGTGCCGGCCCAGTTAACGATGACATGTTTCATTATAAGTGTCTTTTTTTCTCGAATGCTTCGATTCGATCGATGCTAATTTTGCTTCTTTTTTACGGCAGGCAACAATAATGGGACCGGGTGATAGTCCGTTTCAAGGTGGCGTTTTCTTTCTTTCAATTCATTTCCCGGCCGACTATCCATTCAAACCACCCAAAATCACGTAACATCAAATCGTTAAAAGAAAACCCATTCTTCAGACTTCGAATTATTTAGATTTACAACCAAAATTTTTCATCCAAATATCAATTCAAATGGAGCTATTTGCCTTGACATTCTTCGTTCACAATGGTCACCAGCTCTAACCATTTCTAAAGTGTTACTTTCAATTTGTTCACTACTCTGCGATCCGAATCCAGATGTAATTTTCTGAGAAAAAACCCTCATGTCATTGCGCAATGCATTTACAATAACTATTTCGTTTTAGGATCCATTAGTACCCGATATCGCTCGTACATACAAAACGGATAAGGAAAAATATAATGCTGTATGTGGAAATACAAACATTTCGATAGTTGAATCGATGTTTTTTGTTTTTGCATGTTTAGACGGCGCGACAGTGGACTCAAAAATATGCCATGTAGTGATGAATATATTCAATTACCAACAGCACATTTCTCTTCTTCTTTTTTTTTAAAGCTCTTCTTTCTGTCTGTCTGTCTCTCTCTCTCTCTCTTCTTTGTGTTGAATGAAATGGACAAACATAGAAACATCTTGTCTCTCTTTTCCCTTCTTTATTCGAGTGTAACTATTATGTATGTACGATGTTTGTTTGTATTGGAAGAAAGATGAGCTTCAAGTAACAATAAAAAAAGATGGAGAAAGACAGAAGACGAAACTAAAGTTCAAATTGATTAGAGTTTCTTTTTCTGGATGATAATAATCGATGTTCCTTAGTGTCTTTCTTGTCTACTTGATCATCATGCTGTTCTTTTTGCTCACTGTCTCTGTGTGTTTATTGCCTTTGTCTGCTTCACTATCTTCTTTTTTTTCTGATTAAACAAATTCAACGAAAATTCACCTGAATCGGTTCTTACACAAGTACGTCACACGCTCTAAAAGAATAAAAACACCGAGGAAGAAAAAGTACACGTATATTTTCCTTATGGACTTTGACTCATGGCGAGAAGGAAGAAAAAACATCCAACGCGGTCGTTAATGGGAATTTTGTGTGACGCAGCACACTGTGTTATAATTCCTTCTAGAAATTCCACTTTTGTATTTTTCACTTTTAGACGTTTCAGATGAGTGAATCTTCGATGGTATCTGTGCTATCGGAGATAAACACGGATACATTTTCGCGAGAGACATGATGAGAGAAAAAAATCGTCAATCTTTGTCTTTTTCATTAAATATTATCAAATCATAAACAGTGATATTTATGAGTAGAAAGGTCATTGTTAGGCTAATTGGTCGCAAAGTGACATTCTCGTTGACTCAGATACATTGATAACAAACATTGCTACGTTCAATATCACTACTTTTCTTCTTCTCGTGCTTGATATGAATGTTGTAGAGACTGGTAATTGAATTTGAACTATTCAATTAGATCTCGTGAATGATGACTATCAAGAAAGACATCAACAGAAACATTTTTAAGATCTGTAGCTTATTTTCATCGTTTCTTGTGTCTGATAGGATGCGAGATAAATGCATTTATTTTCTGCTGATAAGAACATTATGTATGATCTTTGAACTCCATAGGAAAAGGAAGCCCAACGTAGCAATATGAAAATAGAATTCATTTTAATAGTCAATATTCGACAATTGCGATATGAAACGAATTCAGTTTTTAGAGATCAGATGGCACTTAGAGCTATTTCGAACGAATTACGCGACTTAGAACGTGAACCGCCACCAAATATCAGTGCTGGACCGGTACGAATATCGTATTTCTGGATCGCTTTTCTGCACATTTCAATGATTATTCGTTTAGGTTGATGCGAATGATCTTTTCAATTGGCAAGGCATAATTTTCGGTCCTAGTATGCACAAAAGTCTCTATTGACCCTGCGAAGAAACGTTTGATTTCCCCTAGGTGACACACCATATCAATCCGGTGTATTTTTTCTTAGAATTAATTTTCCAATGACTTATCCATTAAACCCACCAAAAATCAGGTTTGTCTCTCTATCGGATTCTTACAGATCATTTCATCTCGCTTAAAATTAGTTTCATCACCAAAATCTACCATCCAAATATCAATTACGATGGCACGATATGTATCGACATACTCTATAATAACTGGTCACCCGTATTTAAGATATCTAAACTTTTGTTATCGATTTGTTCATTACTATGCGATCCAAATCCGGATGTTAGTTTCACGAATCATGTTTATTCTTTCTCAATCGTCTATGTTGTTCTCTAGGATCCGCTCGTACCTGATATCGGCTATCAATACAAACACGATCGAGAAGCATACAATGCGGTATGAGGCTAAATATTGCGAACCTTGATTATCATCTGATATATCCACTATTTCAGTCTGCTCGCGAATGGACGCAAAAATATGCTATGTGATGAAGTGTTGTCTGTTAATGTGCTTCTTCTTTAATAAATCTTTTTACAGTAAACTGTTTAAAAATATTCCAGAATTAAAAAGTTCTGGTAAATGATCAAATTGGCCTTCATACTCGCTGATTTCTTTCACCTTGTAGACGTTATAAAGAGAAAAACAATGAGGTTTGTTTGTTTGTATCCAAGTTACTTTGCTCAGAGAGAAAGGAAAAGTGTAAGTACTACTCCTATAGACATCGAGTCTCACAAAGGGCAGAGTATGGATATAAATGCAGATTATACATCTTTTTATTCGTCGTTCTCGCTTCACCTATTTTCTCCGTCTTTGTGCGAAGTATATTTTATGATGTAGTTATTTTTTATACGATACTATACTATGATGATGGCAATGCTCTTTTTCCTCTTCTTGTTCTCTTTTGACGACCTCTTTCGGAGGAAGATAAATTTTCTGCCTTTGTCCTCTAACACATATGAAGAAAAACACGAGTCATCGCATTCTTGGATGAAAAATCGAAAGAAAAACAGGCACTGTCGCGTTATCTACATGACACATGAGTATTTATCAAAATGGAGTAGAGATGAGTAGTATACGAGAAAAATAGGTAACTAAATAAATATGTGATACCGAATACGTTTTACTTTTTGGTCTTCATAATAACGACTGCATCTTCCATTCGGCCTGTTTTTTTTTGTAAAAAATCTCATTCGTAGTCTTACACCTTCTTGTCATATTAGTTTTACCAATGTTTTTGAAGCAAGACATTTTCGTTGATTTTCTTCAGATAATTTGAGTGTGTGCTTTCTATAACATCAAACATGGTTACCATTGTTTCACACATCTCTGATTATTTTGAGCAATTCAATAGTTCGTTAACGGATACATTCAAACACTCATCTCAACCCAACGATGTGTCACCTTTATTCTATGTCTTTGACTTCGAACGGTACAGTGATCAAATGGCAACTCTACGCGATTTGCGTACATACATGATTCAACGCTGGCATAATAGTTTCTTCTATGCAATAGCCTATCTATTTTTAATATATAGTAAGTAGAAGACGATGTTCTTATCTGCGAGAAAAGTTCATCTGATGCAATTCATATTTAGCTGGTCAGATTTATATGAAGAACAAACCACGCTTCGAATTACGTTTATGGTTAGCAGCATGGAGTGCTCTATTAGCCGTTTTCTCCATCTTCGGAGCTATGCGCGTTCTACCCGAATTGATCTATGTCATCTACAAACATGGCATCAAGTACTCGATTTGTAACAATTCGAATGCATTCGGTGTTGTTGGATTCTGGTATGTAGGACAGTTGATTAAAACTAATTCGAGATTGATTTGATTCTTGAAGGACATGGGCATTCTGCTTTTCGAAATTACCCGAATTGGTTGACACGGTATTCATCGTTCTACGCAAACAACCGCTGATTTTTCTTCATTGGTATCATCATGCATCGGTTCTGATCTACTGTTGGTTTAGTTACCAAGATTACAGTTCCACTGGAAGGTAAATAGCAACAATAAAAAAGACGATGAGAAGTTTTCACTCATGTTCTAGATGGTTTTGTGGATTGAATTATGTTGTTCATGGTATCATGTATTCCGTAAGTTCTTCATGATGACTTTCTCTAAAACGAATCTGCGTTGTTTGTAGTATTATGCTTTGCGTGCATTGAAATTCCGTATTCCACGGTGGGTATCAATGATCATAACGCTGCTTCAGCTAAGTCAAATGATCATTGGTTGCTATATTAATTTAAAAGCATGGCAATATAAGAAGAATGGTGAAATGTGTCAAGTAACTGATGAAAATTTGAAAGTCTCGTTAATAATGTATGGCACATATTTTCTATTGTTTGCTCATTTCTTTCTTGGTTCGTATATATACAAAACAAAGCGAGACAATAAGCAAGACGACAAGCAACAGGAGAAGAAAAAAGTTAAACCAAAGAAAGTCGATTAGATTTCGAACAAATCGAGATCAAATTCAAATTCAAAATTTCCAATTAATCAGAATTTTGTTTCCATAGGAAATACAATATCATCCTTCGTACCATACTTTTTTTTATAGTGTAGGCAACCGGTGAACACCTAGTTTTGTCTGGTATTGCATATGAAATCATCGTTTTTTTTTTGTAATATCATTCCCTATATTTTCGTTGATGTTGTCGTCATTGTCCTATGCTTGTTTTTGTTTTAAGAAGAAATATTATTTCAAAATAAAATGAATGTGTATCCAAAGAACAACAAACATTTATTTTCTTTTCAAACAGTAGAGAGTCCATGATTATCTCTCGCGTGGAGAAGTCATCTAATCGAAAGATTTCCTATTTTAGATTGAATGATAGAACTCGAAGTTAAGCCATCCCAGATCCCAGGTATACTGCTCCTTGTCGTCTTTCTTGTGCAAATTCATTTTGTTCGCTGTCACTAGGCGCAGGCTCTGGCTTGTACACTCGCAATCCGATTGCGAAGGATTCGTGTGTGTGTGTTTACACTGGCCAAGTTCTGCGAACGATTGATGCTATCCGCTTGGAAGATAAAACTTACTTAATGCGACTTGGTCCACAAGTCTACGTCAATCCTCATGATGATAAAAGCATGCTGGGGAGATATATCAATGATCCAAGAAATCGTCTTCTTCATAACGTGTTATTCGACAAACGTCCTGATGAGCAATGTGCTTATGTTATTGCTAAACGAGATATTGCTTGCGGGGAAGAAATCTTTGCTGATTATGGTCGATGGTATTGGTTAGGAAAAACACCGACTCGACTTGATAGACTTCCTATGTGATATATTGAAACATTCTCTTGTTAAGATATTCTGTAAATAAATTTAAAACTAGGATGATACAATCTGACTCAAATCATAATTCTAAGATAGAGTAGATTCAATCACATGGCGAAAAAAACGAGATTATTCCATGCATGTAATTATTTTTATTGATACGATTGTCGTTTATTTCATGCTCGAGGCAACAGATCTCGACGATGATCGATGCTCTCGTCATTTATGTGTCGACATGTTTCCAGTTGAAGATAGGACGATTTTCACTAGAACAGTATGGTTCATATGGATTTTCGTAGTTGTGAATGGGCAAATAGTGGATCATAATACGACTTTGACAGCTGCATCGCGTCGTACGCATCAGATAACAACAATTCTCGATAGTCTTTTGAAAAACTACGATGCAAATATTCGACCGAATTATGGAGGTGAGAAAAAAAAGAATGTGAAGACATGGATTTGACGATTTTCTCCTTAACCATTTTCAGAAAGTCCAACCAAAATTAATTTCGATATCTTAGTTAGTTCATTCGGACCGATTCAAGATATCGATATGGTTTGTCATCGAATTGAAAAGCACAAATTCATTATTTGATAATTATTTCTAGTCATTTACAATGAATTGCTACTTTCGTCAACGTTGGCGCGATGAACGCCTTCAATTCGACGAAGAAGTCGGTGTTCTACCACTATCGACACGGATGCTCGAACGACTATGGAGACCGGATACGATTTTTTACAATTCAAAGTATTCATATCTGCATACGATACCAACCAGTAATCGTTTATGGCGCTTGTTTCCGAATGGCTCTATATGGTATTCATCCAGGTAGAGATTATGGATTAGTGTGACTATTAGTGATGTTTTGGTGATATTTAGAATTACCGTTAAAGCTAGATGCAATATGAATCTACGACATTTTCCGGTTGATACGCAGATTTGTAGATTTTTTGTTGGAAGTTGTATGTTTATTTTGAATTTAATGGCGATGACATACTTTTCTGTATTTAGTTGCTAATTCAGCGTCTGATGTTCAATATGATTGGCGTTTAGGAAACAATCGAAGTGTAAACTTCGATACGAAAGTATTATTATCTCAATTTGATCTGATTCGGTTTCCACAATATGATGAAATTACTGAAATTAACGGACGTATGTTCTAGACTCTTCTTTCCGATTTCGAAACTATGCTGGAACTAATCTTTTAGGTAACTTTTCCGTGCTTCGCGTTGATTTTGTTCTTAAACGACACATGGGTTATTATATTCTTCAAGTTTATATTCCAAGTTCGATGTTAGTCATGCTGTCATGGGTGTCGTTTTTCATTCATCGTGAAGCTACTGCTGATCGGGTCAATATCGGTGTAATGACCTTTCTTAGTTTAGCAACCCTAAGTTTCGATATACGAAATTATACAGCGGCTGTTTCCTATCTCACTGCACTCGATTGGTTTATTTTCATGGCATATGCATTTTTGCTTGCATCGTTACTTCAATTTGCTTTTGTTCATTATTTTACGAAGGTAAAAACACTCCATCGGAAATGTCGCTTTTCTTCTGAGTCGTTCGAATCTATTTAGGTCGGATATGGTGAACCACTTCTTCGCTATCAAGGTTCTCTTGATAGTCTCCGATTTTCTAATAACAGCGCGCGGATAAAGCGAACATCGAAAACGCGAACTTCCATTATCTATTCGCGCTTCATGAATCGAACTCAACAAAATGCATCCGGACAAAAACAACCCTGGCTAACACGTGTTCAATTGAATATATGTCGCTTTTGGTTTTGTCTGTCTGGTAATGGTGATTACAAGCGTACAATTCGGAAACATGCTTCACGTTATGGTATCAATAGTCCTAGCGAACTAGATGTCTTTGCTCGTGTTGTATTTCCGCTTAGTTTCGCGTTGTTTAATATTTTGTATTGGTTTTATTTTCTTCATTTACACTATTGAAAACGAAAAGAAAAGAAAAACGAAAGAATTTTACTTCAATAGACCTTCGAGTGACCGAAAATATTTTATTTTTCTTCTTTTATTATGACATCTGAAATTTACATTGTATTGCAGTTGTTGATCATCATCATCATAATCGTGAAGGAGAGCGGCAAGCAGGAGAGCAAAAGAAAGGGAGAGAAAAAAAACGGAAAGTAATAGACTCTCTTCGAGAGGTAAAGAAGCAAAAATATTCAATTTTTTTTTCTCTTCCACCATACAACATTCTGATTTTTCTCCTTTGTGCGATTGTTTCATACAAACATGACATCGTACTTAGCACCGGAGAGTCCACGGCCGTATTCTATCGCTGCTGAACGATATTTTCAAAGACTTAACTTTGCTACCGGTCTATCCGTTGCCAACAACGAACGAATTTATCCGCTGAGCAAATGCCGTTTCGGTGCACAATATGAAAAAGAATTGTGCACTTATTTAGCCAAACATGCTGAAGTGAATTGCAGTGATCGAGTATGTCTTGTTGGCGAAGAGTCCGAATGGGCAACGATCATTCAAGAACGACTCTTTCTCAACAAACCAATTCAATTTATTGATTGTAAATTACATCATGGTAAGTTGAACACTTGTTTTCTCTTCTCGACCGAAATCTGAGTATGAAAGCGAAGGTTAATTAAGAAGAATAGTCGAGACTGTCAAAAGATAAGAATATAATGGACTTTAGGTAGTTATTAAAATAAATCTATTTATCTATATATTTACAGCAATCGATAAAAAAAACCTTTTCGTCTTCTTATGTTGATCTTTCTTTTCACACAGAACATGATTTATTAATATAATATTGAATGTTGTCAACCGACATTTCTTTCTTCTGTAACAACAACTGTTACAATCATGTTGACAAGTTAAACAAAAAGAGTTTTTTTCTCTCAACAAAGCAGATTCAAAATAAAACAGATTTGTCTAGTCAATAATTATATACAAATGTTTTCTATTTGCAAGCGGAATGATTTCGAACGAGTTTCATCGTTTAGACGCTATCAAAGAACAACTAGCATCAAATATATTCGATCGAATCATTCTCTTCAATTGTCTTCATCATATCAATCATGTGACAATGAGCGAAAATATCCCTAAATTACACGCGAATATCATCAGTCCTTTGATGCTATGCATAAATCTATTACGCAAAGCATTGATACCAACTGGTAGACTAGTAATTGTCCATCGCGAGCCGAATATTAATACGTTGCCATTACCTGTCGAAGTAATTGAAACTTGGTACAATACGGATGAACATAGTTCACGAATAATCGAACAGTTACACGGTGAGAAACGGCCGAACTTAGAATTTTTATGGGAAGTTGAAACAATCAAATTTACAATGCAAAAATTAAGTTGGTACAACGAACTGATGCATCGAACATTCTATCCGTTACCATTATGCAATCAAAAACAAGTGAAAATTAACCGAAAGATGTTTTCAACGTTCATTCATGTTCTCTTTTAGATTGCTGATGGTTTACGATTGTTAAATGAAACATATTTTAAATATCATCAAGGCTTATTGGAAATGTATGATCGTTTATTGTTTCTAACTGTTCAAACAAAATTTGAGCCAGTTAAATCAAGTGTTTCTCTACCGAAAGCAAGTCAATCTCTTCTGACCAGTCGATTTCGACGAAAGCCAGGACCACTACCGACAGGTTCGCATGAGAAATGGGATTATAAGATGTTAGTTACTGATGAAGTCACACAACTATTGAATATAAATGAACAACGGCAAAGTTCAAAACGGAATCTTTTTAAATCGTCTCTTCCTTTCATATAAAAACGAAAAGAAAAACTTTTTTTTTGAAATAAATACCAAAATAAATATTCTCTCGAAAAACACGTATGTATCAGCTGCTTTGTTTCTCAGCGATTTTTCGGCGAATAAAAGGAAGAGACAATCCTTTATCAATACTCTGACAATGTACACAGGTTTCGATTATTTTCTCTTCGTCTGCATTATTTTCAAACAAGTGGTTCTAGGAGATGAACTATATGCAATGGAATACCATTCACGTAAGTTGGATAAATCCAATCTGTCCTATTGTACATTCATTTCCAATAGAATCTAGTAGTTTATCCCTACCAAGAGACTTGCTTTCGACCAGTATGTTGATGGTTTATTCTCAATCAGTTCGAATGATTACAGCAAATAAACGAGATACATCGAATGATCAACGTCAATTACAGATAAGTTTTGCTCTGGATAAGGCTTTTACAAATATGTATTCTGATATGTATCGCCTTGAACTTGGTGTTCAACGTGTACCTACTCAGATTAAAACTATATTAAAATTACTCATGTCAGGATCAGCAAATATGATTCAACGGATGTTCCCTACGATCTTGAATAGTATTACTCGAATTGCAAGAGAAAATGAGAATTTTTTTCGTAAGCGTGTCGATCAATTGGCCGATATTTCCAATTTGTTCGAGAATATTCAACCGGTTATCAATCAAACTGATGTAATTATCTATGATGAAGTCGAGTCAAAAACTATACTTGCCAATATTCGAAGAAAATTGAGAGAAACAGCTGATCTAATCGGTAATCTTGATATAAAAGCAAAATTTAATCTTACTGTTCCAATCGAAATCAACTGTGTTCTTCCAATTCTAAACCAACTTGAACATAATACTTATTTTCTCTATCAATTATCAAGTATTTCCACATACGTATTGAACCATTACATTCTCAATCAAACTGCTGGTATGGGAAAATACATTTTGCTATCCAACGATGAAGACCGTTCTACGATTTATTCAAATTTAACTCAAAAGCTAACAAGCACTCGGCATGAATTCGATCAATTGTTAAACGAACGTCGAATTGAATATAATCATGGATGTAATCTGCTACAGCAAGCATATGAGAAACTCTTCGACGAATATCCTTCGGAAAATTGCACAAACTGATAGGTTATCAGCGGTCTACGCTTTGACCAAATGAAAAAGAACTCATATTTTACCTACGAAAGTTCCTTTCGATACAAAATCAGTGCACTGATTCTCGACTTTTAACATTTTCTTGTTATGTTTATCATTCCATAAAAAATTGACTACTTCCATAGAAATAAATAGAGTTTTCTTCATCTTGAAAGTATATTCAGTACAATTTTGATAAAGACAAATCATTTGGTTCTCGTTTATTCATAAACTAAATAGTTAATTATGTATATTGGATATCTCTTCAATGTTGACTTGATCAATGCACTTCATCGGATGTCACTTTGTATCAATTTTCAATCTGCCTATTCTTATTCAGTGAGCATGTTTTTGAAGTTCATGCTCATATTACATTCTTGCTTCTACTGTTACAAGTTTTTATTAACTTTATTATTTCATTTCTTGTCAAATGTTCTAGATACTAATCTGACTGCAGATGTCGCACAGCTTGAATCCATACTAATATATAAGACCAGCAGAGCGATGAAACGATGGATGTGTGTTGATTAGTCTAGGCTGTGAATTGATAAAAAATACACCAATAGAATGATGATTGCGAATATATTTGTTATTGTTATTACCAAAAGTTGATATCGAAAGTAATAGGAAAAGCGTATTTTCACCTTGATGTATTACTTACATAAGGCCCAAGACTAACATACGAGCATCTCACCTTCGCACAACTATTAATTATTGACATAACTAACCTAAATGAGATTTTTTTGTCGGATAAAACATGACAGTCTGTAAGATAATAGTAGAGAAGATAGTTTACTGCATCAGCATGTTTATTTCTCTTTCTTTTGCTAGCTAAAAAACACAATCGAGTGCGTACTGTTGACAAAGGGGCCAAACAGATAGACTAATTCAAAGTGAATTAAAGAACATCATTGGCTATTTTACATAGCAACGTGAATTGTATTGGTTAACTCAATATTAAATTTTTTCCGTCTGTTTGACTCCAAACAAATAGACGCTTACTTATTTTTCTTCATGAGAAATGATTCACCGAAATCATTAGCGCGTTTGCACATATCACAATGACACATTTACTAACGCATCTATACCGTTCTACTGGTTTCTTAACTTGTTCATTGATTCTTTTAACATTTTGTCAGATACTTCGCCCAAACAAGATGAGCACAAAACCGTACATTCCTGTGAAAGTATTCCGTAAAATGGACGTGGAATCAATTCTTAGTATTGCATTACCAGCACAACTGGATAAATACACTGAAAGACGTTATGATCATCATCACAGTCGTCGGACAATGCTGTATTATCTATTAGGAATGCAGGGAACTGAAAATAACGAAGAGCTGATGAAATTAATTAACGACTGCAGACGGAATATAGATTGGTCAGAGATTGAAGCAACTTATAACAGCTTAAAAACGACTATCGAACCATATCAGAAACAGAACAACGCCGAACATCTTGGTGTGTATTGGGAATTGAAAAGAAGTTTTGATCGTGAAGGTGCGAGACGATCAAAAGAATATATATCGAAATATCGCCAAAATGGTTTTCTTCCAAAAGAATTGAAATTATATTGGAATTATGATCAGATCAAAATGTTAAATCAACCCGATCAGTTCAATCCAGATACAGATCAAGAGTCTCATGATAGTCTTGTATCATTGCCTGTTCACAAGCGACAAAATGCTGGCAAAGTAGAATACATTCGATCCGGTATTGAAGATGCAGTTTTTAGAGTTCCTGATAATCATCAAGTTATTGTACTTGATTTTGCCGATGAACGCATGCCTGGTGGCTATTTTCTTGAGAATGCTCGTACTCAGGAAGAGGTTTGCCAAACAATTCGAATTGACTTCATAGATCGAGTATGGTTCTTCTAGGTCATTCTCTACAATTCTGATGGATATCGCGCACTGTTAGATCTAAAATATCAGGTCATGGATGGCGGATATATGCTACCTGAGTTTGGTGTCGCTTATATAAAAAATGTTCGATTTTTCCAGGATAATCTTTCAACAGGACGTTTAGCGGATCTCATTGTCGCTGCTTGTAAGTATTTTGTAAAGTATATCTTGTTTACGAAGTTAATCCATCAGAACATACTATCTATCGTGCCTAGAAATTCATCCTTCGAGGGAAAAAACTGTTAGGATTGTCAGTTATAATGAATCACTCACGGAAATCATCGATTTCCTTACATCTTTCTGTTTTTTGCTCGCTGAGATCAAAAACATTTCTAAATTATGTATTCCCAATCGAACTAATATTCATGACATGCAAGAATTAACATTCTAACTTATCTTTCAACAAAATGTGATGATTGATAAAGTTATATCGACATGAGTAATTGAGATGCTTTCTTAGTTCACACATCCACGTTTTGTCTCGTCTAGGTTACGATCTTTCCGGCATGGGTGAAGGTTTATACAAACCACCATCACGTGCAAATCAGGACGAATTGTATAGTCATACATATGAAAAACTACAAACAATTATTGCATCGGCTGTTGCTAATACAGATGGTGATGGTTCGAAGACGTATTTACTACTGGGACCGATTGGTACAGGCGCATTTGCAAATAGTATAGACATGATTGCTAAGATCTTCTCGGAAATTTTGAACAACCCATTAATGAATTCTCAGTCGGATGATTCGTCGATGAATGGTAAGAACGCAATTCGGTATGCATTCAAAGAGATTTGGTTTGTGTCAATTGATGAACTCGGAGACTTTAAAACATATTTCGAAGGTGTTAAATCAAACAAAGACAGTGAACAACTATGAAGAAATATTTTAAGAAAAGAAAACATCTATGTTTTATTTATTAATCTGATTTTGTAAAAAGACAAACAAAAGAAAAGGAGAGAGAGAGAGAAAAAGCGAGACGAACTCATCCAAATGTATCAGTCAAACATGATGAAGAAAAGTAAAGCAAGATTTCGTTCGCTAATATTAAATATACTCGGTTGTGTAATATTTATTGGCGTCTTTCTTTAAGATAACATGTAACGGGTTGAATTGTGTCGTTTTACGCGAGATACCTTCGAAATTATTTGGCTCATGGGATAGTAGAGGTTGTTTAACGTTTGAAGTTCGGCGTGATTGAGATGCACTACTTACTAATGATCCACCACAGACTGTGCCTTCGTTTTCACTCATAGTTGCATCAATTAGGCTCAAATAGGCACTTTTGACTGTTTCATCAAGATGTTCGTTTTGTAATAGGGGAGTTAACAGACCTTCTCTTTCTTCAGCTAGAGAGTTCATTGAAATATGATTTGGAATAACAATAGGAGACGTCGTTGTATTCGCTGGAGTGGATGAAGAACCGTCACTGAGTGGATTAACAACAACAGTTAGAGGAATAGGTAATGATGATGCAGGCGGATTGTTCTCAGATTTATCAGGCAAATCGATACCGTAGATTTTCGTTGGTTCTATTGGTTTCGTTACTACTGATGGTGGATCATCACTGAAATCAGCACCGTAAATACCACTGTCAGCCACTGTCAATGCAGGTTTGAGTACAGCGGGTGCTGATGCTGTTGCCACTGCTTCTGTATGTCCGGAAGTAGTATCTTTAACAGTCGTCGACAAGCCACTGGCTGCTGTTGTCGCCGCTGGTGCGGTTGTCGTCGACATCGTATGAGATTTAAATCGCGATGTATTCACATCGGAGAGGTTAACTGTTCTTTCCGGTATTAACTTCGGTTTCGCTGCTGGCGCTGGCGTAGGTTTGGATATGTTGGTAGTAGTAGTTGCTGCTGTTTGTTGAAGCAATGGAGCTTTATCCGATGATTTCGCACCTGGCTTCAACGCTGTACTGTTGAGAGACGATGGTGATGAAGCATTTTTCTTTCCAGCGTTTGTTCCTGATGATGCTGCCGCCGCTGACGTCGTCGATTTTGTTCCTGGTGCTCTGGTTTGTCGCCTGAAAAGATGCAAAGATATGCTAATCTTAATAGAAATTACTTGTCAGAAAACATTACCGTTTAATAAAAAGAAATATACCGACACCCACAAGGATAGCAATTACAAGCACGAATACACCGGCAATAGTGCCAATAATAATTTCTACAAGAAGAAACAAATCCGTAATTGACTATCGGATAAGAGAATATTTAATTATCTCTATACCTCTCTTGTATGTGCGTTTCGCAGTTGTTTCATTTGATGTTCGATTAGTATTCTCTTCAACAGTCGGAACAACAATAGTTGTTAACGGAATCGTTGCCGCTGTTGTGCCTGTCATCACGGAAGATATCGATGGTTCCGAGGAAGAATCCATTGCTATTCCATCAGCATCGTATTGTGCACGTGCAATCGATGGCACAACTACAATTAACCAATCAAGAGAAGATCTAGATTCGATTCGTCTTACCTTTATATCGAATTTTGAAATATCGTGGTCGTTTCGATGCCGATGTTTGCAATGACATATACAAAGAATTCGATGAGATTAGATAGCGCGTATTCGGTGTTGGATTATATGGTGACCGATCAGCACCACACCATGTATGATAGGATTTCCATACTGGAAGTGAGTTTCTTTCGGCGTTAGATTTATCTGATGGTAAATTTGTTGATATCGAATTTAAATAACCAAAAATTTCCAAGTAATCAGACCGACATTTATAAGTATCTAGCAAACTTATATGAACTGGAGATAATTCAATATACATCGATGGATCGGCTTCTACACAAAGTTCAAAGAAAACAAATTCAGTTGCGAACAAATAATCTTCATTTACCAATATTAATTGAACATTTGAGATTATCAGCCATTGGATGTGGATAAGCTGGTGAAACAATGAAACCATAGAGTGTATTTCGAATGGGTTCATTGTCCACACACATCGTATGAACTAACAGAGAAAAAAAACAGAACTAGTAGACGTATTTCGATGGATTTTCTCAGTTTACTTTGTGTACAAGTATATTTCACAAAAAAGTATGTCGGTGCATAGGTTCCACCACTACATTGTATATAATTTCGACTGGAAACTTCAATGAAACAGGTTTTATTTCCTTCACATAATGAACCATCGATAGATCCTTGACAATGCACCAAATAATCTGAATGCACATCCGGCTCACACATTTGTGTACGGCGATGAACTTTCCGTATCGATACGTCTGTTAATAAAGCCGTTTCATCTGGACATGAAAGCTGATGGCGTCCTTCTTCAGTTGCACACCAAAATTTATCGTATGTTTTCGCAGAAACTATTCGGAAAGAAGCGAAGAAAATCCTTGAATGAAAATCAATCTAGCTTTATCTATCTATCATGATTGAAAAAGAAAAGAAAGCATTTATCCTCGAGGGATAAAACGTGATCTTATCTTCGAATCACAAATAAATAATTTTTATCGAGAAATACATTTACATTCATGCACACAAGACAACTTTTTTTCTTTTCGTGAAGATGAGATCAATTTCTATTAATTTCTAAAAGTTCATACAGCTTTAATCGGATGTCATCTAAAAGACTGTTAAGATAGGATTTCTTAATCTTATAAATATTTGCTTCCTCATCATCTAACTATTTCAAATGACATCTAAGACATCGGCTTATAGCGAATATAAATTAATAACAAATATGACATCATGGCATTTTTTTTCTCAGAAGAGGAAGAAGAACAGCATCCAATTATTCCGAATACTCGCTTTTCACTTTGAGAATGAATCTATAGGTCAATAAATGATACGTACCCATTTGTGAGCAATAGTACAGACTGGTGAAAATTACCAGAAGACACTCAGGCCGAAGCCATACGACCATCGTACATCGGCCGTAGGAATCTGTTTTAGATTTAGTTGTCTTTGATTTGATCGTTAAATGTTGCCATAATGGGAAGAACAGATACAATTTCTACTGTACAATTGACATCTGAAATAAATGAAAAACATCAATAACTGAGAATAGCCATACTAATATGATGACAAACACTTGTTCTTTTTCTTAATATTAACACATTGATTAGATCATCGAATAGTATATATCGAACCCATGATGGTTATTTATTCTTTTCGGTGTGCATATATGTATACATTCAGGGAGGGAAAATGGTATATTATCTTCGTCGAAAATCAGACTCGTGTTGATAATTCCTTGCATGTATAAGGAAAATCAAAGCGAATACTATTTCTTGTTAAGAATAATAATCAAACTCTCCAATCAATAACAAAATATCTATACATTTGACTTATCAGTACATACAATCAACGTTAGTTTTTCTATATATCTCGATGATGAGAAGATATTTATGGATATGTATGCGTGAGAACGAGGCGTCCATCTTAGTTCTTTGTCCTTGTACTAAAATCATTTACAGATCTCTCATCTTCTTTTCTGTCTACATACTCTCAGTTTCTGCTCGTTTATTATGATAACATAACTGAAAGATCGATGTTGCTATTACTTGCTATCCCTTAATAATACGCATACGAAGATATATGTGCTCCTCCCGCCTTTTCGCTAACCCGTTCTGAAAATAGTTCTTGTAATGAGTTGATGATTTGCTTTGATTACGAGCTATGAGTTCGACTTCAGACAAGACAATCATTCCTTGTCTAATGAGGAATATATGTATGCATACAGATATTTATTCTATTGTACTGAGGATAACAGTTTCTCTCACTGATCATGTTCTTGTCGGTCGAAAGGGAAAATGACAATTATGAAAGATGATCGGAGAAACCGAGCTTACCCTTCCCCTCTTTTAATGTCTTGGTTTATGCAAATATACAAATAAACACAACATAGAAATTGATTTAGATTGTCTCGTTGCCTATACATAGACCGAAAGCGTTTTCATATGTATATATACATACATATTCGTATATACTAAGCGATTCCATCCTACTGTGCATGGGCAAACAGCAAGAATAATTGACTGATGATCTTCTGAAATGATGATGAAGATGAAAATGAGGAGTATGATGATGATAGTGCAATAAACATGCAACTGTCTGTCGGGTTTTGTCATTTTATATTATAAATTCAAATTAAAATGAGATCGATGTCATACTCAGTTGGATTGTGATGGGAATGCAGATGTGTACTAAAACGGGAAAGAGAGAAAGAGGAAACATGTATTTATATATTCATTGTCTGCATATGGGTCGAGATATACAGATGTGAATTTCCGCATGTGTGATTAGAAAAGGTGTTTAGCTTTTGTCCGCTAGACTTATTTTCAATAAACAATCAATGATCTCGATCTGCATATGTCAGGTGTAGGAGGCGTGTATGTTCGAGCAGATAACTTACTGATCTTCTAGTTACACTGGTATTGTTTCTCTTTTGTGTCATTGAAATAACTTTATCTCAGAAAATCTTCTCTTGCGTCTCTTTCTTCTTCTTCTTCTTCTTCTTCTTCTTCGTCTTCGTCTTCTACTACTATTTCTTTTTGTTCGCTTAATAAAAGGAAAGGACAGATTTAATAAATAGGATACATACAAGTATTTTTACACCCGTCTTTTTCTTGTTCAGAAATAAGTGATGGTTACACATTGCCGCGGTTGAAAATAATGTCAGTAGTTGAGTAGTGGTGATGATGAGAGCGTCGATGGAATAGAGAGGAAGAGAAGAGAAGAGAAGGGAGGAGAGGAGAGGAGAGGAGAAAGAGAGCGTGCAGGGGAGACAGAGGAAAAGATCTTTTCGCGCCGTGCCTGTTAGGACATCATAAAAAACTGCTAGGAAAGAGAAAAGCAGGAGAGAAAAGAAGTTTATTCTTTCTTCTGTTTTTCACGCCCGGAAGAACGACGAGAGCAATGTTAACAGAACAGAGAGTAGAATGGAAAATCAATGTGTCGATGCCAGGAAAAAGAAAAAAGGAAAACTAAAGAAAAGAAAGAAAAACGGAATTATTCTTCTCATTCAAATATTTTCATATACAAGCACATAATTCATCAATATGTTTAGTTACATATTTCCGTTTAAATTAACGATAGAGAGAGAGAGAGAAGAAAATATTTACTCCACTAATCTTGAAAGAAAGTAGAGAGGAAAAACACACAGAGTTTGTAACGCAATAAAATTTTAGTCATGCAAATTTCATCTACATCTGCATTCCTATCACAATTCAACAGAGTATGACATCGATCTCATTTAAATTTGAATTTATAATATAAAATGACAAAACCGACAGACAGTTGCATGTTTATTGCACTATCATCCNCCTGTTTAATATCGTATTAAGCTATTCACCTTCGGAAACATGTAAAAATAGGACTGAATCAACATCAAACATGTCCTTTTGTTCAGCAAAATTAATAAAATGATGATTGATATTGATTGTCAAAAGAATATTCAGTTTTCTCCTTCAATGATCATATTATTTCGTCTCGACGAAACCTCCTGAGAGCTAAGCGAGCGTTCGTTCGCTCATTCATTCATTTATTTATTTTATTCATCCGCAGATGTATATATACGATGTCGATGTAATGAAAAAGATCTCCAAACTTTTCTTTCGCTCACTGTGTTTTCTTTTTCTTCTATGATGTTAATAATTATCGACGAATAGAAGGAAACACAAGTATGTTCATTCATTCATCTTTATACTACTTGAAAGCTGCTAACAAAACTGCGAGGACATACAGCCTTGATTTGTCAACTACTTTCTTTCTTAATAGTTCATCGAAAAAAATTCACTCAAAATACGATGTCAATGACAATAACAATCAATCAAAGCTTGAATGTTGTCATCGTCTTGAAGTCTGTTTTCTCTCATGAATGAATACATACATAATATGTAGAGAAGGCAAGAAAAGACGAAGAAGAAGAAAGTATTAAATAAATTACCATCGGCGACTTGACTTGCATACTTTCATCGAATACTAATTGAGCAATGACTACCGTGTACATTTACGGAGCGATATGGTAGAAGTAATAAATGTTATTAATGCTGCGATGTTGGTTATTCGATCGATTAGATTGAAGTGTACACACATATTATCGAGAAAATCCCTCATCCTTCGTCGTCATTTTTGTTAACACATTAATTGAGTGACGGGGGTAGAATGCATTGGGTTACAACTGAAGAGATTCATTTTGTTTAAGACGAGTGGAAGAGAAAGAACATAAGTGGACTGAATGGGCGATAGGAAAAACGTCTATGTATATACGTCAAATAATCGATTTTAGCTTCGGCTCTCTCACATGGGTGTCTATATCAATACTAGCCTCGCATCAGCAATAAAGAACAATAAGAAGAGAAATCTACGAAGAATAGAATGAAATAGATACAAAGCATTGGGATTCCCTTGTGATAAATTAGTGAATGTGTTATTCTATATAACAACTATTCGAAAATTACTGATGTATATATTTAATTTTCAATTCTATGATGTCTATTCGCGATGAGAGTAGACGAAATTTCTCCGCCTCAAATAAAGAAATGAGTTGTTTTCTTGTATATTGAGATGTATCCATGCGAGTCCTGCGTGTGAGTTCTGATTTCCCCAATGACATTAAAATAAAGTTCAGTGACACGTAAGAATAAAGTGTCTTTCTCTTAAACAAAATCAATTATTGAATCAATCTTCTAATCACGTCGTTAATCAATATTTATTAGCGAGTTCTTTCGTGTTGTTTTTATTAATCAATTAGTATTTCAAGAGAAAACGACAGTTGTTTCATGAACAATATAGATGGACAAAAAGAAGAGGTATGTGTATAAGTACAAAGATAAACACATAGATAAGACCCGAAGAGGAAAAACAACAAACAGCGTTTGCACAACAGAAATAGATATTTATTTATAAATACATATATATGTTTGCTTGAAAAAAGCGCAGCGTTCAATAAATTCTTTAAAAAAAACACGTCGACTAATTACAATGAATGTTCATGATGCTTTGATTTTGTTTTGTTGTTGAACTAATAGCCGAGATCCTCTTTGCGACCAAATTTCAGAATCACCGTACTGAAAAATAATCGAACGGAAATGACATAGAAAACAACGTTCGAATGAGGAAAACAGACCTGATGAATATAGCAAGATTCTGACAGAAAATAGCGATGCCTGGGTAGATTTTATCGCTGCTTTTGTATGGAATATAATAGCCAAATAAAACCCAAGCACCACCAATTAATGAACCAAATGCAAGAAGAAAAGCAATGAAAAGAATTATTCTTGCTCCTAGGAATAGACCTTTATTCTAGTTTGAACTTGCCAAAGAACAACTTACCAACTTGTCCAACACAACTGTCACCGTATGCATCGCCACGAACTTGTGCGTTCGACACTGAATTGACTCTGTTCGAGATAAGAAAAGACGAATCATCATGACCGAATCTTACTCATTTAGTTTTACTTACAAAATCAGTGCTATTGTACCGACTGCACCAATTATATAATAAACCTTATTGAAATCAGCTTGGGTAGAATATTGACAAGTGCTATCAATGATAATCCACCAGCCAATGGCAAACTAATAGATGTAGATAGGAAAAGCACAATAAAAAAACACGGATATGATGAAATTTCTTACGATAACACCCGCTACAATCGAAGCGATGGTATTTCGATTGAATCGTTCGCCTAATTCGAAATTTTGACAACAATTACCACAGTCGAACATTGTTCGGTAATCGGTACCTAAAAGAATGAATCAAAGAGAAGAAAAGAAAAGAAAACACCAGCATCAGCTGCTACGTTCGTTCTTGATAAACTGATTCAATCGATGGTTCTTTTCGTTCGCCAATCAAATGAGACGTCTATCATAAAACATACGTCTTGTAGCGCTGCTTGTTGAGAGGTAAAAGAATACTGGCTCAAACATGGTGAATGTCAAGGATAAATTCTCTTTTTTTTTGACATCTTTTATTACACGAAATCATAAAATTGAAGACAATGTCATCACATTCAACATTACTACCGATTATCCGTTCGGTATTCTCTCGATGGACAGCATTGCAACTAGCCGTCGATCATTCAATGGGTGGTCCGAACAGTCAAGCCAAATACGAAGCATTCATCGACGCATTTGGTCAACATCTCGTACGAAATGTTCGACCAACACTATCTGTGTCTTCCATGGAGCAGGATCTACAAGAATATCTCGATGAAGTTCTAGATGAAGAATTCAATACCGTTTTAGATGATGGATCGAGTGCTGAATTAGCACAATTGTTCATTCGCTATATTCAACTAATTCAACAAGGCAGATTAGCTGATGTTCAGCAAGAACTACAATTACAGCAGGCAACCGTAGCACCAGCAGCGCGAATGTCCGTTCGAAATCAACCTGAAGATAGTTCGTCATCGGAGGGCGAAGACGATGATGATAACGATTTCGATATGAGAGAAGAATCAACAACTACTGAATCAAAGTCTCAGTCAATGGATGTCGACGAAGACGGCTGGACAACGGTTCATAGACGCAGTGGAGGAAAGAAATAATTGTTTTTGTTTTGTTCATTTATTACTGAATGAACAGTTTTACCAAGAGAAAATGAGTCATACTTTCTTGTGGTTTTCATTGTGCTTATGATATTTTCAAATCATACAACATGTTGACAATAGTAATCAAATCATTTTGATTATTTCTAGATGGGTTTTATACAGTGTGGTAAAGCGGAATATTCCACATATTTCTTCGTTGCTTCAATTGTGATGTTTCTAAGTACATTATGCTGTTTAACAGCATTTGCTTCACCCTACTGGACAAAACGTTATCTCGACACGCCAATAGATTTTCAAAATATTGGCCTATGGGAATTATGTCTATACAAATATCGTCATTACAAAGATGATTTACAAATTCCGTATACAGGTTGTTTTTGGTTTTGGACAAATGAAATGTATCGTTTTCGTGATTGGATCATTCCACGTACGTGTTCCGGTTGAATTCAATCAGTGGTGACTGTTTATCGTTCTTTTCTTTCAGCGTGGTTTAAATGGGTACAGGCATTTGCGACATTAGCATTCATTCTTACAATCGCAACCATATCAAGTTTAGCTATAGCAGTATTTTCAACATTCCGCTGGCAATGGAAGTATCAACTGGTATGGTGCATTGTCTCATTTGTAATTTGTAAGCTTGAATATTCAGTCGAAATTTCTTAGTAAAATTCTTTCATTCTAGTTGCTTTCGAATTGATTGCTATTATTATCTATGGCATCTACAGTCAAGATCGTCTTTGGATGCCAAGACCAGAATTTAACTATTTGTCTTACAGTTATTGGTTCGAATTCGCTGCACTTGTACTCGCATTAACTGCCTGTAAGTTTTGCTCTCGTTTTCTCACAAGTTCGAATCTTTTCTACTTTTTTAGGTGCTTTATTTGGCGCTGATATGAACTTTCTTCGTGCACCGTATACAGGTACTGCTAGTGAAAAACATCTCAACGATGAATTCCATCACTCACCAACCAATGGATCTCACATGCAATTAACTTCAGGACGAAATCGTCGTCCTCAATCTGAATTGTAAATTTGCTCATTCTGCGAACAAAACACATTCCGTCTCTCTCTCTCTCTCCCTTTTTTATTACTCAATATTTCCTATCTCGACTTGTACTGATTTCTCTTTGCATTCCAGTAGATAGATTTTCGTTTGGATATCAATTAATCACATGTTTGTCTGATTTTTCTCGTTTTATTACATATATTGTAGTGCTATTTTATATGTATTCGGCTACTTTCGACTGATCGAATGATCGCTTCGCATTAAAAATAGAATGTAAAATAAAGTAACACAGGAAAACGGATATTCCCGATTGGAAATCGCACAATCCATGCAAGTCAAATATTCAATAAAACAATCGACTTCTATAGAGTAGACGATAATAGAGAGCGACGAAGTAACGTTTTGCTATCATGAGAAATGATAAGTCAAAAATGTCACCGAAGAGAAAAACTGGCAAAACATGGAGGTAATTTGATATAATGAATCTAATCGGATTTATCTCAGTTGTTTTCTTCGCGAGTCAGAGATCTGTTAAACATAATGTTGATTTGATTTTTCTACGCAAATGCGATAAAACAATTTGTTGATGAAAATTTCACTAGTGATCGATGTAAGATTTGTAAATGTAGATTGTTGGCGAAGAACACATCAAAAGAAAGTGACATTTTTATTGCCATGTCAGAAATGACAATGTATATTTTAACAGTTTTATTCCGATTGAAACTCTTATCCGAGTTGACAATGACGTTTCGAACTGTTCTGATATGTGAATTGATGACACATCAACAAACGTTTGTAAGAAAATGGCAATATCATTGAAATGAATCCTATTCAGGAGGATGGTATTTGTCCAATTGTGGTTGTAATTCTAGATTTCAACTGAGAGATCTCATATTTCTCCGTTATCTACTCTATAATTGTTGAGTAGAAGCAATGGATAGAGAGAGAGCAATGTGTTAGCTCAAAAAATGTCGATGCAGACGAGATCTATTGTGAAAATTTCATAAACCAAATTGAATCTGTGAATGGTTTTATTCGTTTTTTTATAGTGGCAAGAGAAAGTTTTTGTCAACCGGAAAGCGTCTCATTCGATTAGATCGAGCGAGCATCAGCAGAGTCTGGAATAGAGCTATGATTCGCTTTGTTCTAGCACGAACACATGATGTTGAAAGCGAAAAAGTCTCGATCAATTAGACGTACAACACAAGAAAAGATCCGAAAGAAGTGGAGAGTAAGTAATGGAGAAATTCGAAAAAGAAAAATTCTCTCGTCGACATAATTCAATAAGAACCTCTGGACAATGTGCTTGTCAACAAACTTTTTTACAAATCCGATTGAGTGCAAAAGGTCCATGGCAGTCGAAAGGATCCAATTTCATACGGACAGATGATGTTTTTATACCGAGTTGTGAGACTACTTCGGTCTAAGGATAACTTTTGTTAAAGACATTGTTCTATTCGATGAATAGTTCATTAAATTTCAGAAGGAACTCTTCTATTTATTCTTAGAGGTAAAACTCGATGGAAATCCATTTTGAATGAAAATTTAATCAATATTTCTAAGTCATACATATTTTGATGCAAACTTGTTAAAAAGATTTGTGCTCGTGTCTAATGGAAAGTGATTCTAATCTCATTTGATGGCATGAATACTTGCAGTCATTTTTCTTAATCTATTCTGTCAGTTGATTACCTAGAGTAATTAGAGACTAAATGAAAAATCGTCTTATACTTGTTAATACCCCGTTTAATATATGGACCTTTGAAACTTGTTGCAATACTGCATTTCTAACATTGAAAATGTCAACTGCTCAGCCGACATTCATTTCGCCAGAATCATTGAAAACATTAGAACAAGCGTTAATGATTTCAATTTCCGGTTGGCAGTCATTTTATCGTTCTGCACATTTTAAAAAGTACTTATCAAATTTAATGTTTTAATACACTTGTGACTAGCTCAATACAAGAAACAACAAGTGAACTTATTGCCAAGTCATACGTATATGCGCTATCCAAGCTGGTCGCTTCCAGACACCAATAGATCATGCCATTAATCAATGTTATATACTGATAAAAAGATAAGCCATTAACATAACTTCGTCTTCTTCTTCTTCTTTCTCTTTACTCTTTTTCACTCTACATCATCATATCCGAATCGATGCTTCTCTATCGAAAACAACAAAATACTTGAAATCGATTTGTCATATTCGCTTCACATCTTGTTGGATGAATATTCTTATCAGCTGCGGATAGAAAGTTAATCTTAACTTTATTTCCGTTGCCATTTTTCTCCGAACAAGAACAGGTCATACTCTCTACTAAACGGAGTAGAAGCACAACGTTCATACCCTGACTTTGATATGAAACAAAAAGAAAATCAGTGAATCAATAAATTGGTGCAGTTCCTCTTCTTCATTTTTTTTGTTAATGTTCGTCTGTCTATTGATTTGATAGCATCAGGAAAACGTGTTGGGAGTACAAACAAGTAGAATCGCGGAAGTCGAATGTTAGTTTGTTTCGATCGACAACATCCGGAACGTTTGACGACTGTAAGTGATTGAATTTCTTTTTTGCGTTGTTCAAATGTGATAATCGTAGACATGTTGTTGATTCCTCTCTCGCCTCCTACGAAATCTATTTGTTCATTTCAGTTCTCAAGGAGAGAAAATCGAATAAAAACACAAGAAAAAGCAAAACTCGCATACTGAAAGTTTGCTTTAGAAGCCGCATTTAATGTAAAATGCATTTAGAATGATTGAAGAAAGAGTCTGGCTAGGCACATAACCGTATTTGAGAAAAATACGGCTGATAATGAAAAAGAGAGAAAACTAATGAAAATCAGCGATTTCATGCTTGGATTGAAAATAACATTCGACTAAAAATACCCAAGTTACGACGATCAAAGGACGCAAGACGCCAACAGCAGACAGAAAAATAACAGCTCAACGTCATGTTCGATCGAAAAATGATTTCGGCGAAGAAAACAATACGAGGATTTGCTATGGATTCAACTGATGATGAAAGTATCACAGAAAAAAGAAACGATTTCGATTTCTGAAACGAGAGATAACCTATTTAGATACATAGAACAAGACAGACTCGATTGTTATTTCTCGTCTGAAATTGATGTATCCATTCGATAAATATGACAAGATGATGATGATGATACCGAAGATGATCATATACATTTGGCTATTGTTGTTGATATGTTGAAAAAAAAGTTTGTTTTGTTCGTAGACAATACATACGGGTGTAGATCAATGTCTTTGTCATCATCATCATCATCATCGAATGTGCATACAATAAAAACGATTATTAGTTTCCAATGGTGTCTCACTGCATCACGTCTCATATCAAATGAATGATAGATCGATCGCGCTGTACATCGCATGCATTGACACATGGCTTAAATTACTGATAACAATTCTCATCTTCTACTATAAAAGAGTCAAAATGTTGTCAGTCGACGAGAGACATACGTGGCGATCGGCGTAATTCAATATTAAAGAAGACATTAGAAGAGAAAAATAAAATGAACTAAAACAGTGCGATGTTAGTGCGTAGACAATTGTTGTTAAGAATTTCTAATATCGTTACCTCGTCTTTGTATTTTCAAGAAAAACTCAAGCAAAAAACCAGTATCATTCTGAAAAGAAAGAGAACATGAAGATAAGAGGGAATAGATGATCATAGGAAAGCAGAAAAGAGAAAGAAGAAAAAGAATATAGAAACAAGACGAGGAGAGAGAGAGAGAGAGAGAGAGAAAGAAAAAGCAAGCAAGAAATAGAGAATATTTTCTCGATGAGATTCATTCGTATTTTCTTCTCATTTTCTCGAACAATCAGTTAAATATTCGCGATGAATGGCACATCGAATTTAGCTGCCACTCAAGTTCGTCCTCCTAATGCCCAATTAACCGATCGTTTACTCGCCATCTATTCTCTTTTGTTGATTCTCATCGGTACTCCATGTAATCTTCTTTGTTGCGTTATTTATTTTCAAAAAATCAACCGTTCGAATTCGATCAAAATCATCTTCGGCTACTTAGCTTTCCTCGACACAATTGTACTATATACATTCAATTTAAACTACGTTGTTCGAGAATTTAGTGTTGATTTCAAAATTACTTCATTGAAAAGTCAGAATAGTAATAAAACTTCTCATGGAGATCAGGTTCATGCCATTGTTACGAAAAAGAATCTCGAAGAATACTCGTTATTCATGTGTCGATTTCTCTCCTATATTGGTAAGACATATGGATTCATCATAGTGAAAATCTTCTCTTTAAATTTCATGTTCTTTTAGCATTTTCTATCCTTCAAACATCATCATGGGTATTAGCGTTTGGTTCGTTTAATCGTTATCTACTAGTGAAGAAATTAGCGCGTTTCGAGTTCATTTGTAAACGACCCTACACGATCGCTATCTGTTTATTGTTAACCTGCTCATTTTTCTTGTCAAATACACATATTCTCTGGATGAATGGTTATCGTTCATCGACTGGAAACATAATCTGTTATAGCAAAGTCAACTCTCCTAGTTATATGGTGTGGTATCAACGTTATCATCTCTTTATGTATTCAGTTCTACCGAGTTCGATTCTATTGATATTCAACACGTTGTTAATGCGGATTATATTCGCGAGTAAGAAACGCTTGGATAATCATAAACGTTTAGTTCTAATCGCTGCCACGGCGACAACGACAATTCCACTAAATCGACGGAAGAGTTTTCTCGCCCTACAACATTCTTCCTCGGCGGCGTTAAGACGTCCGAACCGAAATAGTCCGTCGAGATTATTGAATCGACATAGTCGAAAACTAACCATGTCGTTAATATTTATCACCATCTCGTACTTTATGTTAACATTTCCATCGACGATAATCTTCTCATTTATTCGTCAATATATTACACGATCAGATCTTCGACGTACGGTCTCCCTATTCTTCACGAATTTATCGACAACCACGCATACGATCCGATTTTTTATTTATTTTTTCTGTTCAATTGACTTTCGGAATGATTTCTATAATTTATTTCTACTCAAACGACCATTTCGTCTGAATTTTATTAAAAAACGAGGACATCACCATCACCATCAGCAACAACAATCAATCACATTAAATCCAAGTAATCGACAGACGGAACTGATTTTACTGACAAATAGAAATGAGCCAGTTGAATACAACAGAGAAAACTAAATAAAAAGAAAACATACTCATTTGATATTCTCCTTTCTTTATTCACTGATCGAACACATGTTCTCTCATTGTCATGTAAGACGACAAGTGGTTCTATTCGAGATCACCAAGAAAACATCTAGCAATTTCTTCAATAGATCACTATACTTATCAACATTAAGTGCTTCGATTGTCGCATAGATTCCTTCTTTTTTTCTCTCACCCAGTTTTGATTATGTACTCGTGCATTACCACGTTTACTCATCAATAGTGATAATTGAATCAAAATAGACATTAGCAAGATTGAAGCGTTTCTTTTCCCCTCTGTAATTTGCTTTCATCAAGAAAATACATCGTTTTCTATATTCAGATCGATTAATAGATGTACTTCGTTGAAACCACGACATAGCCAAAAAGAGCTAATGGAATACAAAAAAGTAATGATTATATTTGTTTACTGTCTCGAAAGAAGTTTTCCTTCAAGTATCCTTCCACATTTACAACAATAGGTAGAGAAACGACGCATTTATGTTTCTTTGCTCTTATGAAGAGTAGTCACTATCAGTGGTTCAAAGTTTTTTTTATTTGTCGAAGTGTAATTTCCCACTGCAATAGATAGGAAAGACATGTTTAGAATAGAATGAGATATTCGTTTAATTTATATTCGAAATATACTAATCATTCATTCAAATATTCGCATGTGAATCATGAGGGAGAGAGAGCGAGCAAGAAAAAGAAATTTTGGTTATCTTTTCGACAAGAAATAAAAATGACACATTTCACATCACTGGAATTCATCAGAGGTATTCTTTGTCCATTTCTATACTTCCATTTTCATGTTAGTACGCATTGTTTGTTGAACACGTCGACGCAACTCGTTCACCTTTTCTTCTTGTGCACGAATATGTTCATCTGTGATGGTGACATGCTAGAGAACAAAATACAAGTTCTTGCGGATCAAATAATTCAGTTAGATCCACATACTTCAATTAATGGTTGATCACGTTGAACGTAAATAATTGGATTCTTTTGAAATTGTTTATCTTGGCCAAAAAGTGCACGAGAACTACTGTAGAGATGAAGAGATGTTGCAAGACTAATGACAATCGTTTCAGGTGACATATCAAGATTAACACCTAAAAGAATAAGGTTAATTTTATCTTTTTCTAATAATGTGAAGAAAAAACGATTCCATCCGTTGTCATTTATCTACGTCGAACGGGCAAATTGTTTGTTGATTTAATCAAATTTGTTGTCTTTCCTACTGTCAATAATGTTTGATTACATTACTGATAAAAGACGATTTTGTTTAACGAAGAGCAAAAGAGATAGTGAAATGCAATAGAGCGAATGGTATGTAGCATACGTGTCAAGAAATGCTCTTTCGAAGAGACTATTCTTAGACAAATTGAGTGTGTCAATACCTTTGATTTGCTCGGGTAGTTTGAAGTGTTCGAAAGGTTGCCCATCGATATCTGTTGGTCGCATGTTTTGGAAACGTTTCTCCCAGAAGAGTTGTCGTGGTTTGGTTTTTTCGTTCAATTTATTAGTGGCGTTCTGATTGCTGGAAATCATTGCTTGGGTTTTGACTTCATCTCGTTGAGGCGGATAGTGAGTCACAGGTTGTTTGAAGATGGGTAGAGTTTGCCGCAATGGACAACGTAGAGATGTATCACTTTTCGAAGCTGAATGGAAGAACTTTATTAACAGGAAAACAAAATTCCGAAGGAGACTACAAACTTCGACTGGCAGGGATGTTCTCTTGTACTGTTGTTCGTATCCCATTCGTGTGATTAACTTTTAACTTTTTCGCGAGATTCTGCTGTGATGGTGCTGGTCGAGTCAACTTGCTTTGATGGGTATTCAACAAACGATTTGGACTTGCTAACATTAAATGTCGATCTGTTGGATCATGCATTCGGAATGGTAAATCTGAAATGTTTCGTTTATCCATGTTTACATAAACTCACTCTATTGTAAATTTCGAGTTTATTCTGTTAATTAATTGAAACAACAAAAACATCAATATCATCAGTAAAAAAACAAGCACACATCATTTACAAAGTATAGATACATATTCGCGTCATTAAATAGGACTAAAATTCGTATAAAAAAGCAAGCAAGCAACATTGAAATATATTTATCGTTTTCTCGTAGCATCTTGACTAGCAGTCAGATTAAATCAGAGGTTTCATCACGTTTTTGCGGACTAACAGTCGATTGTCGTACTGAACGTCGTTTTGTCGGTGTTTCGCAGTCGATTTCAGGTACTAATTCAACAATTTCATCATCCGAGGAGACAGATATTGTTCGACGTTTTCTATTGATTCTCTCTGCTGTGTTTTTCGTTGAAGTTTTCTGCTTCAATTTATCAGGAAAGAGTTGATGGATCGTATACTTCACTTCATTGGGCATGGTAGTGATATTATGGCAACGACAGTAAATCTTCTCGATGATTCCTTGAATACGTGTTCGTCGTTCTTCCAGTTTTTTATTGATTGATCTCGTCGAATTAGTTATTGGCCGCCGACGATGATCGTGTTGGGATTGAAGATGTTGCCGAACTTCTTTTTCATAAGGCTAGAATGAAAGATTTGCAAGAGAAAATAGATCATCAGCTTCGAACATACCTGGTAATCGCGTTTGATTGTCAGCTTCTCTACATAACGATCGAAGCAGTAAGATTTCGTGTTAGTTATTAGATGTCTGGACTTGACTAAACGCGTGAACGTTCTTGCCGTTTTGTCAACGCGAAATTCGCATATGAAAAGATCATTTGCTGAAACCCGACTGCTATTATCACTGATTGGTTTACCTCGACAGTAAGTTCCCATATCCATGACAAAACAAGGACGAACTATTGAACTGATCGGTAGAGGGTCATTAGATGATGGAAAACGAAAAACTTCGTTAGGAAAAAATTTTCGACTCGGCTCATGGAATGTTTCATTTGGACGTATGTAATAGAATCCCGCGACTTGACCAACCCCATGGTCATCTATCCAAAGACGTTCAACGAATAGAATGTCATATTCAGGAGAGATTAAACATCGATCAATATTCGCTTCATCTTGTTTCGGCACAAAATAACATTCGTTTGTACGAACAACAAAACCATCCGAACGTGTCAAGGTCGAATACGAACTATGGTTATCATCGTAGGTTTGCCAAGGCGCGATAGTCGCAGCGATTAGAACATTCGTTTTCAAACAAGCCGATGGATTCTTCTCACACATTGGTTGGCATTCAAAACAATAATAGGGCCGACTTGAATCACCAATGGAAACACAGGCAACATGTTGCCAGAGCTAGTTTTATTAAAAAAACATGGATTTCGTTTCATATGTTCGAGCTCAGAAGAATCTATCTCTCATACCTGACATGCATAACATTGAACGATTGAATTTTCATCAAAAACAGATCCACATCGACAGTGTATAATACATTCGATCGTTCTAGATTTCGGTGGTCGATGGGAATTCGGCTTGCCATCTAGTACGATCTTGTAAGCAATAGGTGAATCATCATCTGAATGATCACTTATATTGTAAATAATTTCATAAAGAACTTGTCGAGTTTGTCCATCACGCACTTCTTTCTCATGCAAACGTTCTATGAACCTTTCTAACATATGGAAGTGTGTTATCATTCGTTCATCATGTAGCATAAAGTTAAATAAACCAAAGACTCTTTTGTATTGGTTTTTTAATGTTTGAGTAAAATATTCCTGTAATTCTACCACAGCATTCGCTTCAGTGGAATTAGCACCACAGTATGTCTACAAAAGAAAAAAGAGCGGAATTTATGCACGTCATCTCCGTTCGATAAACTCTGACTTACAATTGCATTTTGAAATAGTAATAGAATATCTTGTTCGAATCGTTCAAATGTTGAATAGTCACCATGATCAAGTCTGACTTTGATTGTCTTCAAATCAATTGGTTTAGTGATGATCTCATAATAAGCTGGATATAGACGTTTCGACGGACATTGTTTCAAAGCTTCAGCTGGTGTTATATTATCATCGAGACATTTATAGTATAAAATAAAATCGAATATTTCAGTTAGAATAAGCGTCAATTGTGCTAATTGTGCATAGTAACATGTATCATCGATGAGCTCGTGATAGTGTCGGCCGGTTTTAACAAAATGGGAATGACGAATGTGGTTGTAGAACAATGAGAACATGTCTGAAATATTGATGAAGGTTATTACTTGTTAAAATTGCAGAATCGAGTTACCTTTGTGTTCCATCTTTGGAGTTCTCCGTAAATTTGATGTCATCGATCGATTGCTTGGCCCAGTAGGGTGATAGTAGTTTTGTGGATGGAAAAGTGATACTGGCGATTGCTTTTGGTTCTGTGTTTTTGACTTCGAGTTCGTTCGTTTTGTTTTCTGTTTTTTGAGATTGCGCAAAAGAAAAAGAGATGATTGTAGGATCATTCGTCGATCTCGTTGACTTATTTTCGGTTGAGTTATTGCAGGAGAATGATTATCAATGTCAATTATGTTCGATGATGATGGAGTCGTTTGTTGCTTTCCACCAATTTTACCTCGACATTTCGAACTATCACAGTAACATGGTTGTTGCGCTTGCAAATTAAAGCTTTTGAAATTATAATCATATGTTAATTCCTCACCAGCTTTAATTGGACGTAACGAGAACATGCACATTCGGTGTAAACCGTCCACCGTCCACTTCTCAAATTCACAATTCGGCGAACATGAATGATTGGCAAAACGAGCGATGCTGCCCGTGCGATAAGCATCAATGACTAAGTTTTGCGTTAATTTCATTGCATAGTGATGTTCATCTTTCGAATAGAGATTAATCATTCGGTCTTGAAATTTGTCATCGGTGACCACTTCCCCAACGTATTCACATATGAATGTGCCTTTGGGAATCGAGGCAGTTGCACGTATACCTTGACCGTACTTTCCAGTATCGAATACTTCAAGATGTTTGCACCATTGAGCTTTGCGAATCTTTTGATTAGTACATTTCGCGCCTAGAAAGGGAAAGGAGAGAATGATTTGCAGGAAAATAGATAACAATGATATTCTTACCGCAAGCACAGCTTGGTGAACATTCGGTAAAAGTCAATTTATTAACACATACCCCATCTTCACATGTACCGGATGGTTTACAATCACAGACAGGTACTTTGTCAGCAGTGTATGACGCTAATAAACTTTGTTTTAGTTGATCTGAGTAGACATTTCGTGTGATTTTCTTGTAAGGAGACGGTAGTTTTTGTTTCGGTTTGCTAGACTTTTTCTTTCTTTGATGAGAATCGGACATGGTTGTAATCGTCGATGAAGATATCGGCGAATTTATCACAGATGGCTGTTTCGCGTTTTGCTGGCTATGCCAAAAGATATCATATGGAAGGCGAAAATCCATATGCGAAGCTTTGCTCATGTCATCACTGACTTCGTAGATTCCTGTATAGAATGGTGGTAGTGAACCTGATGATTGTCGCCGTCGTTCGAGACGCGATTTATTGCTAGAGAAAGATAGAACATTAGGAAAGAACAATTTCTCTTGTCATTTGCATTCAAACCTTGCAGATTTAGGTTTTGTTTTATCATCTGAATTTGTCTTGTAATAATTCGAGCGTAGACCATTCTTGATAAAGCATTGCTTGGGCAATTCAGAGGGCAAGACATCTTCATCGCTAAAATATGATTAGTATGTTCGATTAGAGTAGAAAGAAAGGTAAGCAGACAAAAGATTTAGCGTTGATGAACGACATAGGTAAGAAATGATAAGTATTAGATTTAAAGATAACACCGTGGAATGTGAGACGAAATAAATATTCGAAAAAAAGTGTGATTATAAGCATGAAAAATAACAATATCCCTTGAAGGAATATTCGACAAGTAAAAGTCACTATTGTCGTTTTATCTCTCAATGATCTAAGTTAACTTCTGAATCACGGACTTTTCAATGACTATTGTAATGAGTATATGGTTTAATTGACTTTTCTTCTATACGATAACGTTAATAAAGTTTTACTTTACCTTGATGGTTCGGATATATCTTCAATCGCATTTGCTGTTTCGAGTAGTATCGATGGTGCTACTCGTTTCTTTTTGATTTCCATGCCATTCGTATTGGCCGCTTTCCGCTTTAGATTCGCTGTCGATGGTTTCGCTACTTCAATGCTTGAGGTTGTTACTGGGATTTTTGTTGGTGTTAGAATTACAACTGATTCCTTGATCATCCACGGTGATAATTCTTCGGGCAAGCCATTGGAATTATTTTTGGCTTGTATTACAGATGGTGATTTGTTTTTCTTCTGTTTCAAAACCATTGGTTTCTTCGGCTGAGGCTTAATCACGACTGGCGAAGGTTGGCTTACAATTGAATCACGTCGTGCAGGTGGTGATTTCAATGTTATCGTTGTTGAATCATAATTGAACTCTTCGGGTGACTGAGGCATTTCTTTGACGGAGACAAAATCAACATGAGTAGTTATCAACTGTTGCGTACTTAGAAACTTGGATTTTTCACCAAAATAGTAACCACATTCAATTGCCGTGTATAGGTGTGGATAATATGTTCGTGCGAGAATATCTTTGATAGATTCAAACTTTTCAATCGCCGTTTTTGGAGTTGGTCTAGTGATTAATGAAGAATTCTGTTGAGCGTCAATATCTTTCTTCGGATTTAGTTGTAGGATATGGAAAAAGTTTCGTGGCATTTGTCGTTGTGTTGATGTCGAGTTTCTTCGATTGACGTTCCAATCGGTTTTGAAGGATGTTGATGTCGGAGAACTGATGACCGATAATGGTTGAGTTTTGTCATTATCTTTACTGATAAATATTGCCTTATTGTCTGTGTTAAAGAGTTTTCGGAACGTTTTGATGTAGTAGATTTTGAAAATTTTATTTAAAACGTTGTATTGAGATTCGAGGTTACCTTGTCGACTCAAAGATAATGACTGTTTATCGACGTAGAGACACATATGTAAATGCATGGATAAGGTATCGATATCATTATAAATAAGAAAACGATGATCACGTTGTTCGTCTTGCACGTGACCAGGCAATGATTGAAGATCCGTGGCTAACGGAATACTTAAATCAGCCGTCGATGGTGTTGACAAAGTATCTATTGATTGTATCTTCTGTTTTCGTATGTCTACAATCGGCATGTCATCGTCATCAGAAATATCTTCAGTGATTGGTGTTGAAATATTGTTCAATCTGCTAGGTACTGAAGGTCCATGCGATTTATTTGCTCTGTTATTTGCAATTTTCTGCACAGATTTCGTTGATTGTCTCGAATCTAATTTCACAAAAGAAAGATTCAATATGGTATTCGTTGTCTTAGAAAAAAAATATGAACGATCGTGTTTTACTCACCTGTAGATATCGACGAACACGATGCGGTTGTTGATTCGATTTCCATCGAAGGTATACGCTTTTGTCGACGCCCTGGTTCGGAAAGTAATTCACTTTCTATTGCAAGTATATCATCTATTATATGTATTGGCGTTGATTCTGAACTGAAAAGAGGCGGAGAATCGAAAATATTCGGTGGCGAATCTAATGTGACAGGTGTAATGGCAGATTGCGATGTACGTAGTAAATGATTTCTTTCATTTGCTGTGGCCATCGATGATTGCGTCGATGGGTTCTGTTCCTGTAAAGATTCACCATTGGTAAACGTTCGATTGATTGTACTGTTCGATAGATATCGGACTGATTGATTTGTTGGCGGGTCGGATTGGCGAACTGCATGCATTAGTTTAAACCATCCCTGCATTGCTTCAATTTTCTTTGATTCAAAAGTCGTTTGTTGCTGCTGATGAAATCAAACAATCATAAGGAATATTCAGGAAAAATGATGACAAGATTTTTCCTCTTTTTACTATTCGTTCATTATTTGGTCAGGAGAAATTTCATCTAGAAAATTAGAAGAAAAATCATAACATCGATAGTCAATGCGATGGACACGAGCTGCAAAAGTAACAAAATATTTCTTTCTGCTTTAATTTCTTCCAACTTTTTCCTCTGTTGACTTTTTGTTTATGAAATTCGATTCAGTTGCGACCTATTTATTCGAGTAGCGGAGATGATGAATCACTGTTTCGCTGTACTGTGCTCACTTGTCTTGCCTGTCCTTTACTTTACTTCGTTACTTTTTTTATTACCGGCGATTTTGACGGTAGGTAGATACACAACGGAAAGCCAATCGATCATCCGTGACCATAACATTTGTTTTTTACAATTCAAGAAATTTTATAAAGGAAAATATTTTTGCAATCGTTTCCATTCAAAGCAGAATGCCAGAAGAAATATTGACAATTGACTAATCTCGATTGTCTACATAGATGTCTCTAGTTAACAATAACAAGCAGAATTGTTAGAGGGGCATTTTATTGAGCGGTATCTACTTGAAATAAAGATGTTATTTGTAGAATTTTGCGCAAAAACTGTTTAAGTTAAGAAAACAATAAAGTCTGATCCGTATTCCTTCTTGAAACTTGCACATGCTTTGTAGTAACCTGCATGAACGCAGTTTTCTGTAAAGATGAATGTATGAACACGATAGTTTGGGAGCAAATTCTTTAAGCTCGTACGAATGAGATCGTGTCTTTTTTCTATATCCGTTTCGCTTTTCGTATCGTAGACAAATGGAAATGCTTTCGATTTCAATTCATCAGAATTGATACTAGCAGAGCCAGAAGACTTCTCCAATTTGTAGATTGTCAGACACTCGCCGACTTCTAATTTAACATCCAATAATGTATCTCCATGATACCGACCGGCGCTTGTACATGGTTTATGCTTCTGAACCAAGAAGTCATCATTGGGATATGCTTTTTTGAAGTTCGTTACGATTTCTCCTATATCAACATCCATATCGCGCTTTCGCTAAAAAGAATCGAATGCATTTAATCTGAGCGGTATTCAAAACAAAGTTTGTGATCCTCACCGAAGCACAGCGGCGTTTCTATTATCAACTAAACAATTGTTAAATGAAAAATACTCGTCGAACGCATGATTTTCATAAGAAAAAATAGTGAGATTAATTTTACTTAAGTAAGTAAACAAACGAAATGTTATACCTTTACATTTCTCTGAGCTAACTAATGTGAAAATTTTCTCTTCAAGTATTTTTTTACAAAATGTGAATTCGAACAGTTGTTTCGCACGTATATTTATGTGTTCATCGTTCGATTTATTTTCTCTTGAGCAAAAACATCAACATTAACCACAATCAAAGATAGTTGAAAAGTACGAGATATATGTGCTCGCACAACATATAACAAAAAACAACTGAATTAGTAAAAAAAAAGTCCAACTCAATAGTAGGAAATGTTCGCATCACATAACGAATGTTTAGTGAGAAAAAAAAAGCACACGTACAGGTATAGAAGGGAAGAGAGAGAGAGTCGAACAAAGTAAACAAATATTGTAATATTATTAACTTTAAAAATTGATTTATTCTCGTGTCTTTCTTTTTGAATGTTTGCGATCTGAACTATTGTTTTGTGGTCTAAGAGAAAGAAGATAGAGGTGAGTTTTGTACGGAGAGAATTCATACCGTCTAGAATCTGATTGCTTGTCATCTTCAGAAGATGATGAAGACGTTGAGCGTGATTTTTTTTCCGATGTTGAAGCAACTGTGTTAGAATCAGAACGAGACCTTTGTATTAAAAAAAAGAATGAATGGTTAAGAAATTTGAAAATCGAATTCGACTTTACCGTCTTTTAGTTCGATGTGTAGATGGTGGTGTTTGCGGGCCACGATCGCGTTGATGTTTAGGTGAAGATGAACTGGAAGTTCGTCGCTTGCGTTTTCTCTCACGACTGGATCGACCTTTTCGTGTTGGCGAATTTCTAAAGATACACAACATTATAATCAATTATCTTGCTGATCGACAACGATTTTTGTGTTAGTTTTTTTTTTCTAAAACAGAAACTTCACTTGGAAAAAACCAACCTTTTCAATGATTATTTTTCCATAAGTCATCGAATAGCTGTCTGTCTTTGGAAAAAGAGAGAAAGTTTAGTCGATCGTTGGAAGTAGATGCTTTTTTGGCAAGGACGCAACGGACGACGAAGGAGGAAATCAAATGACATTAGTAGGACGGCGAAGCAATCGATTTTGTTTATCATCGATGACAGAAAAGGCAAGGAGGGCAAGATTTGAAATATGTACCTGCGTCTGCTACGACTCCGACTTCGATGTAACAATCGTTTATGCGAAGATACTGAAGGATAACGGTCATAAACCGCTGACGGATACATATGTCGATGAGCACGGGACGATGATGGTGATGTCGAACGCAAAAAAGCACCTGGTGGCGGCGGTGGCAAACGTTGTATCAAATACGGGTCTGCATATGCTCGATAATACGCTGGATCGGTGTAGACAGATGGATGATGTGGATAGTAAGGTGGATAGAATTCTTGAGATCGCAAATGAGACATGGATGAAATACGAGCATTCTGTTTAAACGATGGCGGCGTCAACGATCGACCACGAGACATAGCTGAAGCGGGCATCATTGCAAGTGGATGATTTTGATAATAGTTCTGACGAATTGAATCTATTGGTGGCAGACGATTTGCTGTTACCTTTGATATGAAGAAACGAAAGATTTGAATAAACATTTCGAATTGCTGATGTATCAAACCTGTAAGTGATTATAAAATGTGGATGTGGGTGAACGTTCACGTGAATTTGGTCGGCGAGCATCTCGGGAAACTTTATCCGATTTGGCATATTCCACACGAAGTCGTGAGCCATTCACTGTTTTGTGATTGATATCGTGTAAAGCACGTTCGCCGTCACTCACAGAAGTAAATTCCACGAAAGCAAAGTTCTTCTTTTCATCGACATAAATCGTGGAAATTTCACCATATTTACTAAATACTCGGCTCAAATCTGATTTATTGTTATCACCAATATTACCAATGAACAACTTCAATGGTCCACTGGACGAACGCATCTGAAAAAAACGATTTGAAAATAATAATTAGAAAACAAAAGAAAACATCTACACATGATGTTATTGATTGTAACATAGAAAGAGAAGAACAAGTAAACGAGTGAGAAATCTCATCGGCGACAGTAGCGCTCTCACTGTCGGAGAGAAATATCGGTTGAAATGGAGGCTCAAACCTATTCGAATGATGAATCGAACGATAATGGCGACTGAATAATACCATTTCCAATGGATTTTTGTTTATTATAGCTCATTTTTACTTTCACAATCAATGATTTAATATCTTTCATCTTTTTCAGATTATGGCACCACCAAAAAAAGTCGCTGGAGTATGTTACGAACGAAGAAATTTCATTCATTTATTGTCATTTTTTCGTTTACCTTCATCTATAGAAAAAGCAAGCTGAGACGATCAATCAACGTCTTCAACTTGTGATGAAATCTGGTAAATACGTACTCGGTTATCGTCAAACATTGAAAGCTTTACGCAACGGTCAAGCTAAATTGATCCTTGTTTCAGGCAATACACCACAAATCAGGTGAGACGATAGATGACCTTCTTCCTCCATAATCAAATCTTTCGACAACTTTTTCGTGTATAGAAAGAGTGAAATCGAATACTATGCTATGTTAGCCAAGACTGGTGTACATCACTATGGTGGAAATAACATTGAATTAGGTACAGCTTGCGGCAAATACTTTCGTGTTGGAATTCTTGCTATAACTGATCCAGGTGATTCAGATATTATCAGAACTGTACCGGGCGAACAATCAACAGCTATTGCTACAGCATAAGAAATCGATTGTTTTGTTTGTTTTTCGAACTTTTCTTTCGCTTGTTTTTGTAAACAAGAAAAAAAACCGAAATAAGAACAAGAAAAGATCATTAATAAACAGAAAAGAAAACAACATGCAACAAGAAATACGAAGTTTATTCCAAGTTTAATTGATTTCGTTCGGTTTGTTCTAGAAGAGAACGACATGAGAGGGTCAAAATACAATTGAAGAGAAAAAACTGTACCTCGTGCAAGCTCGAACAGACATAATTTCACTACAAAACAAATTAGGTTGTCTTTCGGAAGTATTCATATCTGTTACTTACATTCGGCCATTCGTAAACATTGTTCTTCAGTTGGTTTCGCAATAGCTTTTTGTTGTACTAAAGCTGAAATCATTGAACATGATATCTGTTTTTTGATTATTAACATTGAATACGAACCCTTCGATTTGGCGTGGATTTCTATTAAGAAAAAGTTTATATTGACGAAAATAATCATACATCAATCTTACGTGTTTGTAATTGTTCAATATTGAATTCTTTCGCTTTCGCACAAATATGTTCGTATCGTCGAGCCACTATGTTTCATTCTCAATACAAAGAGTTCAGAGTTGACTACGCGCACTCACGTTGTTTGTGTATTTGAATTTTACGTAACGGTATTGAATGTTCAAATAGATTGTTCATGAAGTAAGACAGAAGTGGATGAGTCCATGAAAGAAGTTTTTCTACGTGAAATAGACGGAGTGAATATTTAATTTCGTCTAACTTACCTGTTTTATCACTGAATTGAGTTGCTGTCGTCGAAAGAAGAGCTACAGATTGACTAATGACGGATGGTTGAACTTTAAAATGATCATTTTGTGCCGAGGTATGCAAGAAAGTACTATTCACTTATTTGGAATGTTGAGGTGAACGATTGTATTGAAACAGCACTCTTTCGCACAGGCGAGATTTGAGATACTGATGATATCCGGTGTATTTCAGATTCGTTTGTCGTTTCCATCGGTATATATTGCGTGGATGGAGTATCGACTACTGCTAAATTTCCTGGTGAGATGTGACTCTTTTGATGAGAAGTCTTTACTTACCCTGAGCATATTCATAGACATTTAATTCCACTTTAAAAAAAGGAAATAATAAGTAAAAGTTTCTTCTTCAATCGAATATTGAGAATGTTCTACTAACGTTCAGCTATAGCCAGTCGTTCATCCGTGGTCAAGGATTCCACTGGGGTTTGTCTTTTTTTGGCTAATGCTAGAATTTCGAGATGAGTAACGTATTATTTATACTAGTCTATACCATCACGTTTGTATTTTAGTTTTATTTCGATATCGTTGGATGACATGCGCTTCAATGCTTGACGTATGTGTATCAATCGGCGATTTAGTCGTTTGAATAATTCAACTCGAAGAACATCTTGAAGTTGATAATCTTATCAAAAACAGGAAAAAATTCAGTCTAGTTTGAGAATTTTGTATATACATTCAACCAATTGATTGTATATCGGATGATCGGATATAGCGGAAGGAGGCTCCACAACGTCCTCAATAGATACAATCTTTGGTAGTACTTGAGATGGTAGTGATGCCGTCGTTACTGTATATCGAACAGATTAGAATTCAAAAGAATGAGGAGAGAGAGAAAGAGTTTACGAAGTGATTCTTCAATAATTGGTTGATTGTGCAGAAGGATAATTGAGGGCACAGAAGGATTGGAATTGGACAGAATCACTATACGCAGAGAAATTTTTCTAGAGCATGGCAAATGTGAGATATATCTCACGTTCCAATGCAGCATCTGTCGACAAGCTACGAAGAATCTCTTTGCAGAAAGGAATGAAATTCTATGATTTAAGCAGTTGTTTTAAAACTAAGGATATACTTGGATGGATGGGTAATTCGGTGTGTACAGATTGAGTTGATAGAACAGTTTTCTCACCTATGGATTATAAAAGAATGGACTATGCTGTAACGATGTGACTTTTTTTTATACATTCTCTCTGCGTTTCGATTTTCGATTGTAAAACATCTTGGATTTTTTAAATAAAAATAGATTAGTAGTTTATTGACAAGCTTTACTTGACTGGCCTGGATCATGTTCGCTTTCCAATGGTAAAGTTTCAGGAACATACTCCAGATGATTGACTAAATGAAAATCTATCATTTCATAGCTTCACAAAGAACTATTTTACTCAGATATGATTTGTGAGATTTAGATGGTGCTATGAATAGTGATTCTTCTTTTGTGATAGGAGTTGGTACGTCTATTTCATAAAAGAAATTCGTACGAATCGAAATTTGTAAGTTCAATGAAATGTTTCATCAATAGTACCATCTAATTTGAGCATTTTTGTTGCTATGATTGGTGACGAAAACGCCGCATTCATCGTTTGCTGTCGTCGTGGACTACTGCTGATAGATTTATCATCTAAATTTTCCTGCCAATGACAACGTAAATAACAAAATTCTCGTCGCATACTATGCCAAACTGATGAATCATCAATTGATCTATTGCTTTCAACTGAACTTTCTGTAGATTGCTTTTTGCAATCTTCTTCATTCACAAAACTACCTTCTTTTTGTTTTCTTTTCGAAGACGGCACTAAAAGAATTTAAACTCATTGCCAATGGTTCATCGTAAATCGTATCTGTTTACTTAATTGTTGTTCTAGTAGCTGAGAATACACAATACGATACCAAAGATCTCTTGGCATAGGTAATTTATCTTTTGGACATTGGATTGGACCATATGAATGGTAACATGGAAGTGATCTAAGGAAAGTTTCGATATTGTTTCTGGAAATTTTTATCGTTAACGTGGAAAACGAACGGTGTATGGTAAGGATAAGCATTTGTACTTGCCGTTGAACTGTACTGAAATGATGGGGAAAGATTTTTCTTTCGTAAAGCGTGTTTTAATTTCGTTGGTTTTGATCGTCGATGGTATGACTTTTGTTTTGGAGCTTTTTTAGCAACTTTTCTGTTTTTCGTGACTAAGTCAAGTGTTATTCAATGTTCGAGCATAGATCTAGAGAAGGAGCGAGCGGCTCACTAGAATATTTTGGCGATTTTGATTTTGACCTAACACGTTTCGATGATGATGATCTTTTATTGTCAACTAATACGAAATTTCAATGGATAGCAAGGAACAAATTCGACTGAGTCGCACTCACTAAAATTCTGAATCAATTCAGAGCATTCATCTAGTAGTTCTACAAACAATAAACGGATCATTTATAAGATCATTCATTGTTTTTATTCTAACTTTTGTCAATACTATCTGGTAGCAATTGAATATCATCCATCCAATTCCTTTGCCGCACAGTTTTCACTGATACCTTACGATCTAAGAGAATGACAATAGGATAATTATTACTAATATCATGAACAAATACTATTCTTTCGTTTTTTGTTTGCCATGTGTTAAAGAATCTCGTTATTTTACCAACACATCATGAGATTTCGTGCAATTATCAAATTAAAAAAATTGTGTTATTACAATGAAGAATGAGCGCGTAGAAATTGATCACATCAGAATGTGAAGTCAATCGTAACTCTCATGTTAACTTTTTCTATGCACAAAAGACAGCTTCTGGAAATCCAAGTGTCCCTAGGCGGTGTAATTAGAAATTCAATAGTAGCAAATATTCATAGGTTTTGTTGTCCTTTTTCCTTCGTGTTGAAATTGTTTAGTTTTTCTTGAAACAAGACTCATAGTTATTCGTAATAGTTCTTACTATGTATAACAAACGAAAGATCAATTGCACACAAATGTCTATACTAACTCATTTCAATCACTTCAATGTTAAATAAGTTTCCAGTTGTGCTACAGGAACGTTGCTGAACTGCTGTTTTGATCAGCATATTCAATCGTCTGCCTTCAATGCAACACGAACCGCACTAAAGATGCTTCATCAATCAAGTATACTTCAATAGAACATGGAGACTCACTTTTGTATTATTCTATGTCGTCATATATTTTATAGATTAATAATGAGTTCAATTGTATGTTAACCTCGTTCGTTTATCTGTTATCCTACATGTCGTTTTTTTTTTCTTCTTTCATTCTGTCATTATGAGTACAATCATCTCGCGAAAGAAAAATCATCAAAAAAGACGCAAGAACGAACCTTTTTTCGTATTCGTGTCATTGGTCTCCATTTCAAATATTTGATTAGAAGAAGAAGAAAGAAAAAAACCGAACTCGATCACACATGTTATTTGATTCGATCAGTGAAGAAACATTTTAATCTTGCAGTAGTTTTCAACACACATAACAGGAATCTTCTACTCAAATATAACCCATCAAACATCACATATTCTATGCATACACCCGCGTTTCTCTACGTTGGAGGATGCAATCTAATGACGTATATCGATGTTTACAGGTTATTCTACCTTTATTAATCGTTTGTTGCAAATATGTCGCACCATACATATATGCCTTGAAAACTATTCATATCCATACACTCCTATCATAATACTAACCTGTATAGAACATATGATTTTCTCCAAGACCAAAAAGCGACAGCAGCACGATCCCTTCCACCGTACGTCATTACTTGTTCGTTTCAGTTCGTAAGCACTTTGTTTGATAGTTTTGTTTTCCTGTACATTAATCTTCTTGTTTTTTGTTTTTAGTAAACATCGTCTAAAAGCCAATGCATATTTATATGAAGAACCATTGAAGCGCAAATCTCGTGCTCAGCATTTAGTCAAGAATATTTCTCGAACGTATAATTCCCTATGTCTAGCAGCCACATTTATCTTTCGACTCTTTGCTCAAATCGATCGATTCACACGGGAAATTTTTCTATTCATTGAAAAACTTATTCAAATTATTCGTGTCATTTATGGGTGGATTCAAATGTTAAGATCGATCCTATCAGCTATCCACTTAATTGTCAGTCGTCTAATGATTCTAATCTCCAGTATTCACCGACTATTTCAGTTATTAACCTTGTTATTTCAACCATTTTCAAATGGTCAATTTAAAAATGCAGTACGATCATTTTCATGTTTCTTATTTCATTACTACTCGTCGAATGGTGCTTGTTATACCTTACACGCACGAACACGTCACATTGTTCGTACGGTAAGACAACGATGGAGAAGAAAGTGTGCTGATGTCGATAACGAAGAAGAAGAAGAAATTTTTCACGATGCAATCAGTGATGAGTATGAATGGTTTTAAATTTATTCCGTATTTCGTTATTCTCTGTTGCAAAGATTAGTAAGTAGTCTCGTTGTTTTGAAATATGATGATCAAAATCATGTAAATAATATTTTTTGTTAATAAAAACGTGATAAAGTTACCTAGATAAGCAAAACGACGACGATGCTTTGTTACTCATAGATGTTCGGGCCTACTTTGATGTATTGATTCGTGAGAATGTCATCCTATTCTATATGAATAATATTTGTTTGCGCGTGGTCGTCCGCTATAGATTATTTCAGCACAATCGAAGTAAATAAATAAAAGTACTTGTAATTAAATAACGTGAACGGTCTCGTGGCGCTTTTTGATTGCCATACATTTATGCTTTGACGTAACCTTTCGATAGATGAATCACTCGATGTATAAGCAATCGATCGAACGACATCATTCTGTTCCTACGCATCGAACTTGACAGACTTGACTAAACATAAAAACGCACTAGATTACTCATACTGTTTTTCGTCGCGAACTATCGAATGAGTAGGAATTCGTTTGTCAATGAACTTACCAGAGATGTTGATCAATGTATGTAAAGGAATGAGATGTATTTGATGTTTTATGAGCTAATTAAAGCATATCGAGCCCATCGGGCAAACTCAATATTGACAAAGTTGTGATTATCTTTCATTATATCATAAATTAAAAAGAAAAGTCTCCGATTTTGTCGAGTAAATATCAAGGTAATCTTTGGTGTCCTTCAAAAATACGAGATTGTTTCAAAATTTGCCATCATAAAACGACAAATTCTTTCGTTTGCATCAATTCTGTCTCTAATTCTGTTTGGCGTTATTCGCCGATGTCTCAACCATGCGCCATCCATGCTTGTGATCGTACAGCATGTGCTCTATGTCATTGCTGTCAACAAAACATCTGTGTCGTTCATTTGAATGAACATAATAACTATCTCAACAGTCGACTACATCCATTCGTTGACACGATTCAATCATTAGATGCTCATCTGAAATCGATTGATATTGCGACTGTCGCCGATGCTTATCGACAGCAACTTGAACACTGGCGAGCGGATTCTCATCAGAAGATCGATCACTATGTCGAACAAAAATATCGAGAAGTCGAACGATTGTTGAAAGACAAAGTCAATGAAGAACGCGATGAAATCAATCAAGTTCACAACAAAGTTAATAAACTAATTCACGACCAACAGATGAACCGTACTGATTTCCACGAATTATCAACGATGGTCGATTATTTAGAAAGACAAGTGAACAATCTGCATGAGAATTTTATTGATATTCAAATACGACCATTAGTAGTAGATGCGAACTCGATTTATATCCGGGGGATAAACGAAGAAGTCTATAACTTATCGATTCTTTCGCCAACTTATCGGACTATTCATCAACCTGAAGGGAGTTATCGTATATTATCTAGTAATGATCGCATACTTTTGATGCATCAAACACCTAATCTATGCCTTGTAAATGAAGACTTACTAATCTTCAAACAAGTTCCGTGGCGGAATGGAAAGGTTTTCGATGTATGCTGGTCAACAACATTGAAATGTTTTGTTTTAACTACAGCGAAAAGTGTTTTTCTTCTCAGCGAAAACGATATGTCAATTGAAAAAATAAAAGCTCTTGAAAAACGCAAATGGTTATCATGTACATGTTCGGAGAAATGTCTTTTTCTCTCAACGAACGAATCGCACTCGTCCATTATGAAAGTTACTCTCGCATCAACGAAGAAATTCGATCATCAATGGCAATCGAATATATGCAAATCAGAAGAAATCATCGATACTCTTCGATATGATAAAGAAAACCTTGCCGTGATAATCAAAAATCACTCCGAGAATACAACACGAATGGATTTACGATCAGCAGAAACATTAAGACCCATTTGGTCGTTCATTCTCGATGTCACATGGTGTCCTACTAAACCACTGCATTGTTGTCCATTCATCGCAGAGGACTGGCTAATTAGTGACTTCGAATCAGGACGTTTATTACATATAACAAAAACAGGTAACGTTAATTCAATAATATCATATAATACAATTCCATACAGAAGTACTTTATTCGGTACACATGTCTTAGCTATTTCCACAGAAGATGGCGTGAATTTTCATAAATTAAATTATAAGAAAACCTACACTATTTTTGTTTTGTGATGAGAACATTCGTAAATAAAGTTGCAGTTTAGCAAATATTTCCTTTTATGATTCAATACGGTTTTCTCGTTACTTTCAAACATGTAAAAACCTATGTATTTTAATTACAAAATTTCATCAAATCGTCGAATGTTTTCCGTTTTTTCTCTACAACATATAAACAGTTTCATAATATAGATAACAACACAAATAGAAGATACGAAAAAAAAACACATGTCGTCGCTGTACAGATCGAGATATATATATCGATGTAGATAAACATGACAAAACACACGCGAACGTTGGATTTGTATATATGTTAATAGATATAGATAACGATAAAAAGAAAATAACCATGAGTGAAATACTGATCCGTAAAAAAGAATGTTTCTATTTACAACAAAGAAGAACATGCAGATCAGTTTCTCTTAAATGTTCACTTCCCATTCGCGTAAATCGCCTAAGATTTGATTAAGTATGTTGCACCAATCGTTACGGTCTTCTCGTGAATCAGCACTTAACCAATACCGATACAAAGTACGTTTACCAAATGGTTGGGCGATGATTGAACTACTTGGATGATCTTCGTTCTGTCCGTATTCGTTCGATTTTTTCAATGGAACAGCAATACGTAGTTCAAATGTATGTGGTCGTGCACATGTTTCTCGTTGTAAGACACTTACAGTTTGATCAATACAATGGTGTAGATCAATTTCACCTGCTGGTGGCTGAAAAACGAAACAAAAGTCAAATAATTGAATCGTTGACTGATGACTTACTATATTGTTCTCTTCGTCTTCGGGTGATGGCCAATAGCGAAGATTTTGCTCGTTAGTTAAAGTGAACCATCGACGAATCCACACGCCAGATCCACTGATATCGCAATAGATTGTCTAAATAGAGGAATGGAAATGTATCGAACAAACTTGCATGAAATAGAAGTACGTACTAGATAGCCAGCTTTACGAATTTTCAATTCGGATAGACGTTGTAATATTACGTGTAATTTATGTTTCAATGGAATTGATGCCGATGAAATCTATGAGGATAAAACGATCAATCTTTGATGAAGAGAAACACAATATTTACCGAAAGAAGGAATTCCTGTGTTTTAAGATCTTCTTTACGAATAGTAATAGCATCAACTTGAAAAAAATTGCTCACACGAATCATTGTATTTGTTTTCGAATGTTGACCAGGTATTGACACTAGAGATTATCGAGACTTTCTAGTAAACGCAAAGTTCTTTGAAAACAGTTTTGCATTTCATACCGGTAGAATTCAATCGTTGTTTATCACATTTCATACATTGACTGGTGTTCGCTGATGATGAAACGTGATGATGCGGGCAAACAACAGGTGAATGGTCAAGTCCAGTGATTGGATGTTTCATTGTGATTTCCTTAATTGAAATGAGATGACAAACACGTATAAATTAGAAAACTTTACTCACCATGCAATAAACACCGATCGTAGCTGCAAAGTTGCTCTCCACTTCTCGGATAATCATCCGATTGGAAAAGATCACTTGTCCATTGGTTTGTAAGGTATCAAATGATGAAACCATGTGCGAAAAAAGTGTTTGCGATCGATAATGAACCGCGCACATAAAAAAGTAAAACTTCGTTTCTAAATAAGAAAATGTCACTCTTCAGCGTTTCATTGATGGATAACAAACCTTTTCCTTTTCGCAACGATCGTAGATAATCTTCTTTAATTGCGAGACGAATATCTTGTAAAATCAATGTACTATGCGAAATATCTGATGAATAGTATTCACTATCTGGATCGAGATTTTCCAAATGTTTGATTTCACTATTATATGATGTTAATTTCTGACGAGCCATGAAAATGACACGTTCACATTCGATTTTCTTATCGGAAAGAGCGGCATGTGGATCATTCGAGCAACATTTTAGCGCATGTGACGTTTGAGTTAATGTTGATGTTTCTCTTTTCGACAGATCAGTCAAACGCTAGAGACAAAAGATATTTTACATACAAGAAGTTCAAAACTTTTCTCTTTTCTCACATTGATTTCATCGATAATCAACCATTTTGATGTTAGCCGTTTATTTTCGTGTGTAGTGTCATCATTTGACAAGGAATTTGTTGAATTTAGTGTTGTCGAACTTGTTACAATTGCATTCGGTTGAGTGGGTAAAGAAAGATCACATCCATCAGGACGTTTTTGCTTCAGACGATAGTCGGTTAAACTATAAACAAGTGGTGATTGACTTTCCAATTCGTCTTCATCTTCATCATGACAATAAGTTCGCGGTGGTTTTATGGGAGAGAAAAATGTGTGCTTATTCAATGTTGGATCTGATATAGAACGTGTAGAAATCTGTCGACGAAGTTGGTGGTCTTGTATAGATGCAATATTTGTTTGCTAAATCGATATCGAAGAATGACTATTGCAAAAAAAAACTGAATTTTATCTTACATAAGCATGGTAAATATGGTCTTCTCGTAAAATAATATTTCCGTTCTCTTCGTCCAAATTTGTAATCTTGATTTCAGTGGAATCTCGTTGTTCACGAATGATATTTTCATAGACTGGTTGTTCGTTATCAGGAGCTGGAGAGAAGAAATTTCAGTTGAGAAAAAAAGAGCAAATTCACTTACTTGTGATTTCATTGCCTGGTGAATCAACCTCATCAGCATCGTCGTCATGTTCGATTCGAATTTCAGGAACGGCTTCCGTTCCATGAACGTTTATTAGAAAAGGTGAATGTGGTACTTCTTGGTCATTAAATGTGATGATAATCTGTGGATAAATCAACAACAAATAAGAATTCAATAGAAAATCTTTTCTTCTATTTACTTTATATTCTCCTTGAAAACTCGGATAGAAAACACAATCGTATGTTCGATTTATATCTTCGCGAAATTCGATCGTGCACTAAATAATCATCGAGATAAACTTCAAATTCTTTATGTTTGTCAAAGGCACTGCTTACTTCTTCAGTTTGTCCATTTGGATTGACAACAATCACATCAACTTTACCTAAACCAGCTGCACAAGTCTCAATATGAAAAATAACTGGTTTATCAACAAGATGTCCCGTTTGCTCAAGACCTAAATAGATAGAGTCAAATACATTTCAATGTGAGATAAAAGAACTTCTGAAATTTCTTACCTAGGCCGTAACAGTGAACTTGATTAGCGTGGTTTTTTGGCTTAACAGGTGCACCAGGTTTCAGTTTAGCATTGGGATATTGGGACAAATATGTCATCATCGATTGTTCATCAACTTGTGGGTTGATCATTTCATGTGGTTGAATTAACTAGAAATGTCATGATAAACTTCATTTACATTCGAACTTAATGCTCTCTCTCGTTACCTGTGGAATGCCAAGCCATTGTTCAGCTAAATCCATTGCTTCTTTTGCATTTTCCAAGGCATTCTTTGGGTCCCGATCCGCCCAATTAGGAAACAAACCTAATCAATGAAACATTATTTTCATCAAAATGCAGGAAACTTTTCTTACCTGGATAACATGAATTAAGTACAGCTCCAATTGCTCGTCCATCATTCCAATCAGAAGTGAAATTAACAATATTGAGTTGTGATGATAGTTTCGCTTGCAGCCAAGTCATTAGTTTTTGTTTTGGTTTGACATTTTGAATTGTTTCTCTTCTCTCATTCGGCAATTCCCAAGCAGGTAAACTAATTGAATAGTGTAAAATTAATGTCCACAGAAGTCCGAGAATTAACTTGATTTTTCCATCAACGATATCTGATGCATCGATGTTAACTAAACGTCGTTTTTCCACGTTTTCAAGATAGTCAAGTACAACAGAGACATTTTCTAATTTTTGTGAACGAAATTGTGGACGTTGGTTATATCGTGGTAGTTTTTTCTTGACTAAAATCTCGATTAAAGCGATCAGATTCAGTCCATCGCTGAGGTCAGTTTGTAAATTGTCGATGTGTCGATGAACTAGTTTCAAACGTTCGTTCGCCCATCGTGTGAATGTGTTCTGTTGAATCTTTTTCCATTCAGCATTTTGTCCGCACTCACGTTGCATGTCATCATTGAATTCTAAAGAAAAAAATTAACACTGTTTTTCGACACCGGAAGAAGTTTTGAGAATCAAACCTTGTTCGCGACGATGAAATTCTTCCGTGGTTAAAGTAGCGTTTGGATTATTGATATTCAATGATTTTGGGTGCAATATTTGTTGTTTAACAGGAGTTTTTTTCGTTTGAACCGGCGCCGTGGTTGTTGATTTGTGCAAATCAACATTTTGATCCTGATGATCAAATTCTTCTTTTTGTTTATTTAAATCTCTCTGAAATATCCAATTTTTGCTCAACGAGAAAACATGCCAAAAAAAACGATCAACTTACTAGTTTTTGACGAAGACTTATACTCATTATTCTATTCAATTCAGATCTCGAGAGAGAAAGATGAAAACGAAGAAAAGAATTAAATTCAAGATGCAGACGGAAAGACAAAGAACCCGCGAAACAATGTGAGAAATCATCTTGACCAATCGATAGTTCATTTCAGTTAAAAGTATGTGGCGACATCATCCATTCTTCAATGTATACTTTCTGTTTCGTTATATATATACACATACCTTTTCATCAAACACACAAAAATCTAAGATGGCTCAATCCACTGAAGAATCAGTTTTGGATAAGTTGCTTAAAACACGTTATCCATTAACGTATTATTTGAGTCGACAACAACAGTTCATTAATTCATACTCTACAGCGTCAAGTACTATCGCACCGGTCCCTTCTGGTATGATGGCTGTTATGAAACGAATGAATTAATGTGCGTATATGAATTTTTAGATCCTGTGAAAAATATTGCACATAAACAAAAAGCACAATTACCACCTCCAGCTTGCTTTAATGTTCCTGATACACTTGATTTCAATGCCACATCATGTATGTGAAGTATATTCGTAAAATTTGTATTTACTTGTGTTTGTTCAGATGAACAAAATGAGGAAATGGATCAAAATTCAGGCTTAGAAGACGAGGATGATTATGGACAAGGATTTGATGAAAGTTTATTACTAAAAAGTAAATCGATCATCCTTTTCCCATGATTATTCCTATACTTTCTTTTACGGTATTAGACATTAGCAACCAATTCGATGATACTCATAGTGTAAGACAACACTAATCTAGTTTGTAATTCACGATTCTCTTTGCATAATACATCGATCTAGGGTAGTACGAATGAGAAAAAATCATCATTGATTGTACGTTCATCAGCAACTGATTTAGAATTTTCTCCATACGAAAATAGTTCTCCATTACAAAGAGCGATACAAAATGGTTTAAATGTTATCAATAAATGAATATTACACATTGATTTTCTCTATCTTGTTATCATTCTATTTTTGTTCTTGTTTTATAATAAAGGAAAAGTTCGAAGAATTTAAAATATTTTCAAATATGGCGGAGATGGAAGATTGGAATCTGTTGCACTGTACACCGCTGCTTGTTTGAATAGACAAGGCGTTTCTCGCCAAAGATAACGAAAACCATAGATTGTTTGCGAAACACACGAATTGGGAACTGTTAAAGTGATTGTCAAACCACCCTTGAGAGAAGCTGGTGCTGCAAACCATTGATTATCATTGGCACAATTTGCTGCTCCTCGGCAGCACACCTAAGAAATACTCACAGTCGATATTGAAAAGACAAAAACAAAATTTTCATGTTCTCTTTACTTCAAATCCATTTCCATTACGTAATTCAATGCCTGTGACACTCGTGTAAGTGATATCGATATTCGTACTACCACTGGTTACAACAGCATTCGAGATAATTGGTCCCAAGTATTCGACATTTTGCTTATAAAAAACAGCAAGACCAGCACGTGATAAACGATAGCCAATATCTTCTTTCGTGCGTGGATGAATACTAAAATGTGTGCAATGCAATCTTATCGCGATGTCTTTTTACGACACGCTTACTTTCCATCATCGTCTCGAAGATCCATTGCTGCTGCCATGAACACGTTTGGGATAACGTTATTTGGTACATGACCAACACCGAATGTTTGATACCATCGAATCCATGGAAAACCGCCAACAACACTACCACTTTTTTCATTGGTCGATAGCTGAAAGTGATTTCTTAGCTTTCTTATGTTCAAAACGAAAAGCTTTCTATGCAACGTACTTGGACGAATCCAAAGGGGAAGTTCAGATCGGTGATACCATTTGTACGTGTATTCCATACTTGTCGCCAATATTGAATCATTTTCGAGAACATACATGAGTATTTATCACGATTTTGGTATGCATTTGATTCACCTATTCAAAATTGAATTCACGACAGGAGAGTACTTTAGTCAAATGTTACCTTGATACCAAATAGCTCCAGTAATAACCATTCTTGTGAATGGATAAATCATTGCATTGTACAACTCAGAATTGGTTGCAGTTAGTCGTTGAAAATTTGGTTGGCCATAGGATTCAAATGGAATTCTCTTCTTCCTATTGAATACGAAGATAGATTAAGCTAAATTTTGATTTCTTTACTCAAGACACAAACTTTTTAATACCGCATTCCTGTAAGGCCGGTGGTGGCATCCAAAATTCGATAGGAGTACCTCCCCACGATGTGGCAATAAGACCAATTGGCCTATTATTTAATGCAACATGTATCATACGTCCGTAGAGCCAACAAACAGCAGATGTATATTGATACGATGGACCACCAATGCTACTCGGCGAAGCCACAGACCATCGTTGCACTATACCAAGAAGTTCCTCCACAGGTGACGACGATTCTCGTAATGCAGCTGTAAACACACGAATTTTCGGATAATTCGCTGCATTGGCAATTTCGGTCGAAGCATTAAATATATCAATGACAGTCATTTGCATATTAGACTGTCCTGAACATAGCCAAACGTCACCATAGAGAACATTATTCAAGGATATGGATGCTAAAGAACCATTAGCGACGGGCTGTGTCACAATTACTTCGAACGGTCCTTCATCAGTTTCTGCATCGAGTGTTACTGACCAAATGCTCTCACCAAGTTTATCGGCTGGCTCATCACGACTTATTGTATGATATACTTTCTTATTTAATGTTAATGTCGTACGAGCTTTTGCGTCACCATAACCCCAAACAACGGCACGTTGTGGTGCACGCTGTAGAACCATATTGTCCTGGAAATAATTAGCGAATCGAAGTATTCCATAACCTTCGATAGTCAAGGTCACTCTATTGATTTTTTACTGTTAAACAAACTTTAACTTACTTGAACTGATACACAAAGCTAATAGGAGAAAAATCTCTCGAACAGCCATGAATGAAGACTTTATTTATGTTTTAATAAATAATGAATGTCGTGTTGACGTTTAATTTTAGAAGCTATAAGCAGCGCTCGGTAGAGAAGTCTGATAAGAGCATTCCTTTCGCACACCCATATCGTTTTATCTGATAAAACTCAAAATATTATTTGAGTGGGTGCAGTCCATGTATATCGAAGATAAGAGATTTAGTTCTAATTTGACTGATTATTGTTGGTCAACAAAATTTCGTAACACAGAAGAGAAGATCATAAAAGTCTAGAAATATGTGTCAGTTTTTGACACAAAACAAAATTGATTCTCATGTAGCGTCGTGCTTGTACCAAAGTTACGAATAATACTTCCAAGAACAATCTTACATCTGTTTTTGATCGAGTACATCTGTCATTCGAAATGATCCGACCAACGACATTTTGCTTTGCACATTCTTTTCGAGAAGAAAAAAACTCGACTTCTGCTCCTACAGCCATAAACAACCATTAAAACGATTGATACACTCTCATTCTTTCCACACTTCTGTCAATTACATCAGTTCGCACAATATATTTGTCCTTTTTTTTTCATCTCTATCTCAAGCAAATAGAAGGAAAAAAATGACATGCAATCCAGTGAACCAATAAAGAATGTAACCTCTGACATTGACTTAATCGATGTATATTTTTCTTTCTTTCTTTCCCTCTCTCTCTTCTCTGTGGGATAACTATGATGACAGGATGATATGCAATCTTCTTGTCACTGAATCGGTCAAACGTAAGGGAATTCATTGCATCCTATGAACGTTCAGTAACAGGCCGACATCAATTCGTCACCGTCGAAAGCACTTCCATCAACTTCACTTGATAGAAAAAAAGATGACAGTTAAGTTCTTATTAATTTGGATGTTGTATGTCGTCTTGGACCATACTGATGCGTACGATTTTCGATATCATAATTATTCACAAATAACTAATTTTCTTCACAACATCGCGGCTATTTATCCAGCGAAAGCAGCCGTGTTTGATATAGGAAAAACAGAAGGAGGTGAGAAAGTCTTCTACTTTGATTTGCCGTAGATTTCATGGTTTTGCTTTGCTAAGGACGATCATTGTGGGCCATAGCAATCAGTGCTTATGCTCCTAATCAACACGTGTTATTACGTCCAGAAGTGAAGTATATCGGCAATATGCATGGGAATGAGGTAGTTGGTTTAGAGTTGTTGTTATCGTTAATTGAATATTTGTTGACATCAAATGATAATCAAGTCGTTGAACTGATTAATCGTTCACGAATATGGATCATGCCGACAATGAATCCAGATGGTTTAGAATTATCACGGTATGGTGATTGTTCAACAACAAATGGAAGGTAAGTTAGATCGAGAAGCATCTCTTGCCGAGAAAAATCTGATGCTTTCAGATATACGCTGAATAATATTGATTTGAATCGAAATTTTCCGGATTATTTTGGTACTCAACTTGCAACACCTATTCGAGCTTTAGAAACGGATGCAATTATGTCTTGGATCGGCGCAGTTCCATTCGTTCTGTCAGCTAACTTTCATGGCGGTGCATTCGTGATCAATATACCTTACGATCGCTACTGTAAAGAAACAATTGCTTTATTTTGAAAGAAATAAAAATACTTCATTATCTCGCATGTTTAGACATCGGAAAACAATCAATCAGTTCGGACGACGATATATATCAAGTCTTAGCAAAGTCTTACATGACACGAATTGGTGAAATGAGTCGATTTTGTGACATAAAAAATGATGAAGTTGGTACAGCTGTCCATGGTGCTGATTGGTATGAAATTATCGGTAGTATGCAAGATTACGGTTATTTGAATTATGGTACAATCGAAATGACTATGGAAATCTCGTGTTGTAAATATCCGACTGAAGATCTGTTGATGCCTTATTGGAATGTGAATCGCGATGCAATGATTGAACTTCTGTTTCAGGCACAACGAGGTTGATCATAGATAACACTTTTCTAATCCAAGAAAAACGTTCCTTTTTCTCAGGAGTGAAAGGCTTGATACTTAACGAATATTCTCAACCCATTCCATTTACGCAAATTATGATTGATGATCGGCGACCCGTTATTAATGTTACACCATTAGGAGAATTCTGGAGAATCTTATTACCTGGAATATATACACTCAAAGTAAAAACACTATCAACATGAATTGAATAACACTTCATTTCTCTTGCAGGTCTTTTTTCGTGGATATGAAGTTCATCGTCAACCGATCGTCATTCAAGATATATTGATTCCATTGAATTTAACAATTATTATTCCTCAAGTAGCCTATGCTCCTTATTCATTTCAACCGATTCAAATTCTATCGGCGTTTGCGACAAACTCTGTACAATCATTATCTCTCTCGTACACATTAATCCTTCTCTCTTTAACATTATGTACAATGAAATAAATGAGATACACAAAGCGTTCATAATCCTGCTTTCCTTGTTGTTTTATTCTCCTTTTCTTTGTTAACCCACAGAAGGTCCGGGAATAACAATTCCTAATTCGTTTAATTGTGCCAATAGTTGCTGATTATTATAGATTTCTTCATAGGAAAAACAATGGCCAAGAACATAGATATGCTGTGCACAACATGTTAATTGTTCTTGAGGACAAACACGTTGCTTGTAAACTAAATAAGTTTCGACGCCATGTTGCACTTCTGTCCATGTTTCTTCGCACCAACGTGTACAACGGCTCCATCCGAGAAAACCACATCCGTCATAGCCGCATTTATGACGCCCGTGTTTGACTACCTGTAAAAGAAAAAACGACAGTAACAATTCTGATTCAATCATTAAACTTGTTTTTTTTTAATATACATAATAGGTTGTTTGTCGCGTATACGATGTTGCTTCAACACCAGGATCAATTCGACAACACCAATTGACATCAATTGTTGCTATAGCATTTCTCGATGACGAAAATGGCAGGAGGGCGTGAACAATATTTTCCTGATCAATTTTGGATAGTTGATCAATCTGATCTTGCAATGTGATGGCTGCCGCGGGAAGAATGATATTCAAGAATAATAAGAGATAAATTCGACTCATTGTGTTAGCATAGAATAAGAGCCAGTTTCTTTTTCTCATCTTATAATCACGATTCTCATGTCATATACATATGCACATATGTTTCTGTTCTCATCGGATCGAACGATATTTATCAATTATCCAATATTTTAAAAATAAAATCAGCCGATCATCATAGTTGCTCACGCGAATTCATCGATTCGCTTGTTCATCCATGACATTTCCAATCTTGATACATAAAAGAATACGAAAACGTGATTTAGAGCTTGTCGACTTTACCTATTATGATCAATCGCAGAAAGATCAACATTGAAGAAGGTTATATAGTTGATTTTTCTCTTCTAAAAGCGGCGATCATGTTGAATTACAATTTTCTTGAAGTTAATTGAAATGAAGTCTGTTTCTCCTTCACTTTTTTCCCCTCTTCAATCGTTCGTGCTTGATTCCACTTTTTTTTTCTGCTTCATTCTCGCACTTTCTCTCTTCGTGTTTCACTTACACTTAACAATAACAACATTGCGTTGACTGCCTTTTTCACCTATGTAAACAACAACAGCAGCAGCAACAACAGCAACCGTTCTGTTTGATGGCATTATCGTTCATCACGAATTCGACAACGGTGTCTGCTATTAGAAGTCTTTCTTCGCCATTCGTCAGTACAACTAAACGTCAAAACGGCGCAGCAAACACGTCAGTTGATAAATAGAGCGCTTCAAGAGCAGCCAAATTCGGCTGTTGTTGTTGCGTCATCCACAGGCCCGACCTTTCTAAAACATCAAACACACCGAAGAGGAACACCTCTATCTGATAAATCATCCAGTTCACTAGAATACGAACATTTACCACCTCTCACACATCCATCCAATGCAGTTTTTCGACACTATCAAAAGCGAGGACAACCATCGACGTATGGTTTTCAGTTAAACAATGATATATCTTCTCCACCAGTTTCGAACAAAAACCAGTACGTTCCGAAAACAATGAATACAACAACTACAATTAAAAAGCCAGCAAATGGCGAAACTACCTTGCCGAATGAAGCAGGAACTCCTCGTCGCAAAAAGAAAACTTCTCGTGAAAGTCATCGACAGGTAGCACTTCAGTAATTCGATATTTGTACGAAAAAAGTATTTTTATACTCTATTTTGTTTAGCCTCGCAGACTCTGGTGGTCACCTAAACGTAATCATATTGAGATTCGTTCCGAAGATGTTGATCATTATTACAATGCCTCATCGAAAGTTGGATCACTAGACAATCTCGATTATCGATCGACCGGTGGTCAAATCTCGATACGAGATGAGCCCGTCAAGTGGCAAGCACAATCGAAAATTCGATCTTTCGAGAACATTGAGTATCGACCTAGTGGTGGACAAGTTTCCATACGTGACGAACCTGTTACTTGGCAAGCTCAGTCGAAGATTCGGTCTTTTGACAATATCGATTATCGACCTAGCGGCGGACAAGTCTCCATACGTGACGAACCTGTGACCTGGCAATCACAATCAAAAATTCGATCTTTAGACAATATTGACTATCGGCCCAGTGGTGGACAAATTTCGATACGTGACGAGCCTGTGGCTTGGCAAGCACAGTCAAAAGTAGGCTCTTTAGACAATGTTGATTATCGACCAAGTGGTGGACAAGTCTCCATACGCGATGAACCCTTACGTTGGCATGCACAATCTAAAGTAGACTCTTTGTCGAACGCAAACTGGACTGTAAATCCATCGCGTGTTGCTATAAGATCGGAACGAGTTCAATGGAATGCGGAATCGAAAGTAGGCTCAATGATGAATATGGATTATAGACCAGCGGGTGGCGATGTCGCAATTCGTGATGACAGAATGGATCTTAGCCATGTAACGCCACGTGTGGACTGTGGATTTATTGAATAATTGTATGTGTTTGTTTTCATTCTCGAGAGAAACAGATTCCTTTCATATCTATTGCTTTCATACTGTTTGAATATACGATGAGAAATACGACTGACGCTCTTTTTTCACGTCAACAACAAAACATCGCCAAGAAACTTTTGTTTTTCAGAATGAAATAGAAAAAATCTATAGAACAATGAAAAAACGGTAATTTTCTTTCAAGTACGTCGTAGAATGTCTCTAAGGAAAATGAATAAGGTCAATAGGCTTTCTGTTTCCATGATACGATCATTTTTATTATTCTATTTTAACTACAAAAAGCAATGTTATAATCATTAACGTCAACGAATGAAAACGACGGCAGCAATATGCACATCGACAAACACCGTTAAAAGAAACTTTTATGCATAGTTACGAAGACAAACAAATCAGATACGCATTACAATAAAGAAAATACTTAACAAATTTTATTTTAGATTTCAAATACCGTCATCGATGTCGAACATATGCAAGTGTTCTCCAAAAGAACTGCACAATGTTTTATTAGGTTATATATTTTGATATTATCATATGATTTTGAAGTTATATCTCGATAATTATTCATATATGTTCGTTAAGAAATCAGAACAAAATTCAATTTTTAAAGAAAACATTCACTTCTAGGTGAAATGAATTATGTCGTCAATGATCGAAAAGACGATATGTCATTGAAATAATATAGCAAACAAATCAGTTGCTAATTGGTGAAGCCAACGAAGGCACGGCACTGCGAAATATATAACGAGAATGCATAGCAGGTTTTCCAATGTACTGAGAGTATGTCTAAATAGTAGAATCACTCGACAATGATATCACGAAATGCGTAGCGGTTTGATTAAAATATAAGTTGTTTGAATTAGTGGTAGAAAACATGACAGAATAGATATTTTAGATATTTTATCTGACGACAGATCTGTATGGTGTCAGTTAATTGTTATTGATTTCAAATTATCGTAAAGTAATCATTTTAGTGAACGAATCTCTATTATTGTGATCAAGTAGACAATTCTGTCGAACAAATATACTTTCTGTATTCTTTAATTGCAATTCGAGCAAACAAAAAGAAAAATGACGAGTCACATATTCATATCCGGGCTGTTCAATTGATTTCAGAACATATGCGGATGTATTCGATTGGATACGATGAATTTGTTTTGGAAAAAGAATGTTTTCTTTACTCTAATCACTAATTTCCATATATCAGATTCTCTCTCGACATGTCTAAACACTTGAATCATGTTTGCACAGTACACTTTTCATTTTCTTTCATTCTAGATATTTTCGTATAGACAATGTGATGAAAATGTTCGCTTTTCATGCATATATCGGAAGAACAGAAGAGCAAATCATTTCTTGTGATTCTCCCACTATACTGAAACAATTCAGCCATCAAACGATCGATTTCGTTCCTGTTCAAATCATTACCAGACTTAGCATATGAAATTTAATTAGACATTCGTTTCTATACGCATTATTATCTCTCTAGGTATAGCGGGAGAGACAAAAGTGCAAACAATATTGTACTTCAAAGAATGTGATATACGATCCCACTCGATTAAACATGACACTTGTTCTGTTTCATTTAAATTATTGTAATTCGAGTTCGTTCTATTGAACGTTTTGTATCGCGAGAAAAGAAAGTTGATTTGGCTTTCCTTCTTCAATGATCATATAGTTGACGAATGATTGCCGTTCTACAAATGCGACATTCATCGAAAATTCGTTTTCACAAGAACATGTCTTCTTCTTCCCCTCACTTTCCGGAGGGCTATTTCTTCACCAACATCATCATTATAATTGATCAAAGTGAAATTGCTAACATTTACTCAACTACAAATCATCATTGATAGGAAAGAAAAAACAGAAGACAGACACGACAACACGAACGAATATTTCGTCTTTGTAATAACGATGAATCGATGTTGAGTATGAGTGAAAACAGAGAGTATGAAAAACGAGTACGACTGAAATATAAAGCAAATAGGCTTTCTATTTAGCTTGCATATGCGTTCTGTGAAAAGAGGAACAAGGAAAAAAGAAAACACCTTGGTTATATCTGCTCTTCGGTAAATAGGCACGTCAGTGAGCAAGTATTTTCGTCGTCAATTTCACGTTCTCTTCTATTTCGTTTTTTCTCGTCGACGCACAGCCGTTTGTTAGTCGAGTAATGATGGCTAGAAGTGTTTCACCGTAGCCTTTATTTTTCTCCGTGTATTTGTGTTCTTGCTCTTCTTTTTCATGCGTTTAAGCAAACGAAAGAACGAGAAAACGAATGTATGGTGTTCCGTCTTTGAGATTCCTATTCTCTTTTCTTTCACTCCACAATATATACATATATACATTTATATATATATATATATATAGAAATATTTTTCTCACTTATATTCGTAGAATGAGAAAAAGTAATAGGTATACATTTAAATGCACAAAGAGACGACGAAATGACAATGAAACATTCATTTCAGGTATTATTTGTACTAGTTCACTTGTTTATCTGGTAGGTGCAAAATAAGCCGACACTTCGCTCCGTTTTCACTCACTGATAGGAGGAACGTAAAGACGTTTATTTCGAATGGACAATTCAGAATTAATCCGAGAATTCTGAGAATGATGAAAAACTACCTGAAGAATTGTTTCTTTTCATTCGTTTGAATTTTCGCTGTTATTCTACTTAAGATCATGTCCATTAGATTTTTCACTGCTAAACTCTTTCTTTCTCTCTCTCTCTTTATCCGGTCATATACCTCAGTTGCCTTCGATATTTTTCTTTCTATAAGTAATCATTGTGTTGAATTCAAATACAAAGTATACATCTACGTGTCGAAAAGAAAGGGACAGACAGACAGAGAGAGAGGAGAAAATGAGAAGCCTATTATTCTATCGTACAGGTAGAGACGAAAATTCCTCTTCTGTTCTAAACGTGGTATGGCGAATGAAATTGAGAAGAAAGAGAACAAACGGGAAAAATGAATTTTTTACTACATCGATGAATCTCGTCTATATATATATTCATTGAACGAAAGTATAAAGTAAATATTAGAGGAGAAGAGGAAAAAATGCAGAAAAGAAAGAGCACGATGTAAATTTTCGAGCAACGAAAATTTCAATGTAGACAGAGACAAGCAAACGAAGAAACAGAACGAATATGTTAGAGTTAAGATACTCTCAACAATGCTATCTTTCGTGTTCTTTTTCTTGGCCTACACACATTTCATGTTCTCCTAAGCATCCAAAAGGTTAAACGAAATAAAACATTTCTTTTTTTCTTTATCGCAGATTTAATTGGAAAATCTTTCAATGGAAGATAAAGTCTCATTTGTTTTGTACATACTATTATGTGCGTCAGGTTTTTTCTTCTCATTCTTTCTTACTTTTTGAACATTCTTTTCCTTTCATTCATTGATCATTCATACACTACGACTATAACTATCACTACGTTTTTTTCTTTGTTATAAATTCCGAGTTAGTCTGACGGGATACACCAGCTGTGGAAAACAGCTGTTTCACATTTATGATCTTCATTCTTTCTCTCTCTCTCTCTCTCTCTCTCTCTTTCTTTTTTTCAGAAAATCATTTCTTTTCAATCAGATCTTCTCGTTTTGTATGTACTCCTTTGAGAGTTATTATTGATATTAAACATGAATCTTTTGGAAATGCAACAACAACAACAACAACAACAACAGTTAGTTGATCAACGCCGTGGTCGCTACGTGCGGGTCAGCGACACCGATCGGCGACAATTGATTGAAGCATACAAAAAGGGCGAAGATTTCATAGCACTGGCCAAGAAGCTCAATATCAAACGATCAACAGGTAAATTGTACAAACGAAAATGTATTTACCTAAGTCATAATCATGCACTGTGACATATCAAAGCAAAAAAACCCTTAGACTCTCTCACTTCGTTTAAATGCACTTGTCAAGTTTACCTGTATTGATAATATCACGATAATACAAATATTGAAGGTAAACATATTATTCATTTCTTGCAAATCAGATAGAATGATTTGAAGAGAATGCAAATGGGGACAAATGTGACATTCGAATATTTTTTACGCTTTTATGCTCACGTGAAAATAATACTGGTTAGATTTTCTTACTTTTCTCCTATTTTCGTTTTCAATGATTTTCTGTTTTTTTTCTGACATGATGAATAATTGGATTGGATTGAAATGTATTTTGTTTTGATTATCTAGCTCGAAGTATTCTCCGAACATTTATCGATGAAGGACGTGTTTCAGCTAAGCAACGGGCTGGAACACGTCTTCGTTTTATTACGGAAGAAGAAGCCGAAATGATCCGAGAAATGAAACGTCGACATCCGCTCATCACTATTGGTCAAATACAAATGCGTCTACAACGTACGTCGACTCGCGTCCTAAGCAAAGCATCCATATCACGCATATTAACAAATAGTATACGACTGGGCAAACGTGCTAAACGTGCAGGCGAGGGAGACGATGGACATGACGATCTGAATGATACAATGATCACCGACCATAATGAATTCGCGCAACTTTCGTCGGATGAAGGCACGGGTGAAGGAATTTATATTGACGAAGATTTAGATGATGATGAGGAAGAGGAGGAGGAAGAAGATGAGGATAATAATCTGGATGTTAGAATGATAGATAACAATGCGTCATCACAAAATTTGGATGACTTTCAACGGTTCATGCTGTGTAAAACAAGCGTTAATGAAGATGAATCCAATGATCAGGAAGGAGTTTCGTGGAATGGCAAAGGTAGACTAAAACTTTATTTTCGAATGGAGTAAATCGAATTGATTTTAGGACATTATGGTGAGAATGTTTATCCGACCTATGAAAGTGAAAATGAAGATGAAGTAAGTAAATAAACTATATCCATATGATTTGATGACAAACTGCTTTGTATTCTAGTTATCCGAAGTCGATGACAATGCAACCAAACTAAACATTGATCAATCGCCCACTGTTCCCTCCTCCCAATCTATCAGTAATGGTAAGCAAAATTTATTCACTTGTTTCGTCTACTTTTACTTTATTTCATAGAAAACCTAGCAAATGTCAACGACACCGATAAATGGGCTTCAATCAAATTTGAACCTGTCTGTGTCTTTGTTAATCACGAACTCGACTCATCGGACAGCGAGCAACAAAGAACAATCGATGATGAACCAACAAAAACGTAAGTTAACTCTTCCATCCTATTCCCTCTCACCTATCCGCATTTTTCAGTATTCTCAATGCTCAATCGACAGCAAATCGTCGCGTGAAAGTCTGTCCAATCTGTGGCGAACAAAATTTTTCTCGACTCTCACATCATCTTACCGTTACACATAATCTAAATCGTGAAGAAAGTTTAACCTTACTCGCTTACGCTGATCGAACAAATAACAATAACAATACCAACAACAGCAATCTATCTTCGATCCCTACTGTCAGCAGTAGTTCACCAAAAGATCTCGATAAAAGTCCTCAACAAACTCCGATTAGCATCAATACAAACAACCAACAAATTCCCTCGAGTGGATTCTCGCCTATTGCTACTGATTTAGATAATAACAACCATCCGCAATCGATACTAACAACCAGTTCGTCACCGAGTGAACAACAAGGTTTAAATAGTTTACCGATCGATGGTAAAAAACGTTTACTATGTCCACGTTGTAATACATGGGTTTTAAATTTAACAGATCATTTAATAAAGAAACATCATCTTGTTTCTAAACAAGAACGTTTGCCATTCTTACGCTTAGCACGTAATCGTTCATCGACGAGCAATTCAGAAAAACCATCGTCGAACCATTGCTTTCTTATTAATTCAAACGAACAATTAACCACACCGCTATCGACTAACAAAAAATATCAAAATATTATTAAAAAATACCGCAAAAAGATTTTTAATTCGATTCCTGTTTCATCATCCTCAATACCAAATCGTGAAACATCGTCAACTAATTCCAATTTGCACCTACCAAAACAAATTCCACCCTCAAGAAATATGAATATCAGCAAAGATGTAAGGTTTTAGCGATCTGATTGACAGTGATATCGATTATCCGTCTATGTCTTGACCTTTAGATTGCCACACATCAAAAATTCGAACAACGCTTATCAGTCTTCCGTCAACAGTTTGCTGTGACTGTCGCCATGCAAAATTCATTGATGCAACAAATGGAATTGTTACAACGAAGTTTCGTATCCATCGAGGAAGAATGGAACGACATGAAGAAAGAAATCGTCGAGTCGATTTCCTAAGAACAAATTCGTCTCCTACCAAATCAGATATTCCGAAGCTGGTAACACTTAAATTGTGCTAATAATTTCGTGTATATATTATGTGCAAAGAATAACAAAGCAAATCATATCAGTGAGCAGTAAGATGGTTCGAGAACATTCCTAATATTATTATATATACATGTGTGTAATGAAAGACAGTATGTTCGTTCGCTCGAACATATGTTTTCTCCTTTTGCTTACTTTTTTTTTATTTCAATGTATAATCTGTATCTTTAGTTTTTTCCAAAACATCTCGGATGTTTTTCTTTTGTCGTTTATATATGTGGTTTTTTTTCTCTAAATCTTGACGGAATAAACAGAAACAAAATGTTTTCATATTGATAGATGTGTATCGAGAAGAATACAGTTTGTTGATTCGATCTGGACTTTCCTCTGGAAAGATGGCGCTCGTGTCAAGCACGACGGAGAATGATCATCAGCTGATTTTGTACCAATCACAGATGAGTAAGTTGACTCAACATAAAAAGCATCGTCATCCATCTTTATTCATAACAGAGAAGAATATCAATGAAATGATTGAGGTTATTGCCGAAATCTTGCGAGGTCCGGTGTTCATCGCCGGTGAAACTCTTCATTGTCAAATAAAATTCACGAATAAATCAACTAATGAACCGAATTCAAAGTAAATATAGTCAATATGCAATCTACACTTGTTCATATCTGTAATCTAGTGGAAATTTCGAGAAGATTTCTTGGGCAAGCGTACAATTACATTGTCAACGTTATGTTAATGAACAGAAAGTTAATTTGCAACAACAACAAGCTTCTAATATCAAGTCCAATGATTCAACAGCGACGAACGTTGATGTTGTTCCATTAGATTCGACCGCATTGATTGCAACCAAAGGTGAAACTGGTCAAACAGTTTATACATCTAAACCGTGTGTATTATTTTGTGATTTGAAACTGCATCCCGGTGAAGTAAGAACCTGTACGTGTGCATATTTACACATGTTGTTTGTCATTGAAACTAACGAACGATGCTTTTCTATTAATTTCAGTTTCTTATCAGGAGACAATATCGACACACGTACCTCCGACATTCCGTGGAAATTATGTTAAATATTCATATAAACTTACAATTGGTACGCAACGAGTCAACTGTCCGACAACACTTATTCGAGTTCCATTTCGTGTATTAGTCATACCAGGTAGAGTAGACGTTGAAAGTTGCGAGAAGCTATTTGAGCAAAATGTACGTTAAAGATTTAGATAAATACATTCGGCAAGATCGAGCTGCCGTCGCTTCATCGCAAACCGGCACTAAAATTGATAATCCATTTGTATGTTCAAGTCGAACTGAAATTGATTCATTAACAACAGCTCTCGATGCTCTACAGATACTCTCATCTCGAACACATCAGAGTAAGATTCTAACTCTTTCATTTCTACTTTCAATCGAGTCTTTAGATGTTTATAACATAAGCAACAATCGTGGCCGTGTATGTCGATTAACATTATTCAAAAACAGTTTTAAACTAGGTGAAGATATCTTGGGCACGATCGATTTCGATCAAACAGATGTTCCATGCGTACAATATACAGTTACACTACAAAGTGAAGAGACACTAAGTCCAGCTTATCGTCGGAAATCCAGTCAATTGTCAAATGTAACATCGTACACCAAACAATCGGAATTCAGCTTATCTACATTGGAAACACATCTATCAATTTCTATTCCATTATCATGCACACCAACATTTTCGATGGATCTTGGTAAGAACAGTAGTTATTCATCTACAATTTCTATAAATCACATTTATTTAGTTTCCTTACGATGGAAATTACATTTCGAATTCGTAACATCCAAAGCTCCGCGTAGTTTGCTACCGGCCAATGTTGATTCGTCGTCAAGCACAACATGGTCAACAGCAAATTCGATCGAAGTCGAAAGCATGACGTGGGATTTGCCTATAAAAATTCTTCCAACCAACCCCTATTTTGCTAATAATGTTGCGAAAGTTTCTTGTACAACAGTTGTCACTATTTAATTGTTATTTTATCAGGGCATACATATATACCTATTGGAATAAATGATATTGAATAGATCTTAGATGGTTTTGTTTCTTTTCAGATGCATTCATTTCTATTCGTTGGCAATCATAAATCACAACCAGCACAAGATTACAGTCGAACATCGAATTCTGTATGTCGAGTTTGTCTTCAAGTAGAACAGACTGAACGATTGATTTTTATTTGTAGAAGAATCTCGATGATTTCATCAAACGAACGGAACAGGAACGTCACAAACGTGAAGTAAGATCTTTTCTTCATGCAGTTCATAAAAATCTAACTGTTCTAATACTAATTAGCTCACGCGAAAACAATTGTATTCTGCAATTAAAATTCAAAGTTTCTATCGAAGAGTCCGTGCACAGAAAGAACTAGTGAGTCTTTATTCTTTTCAAGTCATATCGATCAATCAAATTTCTTCCAGACAAAACTAGCTCGTGTACGTATCACAACCTTGATAGCTCAACTACAATCAACTAGTTTCAATGAGGAAAATCTCATACACCTTGCGAATTTAATTAAATTCGGTTTTCAACCGAATACAGACGCAAATCTAATGGTATGTCGAATCCGTTTCATCTTAACCTAATCTTACTTCCTCTATAGATGTCATTGATCGATCCATGTTGGAAACATCGTCAAGCGATTGTTGAGAAACTTTCTAATGATAATCTGCCATTAAAAATTGCCCTTGCTAAGCTATTAAAATATACAGTCAGGTAGAACAGTTAAAACAATCACATAGGTTGTATGTGAATTGGTACCTCTAGATGTCTTTCCTATTTCGAATCCATTCGATTACCAACACGTTTCATCGAATGGTTTACTGATGTTAATAGTTATACCAAAGAGAAGCAAACATCTCCATCTCAAAATGTACAAATATTAACCAGTTATTTTCTAAGAAATATCATTCGAAATGGTAAAACTTCTATCAATCTTTCAACTATTTCGTTTTACATAAATTCTTACAGGTTATTATACTCAGATGTGCTCGATCATTCAGTCAAAAGTACCACCAAATGTCAGCAAAAGCAGTCGTGTACCAGCTATTGAACCAATTGTTGAATTACTTGCTCGACCAATTGAATATCAATCCCTCGATTCAGTTGTTCGCGATGAAGCACTAGTGACACTTCGAAATGAATTGTTTTCCCGATCAGATCTTCCTGCATTACCACTAATCATCACTCCAACGTTGATTCACCGACCTAATTTTCCTTCGACACGTTATATCGAACTGGTCGACTTCCACCCAACATTTCCCGTTGACTCTTCATTGTATCAAAACTGGAGACTTTATCAGCTACATGCATTACTACTGATCATTGATAGTCGAATCGATGAATTACCAGCATCGTTAACAAAACGAATCGTTGCAATTATTCGATATTTCAGCAATGGTCTCATCACTACAAATTTCAAGAATTTACCTATACATGATCAATATGCAGATGAACACGACCGAGATGATCAAATGAATATGGACACAGTAAAGTTTTGTAGACCGAAAACTAAGATATCATTATTTTTGTGTTAGGATGAACCCGATGGCGAACTAATAGGAGATTGTTTGACAATACTGAATAAACGTTCGATTACGAACTACTTGATTAAATTAGCTGATCGACAAAGTCATCAAACTTTAACTGATGATGACAATGACTATATTGGTAATTTGGCTACGATAGCTCATAGTTTAATCTTTCATCGCAATGAATCTATACTTCGATCAAAGTAAACTATACGAAAGTTTTTTTTTTTACGTATGAACACACCTCTCTGTTGTAGTTTCCTACTAAGTTTAAGTACGTCAACAGCATTTCTTCGTCATTTATGGTATGTTTGTCGAACATTGACGTACGAAACTGACTATCGGTATGTTCACTACTAATTCATTGTAGACATCTCAAATGACGAAACTTATTTCGCTTTTCAGAGAACAAGTTCTTCTCCTCTCCCATATTTCGTGCGCTAATCCATTATTGAAAGACATTGATATTGATCGCATCGAACCATTACTTGTCACATTCTGTTCACTATATAGTATGTCCCTAGTACCATTACATGACGATGAATTTTTCCGCGGTCCACCCGAAACTGCGTTTCATACGAGCCAAATTTCTCAAATGGTTCGCACCTTACAAGACGTGTGTATGGGCATTGTGAGATTTATGTATCCCGATAAACAAATAACGAATCCATCAACAAATACAACCGATAATAGTGAGCCAATGACAAAGGCTCTTCGAGCAAATAAGCAAGTGGAGATAGCAAGACAAAAAGCGACAAAGTTTTCAATCGTTTTCAAAGTAAGAAGAAAGTTTTATTTGCAATTGAGATATTGACTGGTTGCATGTAGATTATTGTACAACTATTGCAACAACTTCGAGCGAGAGACGTTCGAAGACAGTTCTGTCCTCCGGAAAATTGGCTAACAAATCAGTTTCATTTGCATCTTGATAAGGTACGGAAAAACCGAATATTACAAAAAAGACCAAAACTTGTTGATGACTTTTAGACATACATCGTACCATTTGCTCGTGGTTTATCAGATCCATTACTATTGTCGTCGGATGCATATTTCAGTCGTGAGCGAGGTAGGTTTCACATTTGATTTTCTATTTTAATTCATTGTTTCATGTATTTATTGGTTAGCGCCTGATGCATTTACATTTTCTGTAACTGAACTTCGTTTGCTGACTATTCTTCAACAAATTCCATTCGTTATTCCATTCGATACGCGAGTTCAAGTAAGCTTGTGCTAGCTGATCGTTCAATCCTTGATGCCTTGTTTAGGTTCTGAATTTACTGGTTCAACAAGATAAAATGGAACAACAGCAAGGCGCAGAATTTCTGCAAGCTGGTTCAACAATTAATGTCCGTATACGTCGAGATTACATCTATGAAGATGCTTTCGAAAAACTGAGTCCTCAAAATGGTAAATAATATATTCTTTCACTTGTCAACCCTGAACGTTCGTTCTTTGTGGTAGAACCAAACCTTCGACGTAGAATGCGCGTTAGTTTCATCAATGCTGTTGGTCTTGATGAAGCAGGTGTCGATGGTGGTGGTTTGTTTCGTGAATTTATGAATGAATTACTGAAATCATCATTTAATCCAATACGTGGTTTATTTAAATTGACTAGCGATGGTTTTCTCTATCCCAATCCGAATATTGCTTTTATTGACGAAAATTTTGGTCCACATTATTACTTTCTAGGTCGAATATTAGGCAAAGTAAAAAAGTCCGATGTGGAAATGAATTTTTTCTCATGTTTTCTTGTTTTTTTTCTGTAGGCGATCTACGAGAAATTTCTGGCTGAATTACCATTTGCAACATTTTTCCTTCAGAAAATCCTCTCGCGTTCATCAGGAAAAGTTGATATTCATCATTTGGCCTCACTCGATCCAGAAATGTACAAGAATTTACTCTATCTGAAAAACTATGATGGAAACGTTGAAGATCTCGGATTGGACTTTACCATTGTCAATAGTGAAATCGGACAAACAGAAGTAAATAAACCGATCACGTTTCTCAGATACATCTTTCGTCTATTTCCTATAGGTGACTGAATTGAAACCCAATGGAAGAAACATTGCTGTAACCAATGAAAATCGTATTGAATATATTCATCTGGTTGCTAGCTATAAATTGAATAAACAAATCAATGAACAAGTATTCAAGTTTCGACAAGGACTTGGTGATGTTATCAATTTGGAATGGTTAAGAATGTTCGACGCGAACGAATTGAGAATATTAATCTCGGGTGCACCCGGAGAAATCGATGTGAATGATTGGAGAAATCATTCTCAATACAGAGGTTAGAAATAATCTGTTGTTTTCGTAGAAAGATTAGTATTGTTTTCTTTTTCTCATTTTAGCACCGTACAGTAAAGAACATCCTGTCATTCAAGCTTTTTGGCGTTGTGTTCATGACTTTACTGAAGATCAAAAACGTAAATTATTGAAATTTACGACGAGCTGTTCGAGACCACCATTGTTTGGATTCAAGGTCAGAATTCTTTTTCAATAGAATGGTTTCGAATCATTTGTTTCATTTTAGGAACTATATCCGGAATTCTGTATACAATCTGCTGGTTCGGAAATTGATCGTTTGCCAACATCAAATACGTGTATAAATCTCTTGAAATTACCTGAATATAAGGATGAAAATATGCTCAAAGAAAAACTTTTATACGCTATTCAAGCAGCAGCGGGATTTGAATATAGTTGAACGAAACGTTTTTCTTTTTCCTTGTTTATTGGTCTCGCAGATCTGTAAGCTATTTATAAAGATTTTCTTTTTCGTGTGTATTTATATAATTTTACGCCTGTTTCAACTATATAAAGATAAACTCGAAATATATAATACCATAAACAAATCTAATGATGAATATACTTATATAAAGATCTAGACATTCATTACTAGTTGTTCTCTTTAAATAATGATCACCAAGAATATGGAAAAAGATAGCGGGTATTACCAGAGTATAAATAAGTTTTGTAATAAATATATTCTTTATCACTTCGCGTATCTTACTATGCAATGTTGGAGCTAATTTTATTCGTTGATTCAGAAAAAAAAAGAAATGAAGAAGTTTGAAAATGAAAAAATGAAAAAGTTTAACAAAAAGATCTAGATTTCTTGTTTAAGATGAAAACGATCTTCAAGCTCCCACATAGTTTGTCTTTTCATTGTTGTATAATAATGGAGAATTGCACCTGTTTGTAACATATTGGACACATAAACTCACAGGTTTGCGCTTCATCCCGTATACAACAGTCGTACTGGTGACCAAGCTGTAATTTTTTATAGCAATTGTTGCAAACACCATGACCACAACAATACTCAATCCTCTCCGTGTCGGAAGCTATGAGAATTCGCTGTATAGGTTGATAAGAACACTTGACGCATTTGCCTAATTGACCGTTTGAGTCTGAATGAAAAAAAGACCTTCAGCTTTTAACAGATGCAAAGCAAGCATAGGAAAAGAATAAGGATTTATAGGCTATGGCTGACGAAAAATATACTACAGTGATTCCAATTAAAGAAAAATTTCTTTCATTTTTACTCGATAGTTCATTAGTTTTCAATGTCATCATGATGTATGGTATCATTATTATTTGCGAATATATTTCCTTACAAGTGAAATGAGTACTAAGCATGTATAACAAAGATAACTGCTTCCCTATATCTATATCGTCCACTCATTTCATCAAACTTACCCTAGAAGGTTTCCTGACATTTTTCATTGGTATGTTTCAATTTTGCCAAAATGCAAGAGATGCGACTGTATGCAACGTTTACTATTTTCACCAACTATCCGATTGATTTTGAGACTAGAGAATCTTTTTTGCTACTGGGATGATACTCGAAAAAGTGTATTGAAAAGAAGAAACCTATCATTCGTTTGTATAAATCGATAGACTACCTGCAACATTGATTACATTGTGTAATGATAAAGGTATCACCCCCTGAGGTGATATCAATATATGATCATCTCTCCTAATCATGCATATCCTCTTGTTCTTCTTTCTCTTCCTCTCTCTATATACGCGTGTGTCTTATTGTAAAGTGGTTACATTCTGGTCATGTAGAGTAGTCAATAAACATCTATACCGTGAGAAGCGGTCAGTTACTCAACCAGTTTGTCATTACAGATTACACGCGATCGTACTGTCCGCGTATGAACGGAGAATAAAAATGAAATTGTATCACTTGTTCTAGACAGCTAGAAGATAATTTCTGTGTTATGTAAATAGCGAAATTTTCAGATACAAAGCATTTTCATTAGAACTTAACAATTAATGTATTTACCTTGAGGATAAACTTGAACATGGACCGGGTGTTCGAGGTTACAACTGGGTACATGACATGCTCGACATCTATTTATACATTCTTCAGAACAATGTCGAATGAGATGTCCGCACTGGATGTGTAATGTTAGAATTGAGCTTATTTTGCATGCTTTGCAACCTTTTTCTTCTTGTTTGACCGGTGCATCACTACCTGAAATGACAATTATTTTAATACCAAGAAGTTGAAAATAGGGCATTAAAGTTATAAGGTAAATCGATAGTCACTTATTTGATCATTTAGCTGATTTTCTTTCTATCCAAAATGAAATACTACTACAATTCCTTGAACCAGCTAACTTTTCCCCTCTACAGTGCCATAATATTTGAATAGTGAAAAAAGATGGCGTACCATTTCCGATGTCCGTTGAAATGTCTGCCTTACAAGGCGTGAGTGAATTATGTCATTCTTTGGAAAATGTTCCTTAAAGTTTCAAGAAACTACTGATTTATAATAGTTGAATGAACTCATATAGTCGTAATAGACCTTATCAGTAACATCGTCTTCCACCAAGACACTGGATTTTTCATCATGATCTTCAATTGATAGGTTGCATTTTGTATCTTCCCCATTAGCACCTAGAATATAGGAAAAACATCATTTGTTTTACATTGACAAGTAAAATCATTAAAATAATATTAAGGTTGAAAGCAACATAGTACGACGAGCTCCAATGACCACATACGAATGAAGCGCAAACAAAAGATTCAAAAAGCGATTCTCAAGATATTTTCATTCACTTCCACCAAGTGGTTTTCAGTAACAAATGAATCAATTTATTCGATGCAAAGTTAGTAATAACACTCACCGTTATCGGCCATAGTAATTGCGTTTTCTCGGTTATCTGAAACAATTCTATAAATAAATCTCGACGAAAAATCAGTTTCGAAAATCGATTCTTGGAAATTTTCAGCTTTATTTGATCTCCAATTGGGTTATTAAAACTGTGCTATACTCGTACAACTAAGATGATCAAATACTATCGTGAAGTTAGCTGTTCTCCTGTCAGTGGTAAATTTCAAGCCAGCTACTCTCTCTCTATACTGATATCGGTGTGAAGGTAGCACGACGGAGCTAGCACGAACAAACGATATGTTAGGTAAAAACGTTTTCACTAAATATGTCCCGTCCATGAAAACTACACCATTCGACTCAGAATTTAAGTCTACATCGAATGGTGGTACTTTTATTCACCGGACAAACTTTGGAAAAATTTGTTCTGAATTATAAATAGGCCTAAAGGATACGAACAAAGATATAGATAACAATTTTTCCAAAGTTTGTCCGGTGAATAAAAGTACCACCATTCGATGTAGACTTAAATTCTGAGCCGAATGGTGTAGTTTTCATGGACGGGACATATTTAGTAAAAACGTTTTTACCTAACATATCGTTTGTTCGTGCTAGCTCCGTCGTGCTACTTCACACCGATGTGAACGAACTCCGAATGAATGACTGTTAGAAAGAAAAAATATTTTACGGATATTATGCCTCCATGTGAAGGAGAGTGAGTTTCGACTGCTTAGAAAAAACTTGTTCAAGTATGTCAACAGTTTCAAACTAAAAATTGAGAAAATTCTTGAAAACCACAATTAGAGTTCGGTGATGTATTTTTGGAATGGAATGCGCCTGGAATTGTAAAATCTTACTATACAAACACAATGGAAAGCTTGTGAAATTATTTTAAAAAATTTTAAAAAATGATGTGATGCTAGAGTCAAATAGATGTCACCAGTATACTTCAACATTGCAGTTGAAGAGTATACCAATGTTTATTGAATGCTGTGTGTGATGCACCATAACTGCTTGATATTTTGTCTACTAGACAAAAACGTGCTTATGCGAATAAAGGTGTCTGATTATACATCATTTGGATTTCAAGAGAACGTTTCAATGTATATATCACGGACTGGAGGCCTTTAAAGACATAAATCGGTACCTGACTTTTTACTAGGAGATACATTAAGACCCTCTAGAGATCGATAGATTTCAGCAAGACGAACATTTTGACACTATTTTTCGATATGCTGCAATAGTGTCTTCATGTATCAATTTGACCCGATCCTACAGTGTTGTTATTAGGGAACTGACTCAATAACAACAATAGGACTCCCGTATTTGATACCGCTAATTTCTCTGTCGCTAGATATCAGAGTAGGACAAATATTTTACCATTTGAACGGTGAGACTCTAGAGGTCCCATATATGTGAAAATATTTTTATTTAAACATTTACCAGAAGAGATCGAAATCATTAAAATTTGCGACAAAGTTAGCATTGTAATTGAGGAAAAGAATTACACAATGCTTTGTGTTATACTTCAAAAAAGAACTATTCACAAGTGTACCATTGAAGAGTAGATTCTGGCTGATAAGTCTTTTCGAATATTTAGATTTTTCTTTCTTAATTTTGATTCCCATGAAAATATCTTTTAAATGCATTAAGAAGATTCTCTTTGACTCTTTGACGATCGTGTTAGTCCAATAATACAGCAAGGATACGTTGAAACCACAAGAATTCAATGTTCAGTTGTGAATGTGTCGATTGTTTGAATATATTTATATCAAATGAATTTAATTTATTATTATGATCAGCTTCTATATTTTGTATAGCTTCACGAAAGTTTTCATCATTCTTATATTTATACTATGGAGAATTTACATCATGACTCAATAAATATAAATATGTATATATAATTTTTCACAATTGGTAACCAATGAACTCTTTTTTACTACTAATAATTGATTTTGCTTTGTGTGCTACTGAACCGTTTCTGTTGAATTTATCTGATCATTAAAGACATATTACTCTGAAGTCACACACTTCACCTTGTATATAAAATCTATGAAACAACATTATATAATTCCTCAAGAATTCTCGAAATCCTCTGACTTTCTCAATGTTCTACATATCCCAGACGTTCTAGATGCCCTCGACATCTCGGTGTTCTAGTACTCTTTGGATACCTACTTAATTGCACGAACGCTGGTAAAAATATCAACAACTGTTTAGATTTTGTGATTCCAATGAGTTCAAGACTTGTAGAAATGAGACAAGTCTCAAAACTTACTAATAGTAGTCTTGTCCATAGTCTTGGAAACATTACTTGTTATATATTATATGAAAAACTGATAAAACATTAATTTCGAACTAATTTCGGATCACGCTTCGTAAGGTTGACTTCAATTCACCAAAACTGTATCGATAATATGAATAATTCTATTTATTAGCCATGATATTAGATGCGACAACTGTAGCATTATTTGTTTTAATCTGAGTTCTTTGTTTAATTATTGCAATAAAATTACCTGTTAATGCTTATAAACGTGCTGGAAGATTCATTACAATTAATTGATTTAATGTTCATACTTTTATTACCAATTGCATGATAGAAAAGTATTTCATCAAGTTGATCTCTATTTTTTGGATCGAGTAAACGTTGAACTATTTCTTGAAGTATCTTTGCAAAAGCTGAATCCGTTGGAGCAGATACAGTAAATGAACCAGCCTGTTGACTTGCTTCTTCTGCACCAGCAGCTTTTAATACTATAGTTAAAGTTTTAAGTCGATTATCTTTATTCAAGATTTGCCAAATATTCGAATTTTAACCTAAATATTCATTTAATCACAATCTCTAATAGAATATGAATTCAAAAACAAACCATTGTCACCTGTTACAATATCGATGTTATGTAGAAGAGTTAAAAATAACATCAATATCACTGATGAATTCATCATTTTATAATTTGATATAGTTATTTCTAATATAGTAAATTGAAATCGAATGGTAGATATATATTAATTGTATTTCATTAATATTATAAATACAAAGAAACATCTTTCGAAGGATTAAAATAAAAGCAATAGCACGAAAATATTGATGATGACGCAGAAAAAAAACCATCAGAGATTGAGCCCCTCTCCCTCAACATTTAAAAACCGAACTCGGTTGAGGAAAGTTCAGATGAACTGAAATTTTGAGCATATGTTAGGGGCGAAATGGGGAGTCTGTGATAAAAATTTCACCTCGATATCACCTTGTTTTCCAGAGATATGAGACAGACAAGGCTAAAAAGTACCTAGGTCAATAAATCCGATGCTGGATCCGACCATCCGACAAAATCCGATCGGATTCCTGGAAACGGAATTGCATTCGAATCCGACTAGAAAAATCCCGTCGGTTATTGCAAATTTTATGAGCGATCTTTTTACCTATGTTCTATGATGACCCTTAGAAAATCCAGGAAATCCATGTCTCGGATCCGTCGAATTCGTGTAGGATCTGATGAAATCCTATATTGGATCCTATGTGATCCGAGTATGGGATTGTTCGATCTGGGACGAGCTCTATTCAGTGGTATACTCAGTTGCGACCTAGCTCCAACTTTGATTTTTCGGATCAGTACGTCCGTTATTGGAAGCCTAAAAGTTAAAACTGGAGTTATGGAAAAACTGAGCATACCACTGGATAGAGCTCGTTGAGTTCTATTTGGAACGCTGATTGGAACGCATTCCTGAACGAATATGGGAAGGTTACACTCGAATATGGCGCTAACTTCACCAACGTACAATTTATGTTTCTACGACTCTTCTCTGCGAGAAAGAGAATAAGATAAAATAAGTAGCGCCCATCCTTTGCATTCGCTGATTCTTTTCTGAAAGAATTGTCCCAGTGCTGACCACATTCAAACACTTTGAAAGACAATTAAGGCACTGCGATTGCTACTAGTCCTCGACTGAACCATGGCACTATGTCACACACTAGAGTGAATAGAAGACAGAGATTGTTCTTTTTCAGGAACCGAACTGATTAGCCATTTGACAGTGAGTAATTCTGGAGAACTAGCTGTGCTGACTGAAAACCCCAGTCCTCAATGGCTAGTCGCTCGTCAACCTCCCTCCGGTCCGCCACTCACGACCAGCCATTCACCTTTTTCATCTGTTGTTCTATTTTCACATTACTCGCATGAAAATTTTACACATTCGCCTGTCTCTTTTCTCTGCTTTCAACAAAATGATGCATTCTCCAATATTTTCATTGAGGAATATACATTTGCCAAATCCTTTTCAAAAATCGTTGAAGCCTGATAAGGCTATTCCAAGTGTACACTTTAAGATTAATCTGGAATTTAAACGTCTAGTCGTTCGTCCAGCTCCCTCCTGTCGGTCACTCACGGCTAGACCTTACCACGTTACCTCTGTTATGCCTTTCACATTGGACTAAATTTTAAACTGAATAACTGTGGTTCCTTTCATTGTGGCTTCGAAAGTGCTGATTTTCCATTTATTTGATCCCGAAAAGAAAATAGATAAAAGTTTTATTTTATTATTTGCTGTGAAAAGAACACGCATCATAATGCACCCCATGTTTAGAATACTATTTGCATAGGCCATGTCTTTGTAGTTAATAAGATGGAATTGCACTTACGGATATATCATTCTGGCACATATTTCCACTAAATTCCTATTGGAAGACTAGACGTACCGGAGCCTAGAAGACACAAATGGTATACAGCTTATACCACTTTTTATGATTTCTTGAACTAGAAATATCATGATGTATGGCATATTAAATCTTCTTCTGTAAACTCCTAAACTACTCTATTGGTCCACATCACATCTAGCAGTAGCGTTCAGACCACTACCTTCTACAAAAGATTTTAGGAAGATACAGAAAAATATCTCTTCTGGAAAAAAAGAAAGAAGCGGAGGGTTCTTGACTAAGAAAAAAAACTAATTAACGTCATATTCGAGTTCTTTGATCTCGATTATTCTTCGGTCAACCCTTACTCGACAAAAAAATTTTCTCCTTACTTAAATAGTCAATTAGCTAATTAGAATTTTGAGAAACTAACCTGAGATTCGAGATCCTCGACCTCGATTACTCTTCGTTCAACCCTTATAAGAAAATTTTTTTCTCAAAAAAAGCGATGCTTTGTCCCAAAAAACGAAACAAAAAGATTTTTCGAAAAACTGATGACGGATTCGTGATCCTCGACCCCGAAAACCTTTCAGTAATCATTTGTTAATCACCATGGTTAAGTTTTTATTCAGTTATTGAATGCTACAATCTGATTGGATTATGCAAACAAGCAAACTTTTTGCGTTTCAACGACCAGTTTTATGACGCTATAACTCTTTCTTTCAGAAAACAGAATAATTAGTTTTTATTAAGTCCGTGATAGTCAAAATAATAAACATTAGTTTTGATAGAGAATAGCAATGTTATTTGAACCAGAATTTGTAACAATAATATCAGATTTACCATCACTATCTATATCATCAACTACAATTGCTGATGGGTTGGCACCAACTGAAAAAGTAGCTTGATTGAAGAAACTTCCATCACCTTTATTGATTAAAATACCAATATTATTTGAATTAGAATTAGCAACAATAATATCCGGATAACCATCATTATTCATATCATATATTTTTACCGAACTTGGTCCATTACCAACGTTGTAAAGAACTTGTGTCAGAAATGAACCATTTCCACGATTAATCAGAACACTAGTTGTGTTTGAAACTGAATTAGTAACAACTATATCGGGACTATCGTCGCCATTTAAATCAGCAACTGCTAATGAAGATGGAGAAATACCAACTGGATATGTTGACTGGGGAAAAAATGTTGCATTTCCTTTACCAAGAAGAATACTAACAGTGTTCGAATCACTATTTGATGTAATAATATCGCGTTGATTATCATTATTAACATCAATATATTCAATTCCAATTGGACTGGCATCTGTTGCATAGGAAGTGCGAGACGAAAATGTTGCATTTCCATCATTGAAAAAAACACCAACAGAATGAGAAGACCAGAATGAATAAAGAATATCAAGTTTATTGTCGTTATTTACATCTGCTATCGTTATTGGATTTACATTTCCACCAATTGTTAAATTATATTCAGGATAAAATGTACCACTGCCTGCATTTATAAGAATACCAATAGCGAGTGATCCAGTGTTTGAAACAACAGCATCGGGTTTACTATCATTATTAAGATCGCCAACTGCAACTACGAATGGAGCAGAACCGGTTGTATGAAGTACTTCAGGAAAAAATGTTCTATTGCCTCGATTTAAAAGAACACCCATACCACTAGAACTTCTATCTATTGTAAGAATATCGGGTTTATTGTCACCATTAATATCTTTTACGGCCAAATTTAACGGTTGAAAACCTGTTAATGGGTAAATTGTTCGATTCTGAACATTTATTGAATTGTATCCTATTAAAAAAAGAAAGAAAATTATTTTTGTTAATTTATATGTTATATATTTCCTAACCAACTGAAAAACGTGTTCCACTAATAACGGACATCGTTATTGTATCTATATTATTTAACATAATACCAAATTGATATACTATATTATCAAATAATTCACAATTCGAATTTGAATAATGAAAAGTAGCTGCTTGACATTGTGTTTGACTTAAACATATCACTTGACAATCTCCAATATTTACTGCTTTGGTTAGAGAATATGGTAAACAAGTTGTATTTGAACATTCAAATTGTTGATCGGTTTTAATTAACATTTCAAAAGATCGAATAAGTTGTCCAGTTGATTGGATAACCAAAATCAACAAAAGTAACAATTGCGTTCCTAACATAGTTATATATCACTTTATATTATTTCAAGTTAACACTTCAATGTTTGTAAATGAAAATAAAGTAAAAACGCCTTTGTTTTTCTTTTTGTTGAATGAAAAGACTTTGAGTTTTCTCTAATGATAGGTATCTGTCATGCGGAAACTTAAGTATTCATCATGCACTTTGCTCGTTAATTTTCTCGGTTAACAGATTACGAAAGTATATTCTTCAGATGGACTTAAATTTGAAAAGTGCGTTTTTTAATGACCTAAATAATGAAATGGTTACTTATTCTACTTTTTCAGTTTTTTTTCTGTAATAAAGAGGATGTCCTTAATAGTAACAGGTACTTCAGTATCTTTAGTTGTTTGTTATTTTTTCTCAGCCATTTTTCATGATAAAAAAATTATTTTGCAGTTCGGAGTAGAGGAGCATTTTCTCTATCGAATGAAGCAAAATCAGCTAATTATCTCGAAAATCAATTAAGTAATTAGCGGTATAATTTTGACAAGTGAGCTTGTTCGTATTAAGTATCAAGTTCCTAATAATAACGACAAACTGTAGAAGTGTTCCTAATAATAACGACAAACTGTAGAAGTGTTCCTAATAAAAACATCCTATGTAAAATACATAGAAAATTAAAAAATTTCGGTAAATCACTATTTTTCATATGTGGTACTTGTTTTGTGATCAGACGCTGACACGGGTCTAAAATCACTATACAAGACTGGGTTAAGTTGACGCATGAAAACACCATTGCAGCATATCGAAAATAGTGTCAAAATGTCCGTCTTGCTGAAATATATCGATCTCTAAAGTGTCTTAATGTATCTCCTAGTAAAAAGTCCGGGGCCGATTTACGCCCTTAAAGCCCCCTCCCCCTCGGTCCTTTATGAGAAGCTTTCCTTTTGTTTCGATTACCATTTCAAATCTCATTGTTTTGCGAAACACTCCTTTCCAGTTACTTCTATTCACGATACTCGCATTGAAGCTTTCTTTTTGTGTTTTGAAAATGTCAATTTAACGATTAGTAACTGGCTGTATAACAACGTAATCGGATACCTATGCTTTCTTGCATATACATATTTATATTTATATTGACTCATCGTTAAAATGGACATTTATTATCGATCACATATCATTGATACATATACATAATAACATGTATACTCTGTTGATTCTGCTCGCTTTCTTTCCATTAATTCACAGTCAATGTAATTATACTAGTGATTGGTTCAATGAAAATCATCCGTGGGAACCAAATTCGAATGGCAATGACATCGAACGATTCTCACTTATTCGAGCGCGATATCCTTGGATATTTGAACTGACGCCATGGACAGGTTTATTTGAAATACGACGAGCATCTCATCAACAAATGACAAACGGAACTATTTCAATAGCAAATTATACATCAATCAGAGATGGATTCATTTGCCATGCAGTCGATGGACAGCAATGCGTTGATTATGAAGTAAATAGTACCATAATTTCTTTTAATAAAGAATCAGTATCGTCTATGTTTATTATCGACTAGATACGTTTCTGTCTCCAGTATAATGAGTATAGTATTTCTACCTATCCTCCCGTAGAAAATCAAACTGCTGGCGGTAGTGAAGTACACCCACATGCATTACCATGGCACGTTTCAATTCAATATGACGAACGACATATGTGTGGTGGAACTTTAATTGACAACCAACATATTTTAACAACAGCCAGTTGTTTTCAGCAACTTCTGGTTCATCTTCCCTATTCCGTTGTTCTTGGCGTACATCGTTTATCAAATGTAACACAACGTGTTCCGATTGATCGATTTATCTTTCACTCGGATTATAATAGCGTCACATCGCAGAATGACATTGGTGTTATTAGACTTCGTCAACGTATTGATTCATTTTCTGATAGAATCAGACCAGCGTGGTTGGCACGATCGAGTAGACCAATCGTAAAAGCAAAACCGTTAATTGTAGCTGGTTGGCGTACTGTAGGAAATAACACATGGTCTGTGACAGAGACGGATGAACTTCGACAAACAGTTTTAAACATCAAAGATGAATGTTCGACTGTTTATCCGACATATAGTACTTCAAAACAACTTTGTGTTGGCACAGAACATTCTCGTCGTGATTTGTGTCAAGGTGACATAGGTAGCGGACTTTTTGACAAACAAAAATATGATGTTGACCGATGGATTCTAGTTGGAATCGTTAGTTACGGTTGTGAATTTGCGCATGAAGGTTATCCGGGCGCATATGTCCGAATTAGTGCATATTATGATTGGATTCGAAAGACTGTCGAAAAAATGAACACAGAAAAATGAATCAATTAAATGGTATTTTATAAATATTTTAATATAATAAGTTCTTGTACTGCTTAAAAAACTTTTTTTTATAAACACATGCCACTGCTAATATCAGCAATGGAATTGTTTGCGATTGAGAGTGAAGACAATTAAATTAACTTGTAGATATTGGTGTAGTTGTCAGTGGTAGTGCGCCACAAGGTCGATTATCCATCAAAGCGAAAAAGTGTATCATATTGTTGCTTGTATCACTAATATATGAAGTCCCATTACTATCGAGCTTCAAATCATACGGGTTCGAGAACTCGTCAACATGTTCAACCCCGCCAAATCAAGAAAAACTCATGTAGCCAACGTTGAATTCGATTGTTTAATCTATCAGCTACTTGGATTACCTCTGCTTCTTCGTCAACATATAGACTTTTGAATTCAATGATTTCCAACATTCGCTACATACACTGCACCATCTCTTTTATCCTAAAACCACACCTTGAGAAGTAGCCAAAAAATTAAAACTAAAATCCTGATCATCTGTGTGATCAGTCAATACTTTCGAAGTATTTGTTATGGATGATCGGATGAACAAAGTTTTCTGTTCATCTACTCATGTCCCTGAACATCCGCGACAATAGATGCCTATCGGTACATCCTGCTTGCATTTTTTGTCCATTTTCCAATACGATTTACGTTTTCATGGACGATATGAGTCATGGAAACACTTGAATACGCCCATTCATTATATCAGATACATACAATCTGTTAGTCTTTTTATATTCTAGCCAGTGAAATGCCGTTCGTAGTCTATTTCGCACATTGACTGACAATGTAAAAGAACGTGATTCTCAACAGATCATCGTTAATAATACGACGTCAATTGCATAGTTTTCCTCTTCGTTGCTTTGGCATATCGTTTTTTTTTTATAGATATTTCTTGCACTAAACTAATATCCATTCAGTGCAAGACAAGCAAAATTTATGTCGACCTTTTCTGCATTATTACATTTATCCGTGCCTCTTGTTCAGCACTTTCTTCTTCACGTGAATAAAATTTGAGTGTGGCAAGAAGAAATTCTCTCAATAGCTCAAATGAGGCATCAATTAAATAGACACATCTTGACGATAGACTGTTTGAAATAAAGTGTATGTCATTGAAAAAGAAAATTATGATCGCTATAATACATCCGCTAGTGAATGTAAATGGAAGCGTACAAATGACTATATACCTTCGATTTTTGTTTAGAATAAAGACAAAGTGTCAAATGAAATAATGATGATGGAATGTCTCAAATGTAAGGAGAGTACGGAAACAGCGTTCTCTCTGCTATTCATTTCTCCATCCGGATGTGTTCTCATTGGTTATAAAACAAATCGCGTTAACCAATCGAAGAATTTTTGTCGAGGAGAGAAAAAAGGAAAGAAAATGAATGTCAACGAATTGTGAATAATTACTAGAGTAGTTTTTATTAAAGAAAAAAGAAGAAGAAGAAGAAGAAAATAGAGAGTTAGTGGAATTTAAAATAAATCAATTTTTGTTTTTTTTCTATCTTCTCTGTCGTCGTCTTAAGTGTTCATGTCGGCATAATCAAAGACATTCATTCGTCTATTTTTTCAATCGATGCTATCGATGATCTTTTTAGGAATGCATCTACCATTTGCTAATTCTCTCTTTCTCTTCAATTCCGAAAACGATTTCATTATGTCACTAATCACTTTTTATCGAGGATTATATGGTTCATATGCTGCGAAACTATTTCTCTTTTTCTCATCAGAAATTCAAGTGGCACATCATAGAGAAGTTCAGTTGACTGTAAAACAGTTTAGCATCTGCTGATAGAAAAGAATATTGAATACAAAGAAAGAAAAAAACATAACAACTCGCATTTTATCTTTTAGATATGGAAGAAAGTTTAACTATGGGCGATAGTCGACATCATGATAATAGTTATGTGTCGACTTGTACTATACGTGGTGCACCTATTGTAAGTTTAATTACTGATGGAAAGGAACGGTTATGTCTGGCACAGATATCAAATGATTTATTGAAAGATTTTAGTTACAATGAAATACATAATCGACGCGTTGGTACGTTCCTAACTGATAGATTTAATCTTCTAGTCATGTGTTGATGATTTGTTTTTAGCATTGGGTATCACTTGTGTTCAATGTACACCTGTTCAACTAGAATTGTTGCGGCGAGCAGGTAAGCATGTACAACGGACGTTAAAAGAAAACTTTATAAAAGTGTATCTCTTTATCAGGTGCTATGCCAAGTTCATCACGACGTTGTGGAATGATAACACGTCGAGAAGCCGAACGTTTAGTGAACTCATTTCTTGAGTCGACTAAACCATTGAATCTACCAGAGAACTTCGTTTTTGAAGTCTACCATCATTGTGCGTGGGGATGCCGTGGTCTATTCATTCCAATACGGTACAATAGTTCACGAGCAAAATGTATCCGGTAAGACCAACATACATCTCGGTTTATCATCGTGTTTATTCATTCTTGCTTTTCTGTTATATAGATGTTCCTATTGCGACAGTTTTCTTTCACCAAATAAGTTCATCTTTCATTCTCACCGTTTACCTAATATGTCCTACGTGCAACCTGATAGCCCAAATTTTAATGCATGGCGTCGTCATTTGCGTTTACATAATCCAACGCAGAGTGAAGATTTACGAGACGCATGGGAAGATGTCAAAGCGATGTTCAATGGTGGCAATCGAAAACGTACGGCATCGGCAACGACCATTTCGAAATCTTCGGCAACGAATCATAATAACAATAATACTTCAGGCACTACTGAAAATATTAATCATACTGAAGAGATCAACGATGAAGACAAAGAAGAGACAGAAGAAACAGAAGAAGATGACGGAGAAAAGCATGAAGATAAAGAAATCGAAGTAGACGACGAAGAGGAAGAAGTCATGTTGCCAATTCCACCACCACCTAAATTGTCAAAAACTAAAACACGAGAAAGACGACTACCGACACATAATGTCGTTTCGTCAACAACAACGGATGAACAATTGCCCGATATGAACATGTTTCTTCCTCCTCCACCACCTCCCCCTTTGTCAATACCATCTCTTCCAGCATCTCATTATTTTCCATTTCCACCCCCATTACCATCATCCAATCCTCTATCTCTCGTTTCATTTAATTCGACAGATTGGTTACAATTTTTTCGTTCACCATTATTTGTACCAAGCTCTTTCCGTTTACCATTATCCACTATTCCGCGGCGATTTCCATTTGAGATCAATAATCAAAACCCATCTATCATTGGTAGTGGTTCACATTCAGCTTTCAAGCCACCAATTCAAAAAAATGAATAAATCATATCATACACTAACATTCACTCACTCTCGCTCTCACTCTTTTCTTCACGTTGTATTCTTTTTCTTATAGTTTGTTGTGGTCAAAAACAAAATTAATAAATATCATGATAAAATGTATTCACATCTCTTTCTTTGTATACCTCAGTTTGGAGAGGAAGAGACGAAGGGATTCGCGTATTGCTTGTTGACACAACGTGATCAACTGATTCACAGCGCGCTCTATGCAGAGACGAAAAGAAACATAAAAAAATTGTTACTACGTATGTTGTCGTCGTGACAGAAACTCTAATAATGGCAATGTTGCCTTTTCTTCTCTTAAGACGTTTGTAACATAATACATCAAATAGTTTCTTTTTCAAGAGCAAATTTTTTTTCTGTCTGATTCTGAAGTCTAACAATGACGAGTGGAAAGACAGATATGGACCGTGTGGGTCTATTCAAAGAGATGGAATATGTTACCATCAAAGATCCGTACAAAGAAGCATCTCGTTGTAAGTTAATTTTGTAAGACCTTACGATATCTATTCTCCTTTTCTTCAAAGTTAATTTCAACGAAGTGGCATATAAAAATAAACAAATGATGAGTAAGAGTTCGAAACCACGATCAACTGGCTCGATGGCTGGCTACTTTGATAATGAATTTAAAATCTTACCGGGTTCATATATCGATCCTGTATCAATGCGTCGAAGAGCACGTATGGAAGAAAAGAAGAAGAATATTGTCACTAGGCCATTTGTCAGCATGTATCGAGCAAGAGATCCGTATGTAAACTTTTACTCGTGGTCGAAGTTGACTAACGTCGACATATTTCAGAGAAGGTCTCGGCTCATTCTATGGCACTATAGGCGGTCCTGTACATGACTTAGATCCAAGCAAAGCCAAATATAGAGAAGCAGAAAAACCCCAAGCAGAAAAATCAAACTTCAAAGTAAATCCATCGAAAAAGGGAACAGGTTATGGGTAAGCTAAATTTATTTTCTCTTTCGATACAATTTTTCTTTCGGTAGTTATCCAAATCTAGGTATTGACAAAGATCCACCATACGCATACAAGGAAAAAACAGATAATTACGATGCACCACTAGACGCTCAACGGGTAAAAAAGAGCCAGAAGAATCATTTCCTATCATTCGATTTTCTTTATAGAAAGAATATGCTCAGCATAAATCAGCCACGAAAGCGGGTGTATTCAAGTTAAATATGCATCCAAAGGACTATTTTGATCGTAATCCATTCGGAGGCGATGGTAAATTTGTTAAAGGTCGTGGCGAGCCGAAAGAACGCTCGAAATCAGCGCCATCAGATAGAAAACCATTCCGATACAGTTCACCTCCCAAATCAGTATGTCTCTATTCTTGAAGCCTCCTTCAGAAAACAAATCGAACGCTTTCCATCTAGATTGGTGGCAATAAAGACGGATGTTTCGATAAGTTTCCCAAACGTAGCGACAAAGATCCATACGCTGTCACATCCATGTTTACTCAAGTGAAAAATGTCGTGAATAAACAAGGTAAAACGTACTATCCAAACAAATATCCGAAAAGTCGTCCGACTGACTCAGTTATACATAAAAACGTTGATTTACAAATCAATCGACAGAATTACAGACAAGCAGTTCAAACCTATCAAGGATTTCAGCTACCACCACCACCACCACGACATGCGTCTGCTCATTGATAAGGACATGAATTATTTTTTTCATAACTTTTTATTTTATTATAAATATATATATAAATATCAAGTGTATGGTTCTAGCAATTGATCCAATTCTTGGCGTTCTTCACGTGAGAGAGATTTCAAATTGAAACCGCGAATTTCAGGTTTTTTTTCTGCATCATATAGTTTTTTAACATTTTCCTTTAGTTTTTTCTCTGCTTGACTGATTTCTACATTGATTTGATCGAAATCTGTACGAAAATAATAATCCTTAGATGAATATTCATCCAATAATTCTTACCGCGATCAATCAAACGCTTACAATCTCTCGTTGACATGGCGAGAAAATTATTATTCAAACACATCCAGTTCGTCTTGACATTCGATGCTTGTTTGTGAACAGCACTACAATAATAGAAGAGATGATCGTGTCCTACGATGGAGAAATTTCGTATTACCGACTGGCTTCGCGTAGTTTATCACGCCGTTTATTCAATTCGATGATTTCACGTCGTTCGGCAAGGACGTTTTCAGCTAACGTTTCGATTTCTTCGAGATATTTCAAAACAAATTCAGGATGATCATGGACACCTGCTTGTGCAAGACGAATTTGTTCGGCTTGATTAGCCATCTAGAAAAAGAATTTCAGTGAAGAAATTCACAAGATTGAATTGAAGTTCCTCGTTGAGTGCTTCGCAAAAATCAATGAAGTCGTTGAAGTTCACATTTATTTTGCTTTTTCATTTAGTTTGACAAGATCATATAAAATAGATTCTTGCATAAAATTCTAGGTTTAGCTCGATAGCAACATTAAGCGCAAAAAGTCTCATATATAAGTATTCTTCTAAACGGATAAAAAGCAAACTGACGAGGAAGGGAATGAGATAGTGGAAATCGCTGTTTTATTATTGAAAAAAATATTTAGCTGCCATTTTTTGTCGCCTTTTGTTGTTCCAAAACAGCATTGATACTCTAGAAATAAAAGATTACATATAATCGACTTAGATTTTCTTTGTTTTACCTCTCGTAGAATGTCTGTTAGTGATTGATAAGCCACATCGAGTTGATCATTTAATATAATATGATCATAGACACCTGGTTCTTTGCTGAATTCCATCGATTCTTTCGCTTCTTTCAAACGTTTTTCGATTGCGGCTTCGGTATCTGTTTGTCGTCCGCGTAAACGTTGCTCTAAAATTTCATAACTCGGCGGACTGATGAAGACAAACACGGCATCGAGATGACTGTTGCGAATGTTTTTCACGCCTTGTTTATCAACATCAAGTAAACATATGCGCCCTGTTCGTGTTACATCTTCAACAGCTTTTTTACTGCAAGTAGAAGAAACGATTCTGATGAATAAAAATGCAATTATTTATTCGTTTGTTACAACCTCGTTCCATACAAATTTCCTGAGAATTCTGTTGATTCGAGGAATTCGCCACGATTCAGCATACCTTCCATGTCAGGTCGAGAGACGAAATGGTACTCTATAGAAATAGAGTAAGGATTATGCCATCATGAACGAAACTTTTTGCTACATACCGCGCCCATTTTGTTCGCCCGAACGAGGAGATCTTGTTGTATCTGCAAGAAGAAAAAGAAATGAATATTCTTTGCAACGCTATATTTCGATCACGTACGTGAGATGCTAAAAGCAAACGCTGTTGGATATTCTTCGAATAGTTTTGTAATTAATGTACTTTTTCCAGATCTAAAAACAATTGGTCGTACTTTCAAAGTCCTCTCGAAAACTTTGTACACTAGTTATACCCGCTTGGTCCGCTGAGGACGATGACATGCGGCTTTGCTGATACTGTTGGAGGCATTTTTGACGAGATTTACGTTGTGAGCTATTCTAGAAAGACAAAACTCGATGCATTAATACGAAGACTATAAATCCAACGATGTTGTGACGAGTAGAAGAAAAAAGTGAAAAGAAAAAAGAAACGGACGGAAAGATGATGTGAAGCCCACGCATAAATATTCATGCTGAAGAGAAAGGGTTCGACGGGATGTTCGTATGAGCGAGAGTAAAAGAATAAGAGAAAAATAGAGAAGTGTCAGTCATGCAAGAATAGAAAAAAAAACGATGATTTACCGCACGCAGCTGTTTATGTGAGTTATTATGTTTTTCCATTTCTTCAAAATCTAAAAGTCAGTCTCTGTTCATCAATCATCGGAAATAGAAGACAATAATTACTTTACTGCACAGGCAAATACAAACAAAAAATCGAATTTTTTCATCATAAAATGCTGTGAACTTTGAAACACTCGATTGTACACATATAGAGTAATGTGTAGTTATAGTTCTAAAGATTATTATTCACTTCTGTTATTTACTCTTGGTAGCACGTCTGACGTGATGTTCAGAGATAGAGTTTAATTACTAATCAAGCAATAACTCGCGTGTTTTCAAAACGGAGCTAAAGCACTGTGTACCAAGAAAGAAAATCAAGTAATCCAACTCTACAGTATTGCTTTTTCGTCGACGAAATGAGAAGTATTTTTCTCGTAGACGTTGTTCTTGAAATGAATCGTAATACGATAAGTTTGTCATCTTCAGCATGTTTAAGAGCGAATGATACGACTAACGAGCATCTCAAATATCTTTCAATGATTGTTAAACACAGACATGCATGTGAACATTCTGATCTGAAAAAAGAAACTTTTTATTGGCATTTTGTGTGTTATTTCTTTGCTTTGTTTGTACAATAAAGAGAAAACAAAAGAGAGGAACAATGAAATAGATGACACAACTTGTCAATCGTCGTTCTTTAAGAAATTGTCACAAAAACAATAGTAAATACATGCATTTAACCGGAACATCCGCGGCATCCGCAATGGACACATTCAACTACTTTTCCTTCTTCGAGTTTTTCTTTGGGTACACGACAGATGCATTTCTTATTGAAATTAGTATCTCGCGGTTGAATGCAACGAAGACAACATAGATTTTCGTAGCCTTGCTTTTTCCATTGAGCTGAAAAATCAGAATGAAACAGTCAAAATTGAAAAGCATAAACATCTTTCACTTACCAATCAAGTTCTTGTCTCCGATCGACTGTTTCATACAGTAATCATACAATTCTTTACTGATAGTTTTACGTTTGTAATAGAGATCGTAGAGATAACGAGATTTCTGATGGTGAATCTTAAATATTGGCCATAGGGTTTCGACTTTTCGTTTACCTTCATGTGGTGCTAATTCCGCTTCACGCATTTTTCCTTCGAGTTCGTCCAATGTCGGTTCAATTAAATCCCTATTAGAAGAAACATGTTCATCTAGATTCGAATACGCGAAAACTTACCATCCATCGGGTGGTGGCTTTGAACCTTTGCGTACTTTGACCATAATGAAATAATGAAATGAAAGGAAATCTACAAGATAATTGTGTAATAGTTATATATATTTCATTTTTGCTTGCGCAATACATTCACACATGATTCTTGTTTTTTTTTCATATATTATTTCTCTTTTAAATCCTATCGTTTTTTTTCTGCTATCTTCGTCGCTCTCGAACAAACTACTACATTTCTTTTCTCATCTTATCACGTAGAAGCGAGAGAAACAAAGAACAACAAAAAAACACACACATACACAGACATTTCACACACACACACATACACACAGAAAGACAGAAAAAAGCACGACTATGAATAATATTGTTCTAATATGTTTGACTACAAACGAACAAGATTGCTATCATTTATTTCGACGTCTAGCTTTAATCATTTGACGTTTATTCGTCGAATCATCACTGACACTGAAAGGACTAAAACAAAGAGGAGTACGATTTATGTTTGTGCACGAAAACTTGTTTCTTACTTATTTTCAGATACTGCAGTTGGTGTAGTTGCTGAAAAGCCAGAAGAAAATGTGCTAGACGTCGCTGATGCAGGAGACGCAGAGAACTGGAATGGCGTGTTACTTGTAGGAGCAGCTGGAGTTCCGCCAAAACTGAATGAAGGTACTGAACCGAATGTATTTGTTGACGGGCTAGCAGCAAAAGCAGGCATTGTTGATGCTGTTGTAGGTGCGCCAAATGAGAATCCACTAGTTGATGGAGATGGAGCAACTGATGTTTGTACAGGATTAGTTGTTGCGTTGGATGCAGCGCCAAAAGCAAACAATGATGATGTATTTGATGATGCACCAAAGCTTGAAAACGATGGAACTGAAGTCAAAGGTTTGTCGGCTGTTGCTGTTGGAGATGCACCGAACGAAGCAGTTGCCCCGAAAGCAGGTACTGGTGATGCACCACTAGTTGATGTAACCGAAGGAGCAAATGGTTTTAATGCACTAGAGGCACCAAATGCGAAGGGAGATGCTGATGAAGTCGTTGACGTTGTTGCTGCAGCGGCAGATGGAAAACTGAAGCCTGACGATGATGAGGATGATGAACCAGTACCGAATAAAGATGGCGTTGACGTTATTGCAGTACTGGGGGTTGTTGTTGTGGCCGCCGTGCTAGGAGATGCTGATGCTGTTGGGAACGAATTGGGAAACGAAAATCCGCTTGGTGCCGAAGAAATTGGTAATGTTACCGAAGCACTTGTAGTAACTGGTGCAGTTATATTTGACGAAAAACCAAATAGGCTTGGAGCAGCCGAGGAAACTGGCGCAGCTGCCGCTGCTGTTGTCGTTGCTGGTACTGGTGCTGTAGCTGCTGATGAAAATGGCGAACTGGCACCAAATGAAAACAGAGGTGCTTTATCGGAAGGGACTGTTGAAGAAGTTGCAGCTGTTGTTGTTACTGGTGTACTACCAAATGAGCCAAATATGACGGGTGTTGATACTTTGACTGGCGACACAGATGATGTTGTTGGAGTTGTCGTGATTGGCGGCGTGAGCGCAGTGCTAGTTGTCGCGGTAGTATTACTCGATAGTGCTCCTGTACCAAACGATGCAAATACTGGAGTACTACTAGTACCGGTTTGAAAAGGACTATTGGTAGGAGCCGCAGCAGATGCTGTTGAAGTTGTTGTTACGCCGAATGAAGGAGTAGCTGGTGTTGTTATTATGGAAGGCAACGAAACACTGGTGCTTGCTGATGTACTAGTTGTAGTGCTCTCTTTGACTACTGCCGGTATTGCCCCAAATATTGGAAGAGTACCAGTAGAAGCCAGAGAACCGGTTGTTGTTGTCGTAGCACCAAACAATGGACCAGCAGTGCTTGTCATGGAAGGAGCAGTTGTAGTTGTTGCGACAGATGGTGGAACGAATGAGGTATTTTCTTTCGTAGTAGTTGTAGGTGGTGCTGTTGAAAACTGAATTGTGGAGGATGCAGTAGTCACGGCTATTGTTGTACTGGATTCTTCAATGATTACAACATCTGGTGTCTTATGCGTTGATGCTGTTGTGGATTCCATCACTGTAAAAACAACAAGAAAACTAAGTGTTTGGTATGTAACTATGGAAGAAACAAACCACTTTGTCGCTTATAATCTGGGTTAATTGTATGACAAAGAGAGCACGAGGCAGTTTGAGCTGGATGTTCCATTGAGCATGAGGGGCATTTCCAGATTGGTCCTGCAATTGGTTTAGTTGCACGTGGTGGAGAAATACCAAATATTGGCGTTTTCGGCGTAGTATTGATAGTATTTGGTTGTGAAACAGCTGAAAGCGTAGAATTCGCAGTTTTCTCAATGGTAGGTGGAGCAGGTGCTTTCGGTGCTGGTGTTGGTACTGAGCAAAGTGATGAAAATAGAAAAGATTAGCTACAGAAAAAGAGATACATACTAGGATCATTACGACATTTTTCTGGAAAATTTTTCTCAAACGCTAATTGTGCCCGAGCAAATTTTGGCCATGAAAATGGCGTGATGTTTCCAAGAACCTACGAAAGTAAAATCAACGTTCAGGCACATCTGATTTCTAGTGAGTCGACGATTTTTTTTACCTTTGGTTTATTAATATCAATGGTAAATTTTGATGGTCCAATTGTAATTGAACTATTCGTTTGAAGTGGTGAGTCTGTTTGAATACTCGATTGTGTCTTTTCAGTAGTTGTTGGTACTGATAGTGCTTCATTTCGGATGTCTGGCGGTGGAAAAGTACGTTGAATTTTCCTGCTTGGTTCTGATGGACCATCGATAGTCGAAATCTGTAATAATCGACATGATGAAAAGTCCATTGAACAGACATTTTTCAATTTAGCGAACGTACGTTACACTGGATGCCACATTCTTTCTCTGGTACTTTAATTGATTTTCGTATTGGAGACGCAGCTGCTGACGAAGTATGTTCTTCTATTGTAGATATAGATAAACTAAAAAGTGACACATTAGAAACTATTTACGGCAAACAAAATCAACGATAATTACGGTTCACTATCCAGCGTTCGATTCAGGCGTATACAATCTTGTAAAGTTCGTCGTCGAAGTCTTTCAATATAAGGTAAACGGCGTGAATTGATTGATGAATAGTTAACGCCGAACATTTGCCGTTCATTCGATAGCTAAATAAAAGATGATTTTCAAAATAAACGTCTTTGGTTTCATTTTACTCACTAAGCGACTAGTTAAAGTAGAAGTAGAAGGCGAATGTGACGTATTTTGTATGGTTTGCGATCGATTAGCTAAACCTGTTGCTAATAAATAATTAGCGGAAAAATCATTCGTCTAAAATAAATCTAACGATTATATGATACATCAAAGCAACATTCTACAAACATTTGATTTGAAATTTGTAGAAGTTCGACTTGGTGACATGCCTGTTGTTTCAGTTGTTTTCTAAATCAGACGAAAACATGTTTCTTCAATAATCTACAGTTGCACAAAGACAGAAAATATCTTACTCGAACGCCAACAGAAAATAGAGGTGATTGAGATAGATCATATGTAGGTGTTATTCCTCGATTCATCGATGGAATATTGAAACGTTGTTTAGACAATGTCGATCGATTGTTTCCTTCATTATGATTTTGTTCATTGGGTGTTTGAAGAAGAACAGGCGTCGTATTCGATGTAGGCACTCCATTATCTATTATTTGACGATTTAACGATGAACCAACACTGTTCGTTGTAGCTTCAATATATAGATATAGAACTGACATTTTCTTGCACATCAAAATAGTTTATTATACCTGAAGATGGAGAGAGTCGTTCATCATCATTATGATTACCATTGATAGTTGTCGTCGAAATAATATGTTGATAATTGGCTGTACGACGTCTCTTCTTCTGCTGTTCAATTTCTGGTACATCTTGTTCAGCAGGTGATGCATCTCGACCATTCACATTATTGCTGTTCTCTTCATCATCGGTCAACTGCGGTTCTTCATGAGTTATCGGTCGACGATGATCTGCAATGATAAGAAAATCAATTGTCATCATATAACAGGTGAGTATAATTTTTGAATGCAAATAGATCGTAAAAGACCTTCAGCTTGTGTCTGTGTTTAATGTCATCAATATTTGTAAGGTCATCACTTTCATTATGAATCAATGAACAAAATAAAATCTTACATTTTGTTTTCGACGCTGTAGAATGACCATTGGTGGTAATTGTAGAGTTCGTCGTCGTTGTTTCGGGCTGTTTTTCATCGCCATTTTCTTCAACAGATATGGATCGTTTTCGTTTCTAAAAACGTGGTTACGATAGAATAGTACTAGCAATGTCAGTCATACACATTTAACATACTGGACGAGTTGTATCACCACTGGCAGAAAACAAGAAAGAAGGATGAAGAAGTTTCGAAACGACATCTTTGACTTTGTGCATCATGCTCTATTAATAGAAATCAAACGTAGATAAATGGGAGAGAAACATGTTCTATCTAATCCGACCTCATTCTGTTGATTAAAAGATGAACTCTGTTCATTGTCATCATCATTATCTGATTCGGACAAAGGAGCAGAAGTCGAATTGTTGTAGCGACTAGCAAACGTTGACATGATTGAGAAATGATTTAAAGCAAACTGAGCGAACATAGAAATAAAATGAAAGAAATAAACAAACAAGAACAAAACGAAACGGGAAAAATGAATAAGAATATTTCGTAATACTTACATATTAATGGACAACAACAATTTCAACAGTTTAATACAATATGATATCTGAAAGGGAGAAACACAAAGTGAGACATAGCTGCTGCACGGTGGAAACGAGTAGAGGATGACTCATAAACAGCCAGTAAGTTGTTTCGTTCGTTCATTGTCGACTTGCGAAACAAACGACGAAAAGAGAAGAGAGAGAGAGAGAGAATGGGAAAAGTGGCCATTGTCTGCTAGTTCAAGGACACCAATCGAATGAAAGTATTTTCTATAATTCACAGCGAGAATAGTTTTTTTCTCTGCTGAAATGCTACATGAATACGTATGACAAAAGTACACCTCTTCGAAATATGTAATTATAGATGTCATTAGACGCAGCAAGTGAGACAATAGATATCAGTATATATTTTTTAACATTCACATCTACAATAGTAGGGGAAAATTGAAATCATGCAGAGTCTTATACACATCGGGACAAAAATTGGAAAGTTCGAAGTTTTCTTGTCGGATAGTGTTGAAAAACCAATTACAATATCGGAGTATTCTGTAGTTCGTTAATTAGAGTGGCAGATCGAAGTTTACTAGTATACATAGGAACAAATGAATCGACACTTTCGTAGGTTGCAGTCCACAATTTTTTTGTATATTTTATCGAAAAGAGAACTTTGGAAATGCTCCATTCAAAATAGATTCTTACGGAATAAGATCGCTGAAAGAAGTGATGATAACTATCGATGTTTGGTATTTCACAGTACATTCAAGTGTGCATGTTTAAAAAAAAAAGAGTTATGAGAACGCCCTTCTCATAGCTAAAATATCATACATACTATATTATTGTATTGTGCACTGTTTTGCATCTTTGCAAGGTGTAGAGGTCACTGCTTTATAGAGAGAATTTCGCTGGTCATATGGAGGGATACTAATGCTAAGTAACCAGTCATCCGACAAATGTAATGGTTGTATATCCTTTTAATTCTAACCGCATTCATAGTGAATATATATTGCACGTTCTTAATCGTAGATTGAAAAGAGTTCCTGTTCCGATATCGAATGAAGATAATCATTAGATTTTATTAATTATAAAAAAAATGTCTAGTGTTGCAATTGTCAAACGTTCGTCTACGTCGAATGGTATGCGCTTCAATTGATTATATATCAATAGGATCTTTCACATACATCGTTTTAGACAAAGAAGCACGAATGCAACTGCAATCACAAGAAAAAAGCGTACAAGATCTACGCACTCAAACAAGTTTGCCACCTCATGTCGATGGTTCTGTACATGCTATTCTTATTTGTCACGTTCCAAAACTGCGCTGGGGTGCGAAATATCAATCACTCTATCGATCTGTTACTGTTAAAATGGCTTGGTGGGGCGAAAATGCTGCATCTGCAGTATTCAAGTAAGAAGGAAAGACTGAAAATTTAGTTGGTTAAAACCATCTTTTTTTTCTAAATAGGCCTGAAATATCAGGTACAAAACTTGATCATCGACAACAACCAAATACAACGGTAAAATATTATGTTCAAAGCGATCTTCAGCAATTCTCAAGATACTTGACTGGTTTGTATTATATCACTGTGTAAGTCAATTGAGTATATAAACACGTAATACATATTTAGATGCTACCGAGTTATTACTTAAAGTGCACGATGGCGAAACAAATCGTACGATCGGTACAGTGAAGGTAGCAAATTTGTCTTCGTTGTCAATAAAAAACTCAATCAAAGGTTATATGCCAATCTTCTCAAATAAAAATGACAAATTAGGAGAATTACTTATCTCCTTACGACTTTTTCTACCTGGACGTAAGTTAAAAATTTGAACTGGCCAATACTGAAAACGTTGTTATTTCCCTTTTGCTAGCTCATGATAGCAGTGAACATCCTATGACAATGAGCTTTACATCTGAAGTTAGCAGTCCACCATCACGACGCAATTCTATTGCAACTAATGATCTTCGTCAGGTACTGTCATTCTATCAAAGATATCTTCGAGAACAAAAAGCAATTTCTTTTTAATCTGTTCAGTTTGAAAATGGTTTACGAACCTTTACAACTGGACACATACAAAAAATGGATAATTCGAGTTCAGTTTGCTCAAGTGATACGAATTTGCCACAAGGACATATTCAGAAAACAACAGCACCTCAAACACATGCATTTAGTTCAAAAAATTTACAACCTGGTAAAGAAATTCTTGTTTAGATTTAGTATCGCTCATGTTTATTGAATTCTATGATTAGGTGTGCAAGCATATAAAGAACTGCCAACTGGCAAAGTCGTCGAAGAATTGATCGATCGAGCGAATCGCCTTCGAGAAGATATGATGAAATCATCTAAATTAAAAGGTCCAAACGTAAAAAAATCCAACTCATCGAACAAAAACAGTTTACACAACGCGAAAAATAATGTAGAAGTCTATGGACATAAATCACTGGAAATACCTATTGATGACATTGATGTTTTGGCAGATAATGAAAACATGTGTGGCATGCTTGCATTAAAAGCATCGTTAAAATCTTCAGGCAACTTTAATAGTTCAATTTTGACTGATCTCGACGGTTTAGAGAATGAAGACAGTCTGTTAGACGATCTTCTTTATGGCGGAGGCGATGATCCCAAGAACAACACGAAAACACAGAGTACGAGTCTAACCCACGTCAGCCAACGAACACGCGTACATAATAAACCATCTATTAGTCGTTCACGTACTTCAAGTCTGACTCGTGCGAGTGGTCCATCTGATCGACCACGATCAGCGAGAAGAGATCAAAGTTTAACACGAAGCCATGATAGTGATTCAGCATCGCGTTTTTCCTTCAATATACATAATTCAGACTTCGAAGATAGTGGAAATGGTACGATGTACTTGTGATTTCACTGTACAACTTTGTTTTTGTTCGGTTTTTAGAAACTCAAGAAGAAGATGGACTCAGTTCGGAGCGTATACAACTGCTAAATTATGTTCGCACAGCACGGATTCGTATTGACTATTTTCGGCTCGATATGCTCAACAACCGAGATTGTCAATCGTATTCCTCGTTCGGCCGAACAAACAAAAGCAAACGAGCTCTGTAAGAAAAGAAAGTCTTTCCATATGTGTAAAAACTTCATTTGAGTAGAACGTATTATATTGAATATCAATTTCCTGTGTCAATGAAAAATTCTCATGGTCATGTAAATGAAGCAACCGAAGTGGTCAAAATAGCGTCGAAACGTTTCGAATCAAACAATGATATAATCTTTTCCCATCTATCAACGTACCCGTGTTGTTTTAATAAAACCACGTTTAAGAACTGGTGGAGTTCGTTGTTGATCTTTAAAATTTACAGTCGTATGTCTGGTACAACAAATTCCGAACAGATTGGTTTTGCTGTTTTACCACTTCGAAGTATATTCAAAGCAAATTGTCTGCATTTAGAACAGGATTTGAATGTTATTGATCGCACACAGATGAACGAACATCAAAAGGTTCCACCACAAAAAGTATCAAAGAAGTCCTGTATTGGCCAAATACATCTAATGCTCGAACTGGACTCCGATGAGAAAAACTTCAAAACTGAACTAGATCGCGTTCAATTCATTGAACAGTCCAAGCCACACAAACACCGAGTCTCCAAATCTACGAGATCAGTCAATACTCATGTACAAATGCCCAGATGTTTTATACCGAACGAATCATCATCAGATTTCACCGACGGATTAGTTGTACAAATCTATCTGTCCATTGTGGAAGCAAGAAACATCCCAAAAAACTCAAGTAGTAAAGAGAAATGTAAAGAATCCTTGAAGTAGAAATAAGTTTTCTTTTTCTCTAGGTAATCTACCACGAAATCCCTATTTTGTCTATCGAGCATTTTGGAATGAGGAACGAATAACATCGACTGCTTGTTGGGGAACAACAACACCTAAATTCAATTTTCAACAGGTTAGGTTCCATGCAACCAGTTACATAAGTGTTCTTCTATTCGCTTTTAGAAAGTACCCTTATTACTCAATAGATCGACTATCGAAAAGATGCATCAAAACTATGTTATCGTTGAAGTCTGGGATAAAAAGATGATTGGCCCATCCGATCAAATCATTGGCATCACTAAAGTACCTTTAGAACAGTTCTATGTTTCATTCAAAGATAAACAAATCAGTCGAGTTTTATTACGAGCTCAATATCCGGTGCTCAGCGTTGATTCATGGTTGCCAATCATCGATCCGTTTAACAATGCATCGGCAGGCGAAATTCAAGTTCTACTAGCTATGGGTACACCGGATCAAATATCAGCTGTTCAGGTTGCTCATGCAGATACCGAGTCATATTCTTCAGCAAAAAATCAGAATGCATTGAATAGTGATCCATCAGCATCCTCGTTGATAGAACATTATTTTGAAATTATGATCGAAAGTATTGATGGTTTACGTGCTTTCGAATCAATGGTGTGGGGCGAAAGCGATTGCTTCATTCAATACTCGTTTCCAATACAATCAGAACAGCAGATTGTCAATACTAGCCTGATTAAACCGTTTCAACTTCGTACAATACGTACTGCCACAACTCTATGTACATCTGATCCAACATTTCATGATACAAATAGATTTCAATATGTTCTTTCACCAGCCGATGCATTACATAAGTATTTCTATACAGGTAAAGCAATACATCGCTTCCAATCAGACAGTGCTCACGTCTACAGTTGCTCTTATAGTATGTCAATCTACAACACCGATCGATGCTAGTATTGTATTTGAAGTCTGGTCTAGATTTTATCATCCCAACATTCGCGATCAACTTTTAGCAATAGTAAGACTTATTTTGTATCCATGACCACAAGCATACACATTCGTCTTATATATCTTGAAGGGTAAATTATCAGCAGCTAAACTGTGCAGTATGACAACGATGCTAAATGCAGATTCAGACGACAAGTCCATGCAATCATTTCGCATACCGTTAGAAATCGTTCAAGAAGATCTTCACCAAGAACAGCATCATTATGCATCGGCATCAACATATGGCGGTGATTTATCGATAACAGTGACTTACAAACGAAATATTCTCAAGGTAGTACTATTCCAATGTTACTTCATTACTAATCTTTCTTAGTTTTAGCGAAATGAATCGCAAGCTATTCCGAATCGTTTAACAGATGGTACTTCACAAGTATGTGTATCGATCGGTATTATTCGTGCTTGTGGTTTGAAAGTGAGCTATTCGTTGAGTAATGAATCCTTACTATCTCTCTCTCTACATCGCAGCATGCAACTCTGGTTCAAGCGCAGCATGATGCACGTTTAAACTATGCATCGCAAGTGGGTGTCAACACATATGCCAAACTATCATTCTCATTTCTATCTGACATAGTAACTATTTTACGATTGTAATGCTCTGTTCGTGATCTTGTTCTTTACAGGAATCTCGTTCTACAAGAACTATTGCTCGTAGTTTTGTACCTGAATATAACCATTCGATTGATTTTCCGATTTCACTAATCTGGAGTAATCATCGGAATCAGTCCATATCACTCGCAGAGATGCTGGAACATGGTGAATTGAAAGTTGAAGTTTTTCATCGAATGAATGCCAATGAAAAGCAAGCGACGGATATACTTTTATGTCATAGCAAGATTTCATTAAAGGACTTAATTGCTCACCATACGGGTAATACTCTATATGCCACTACGATCAAATGACTCGTTGATTTGTTTCATATAGGGATCAAAGGATGGTTTTCACTGGCGAGTGCCTTAAGATCAGAAATATCTTCGGATCCAGCTGAGCATTCCGTTGGCGGAATTGAGCTGTTTGCTCGATTTGCACAACAAGATGACCGTCGCCGAATGATTGACTCGGCTAAAACACTTGGCTGGCTCGACGATAAATACATTGATCAAGAAAACTTTCTGGATGGTATTTACACTTGTCAAAGGAATTCTTCATTTTACCTTCAAATCTAGATGAAAAAGATCTTGGTTGCTTGCTCAAAATATCGATCGATCGTATACAATTTCCGATTGAACTTCTCACTCAACCAGATAAAAATCGCGTCAGTGTCTTTGCCCAGTATCGTTTCTATGACAAAAGTAATACAGATAAATCGTGTATTTTTTTATTCAAAGCCTAATTTTCTCTCTATATTCTAGTGCCTGTCATTACCAAACGCAAGCAAACGACTATAAATAGAAACAACCTAATCTGTGAATTGCAATTCCTCAAAGAACATCTATTCTTAGCAAGTGCACCGTTTTATTGGTATCTACGTGAAGAGAAACTAGAAATTCAAATTTGGATGAGTGAAAACGACACGTACGATTATACACAATCACTAGGATCTTCAACAGATAAACTAGTTGGTTCGATTTTCGTCGATTTAAGTCCTCTATGTCAACGAAAACGAAAGCCACAACGAATAAGTGCTATTTTACCGATATTCAAACAAGGCGCGAAGAATTTGCACGGAGCCAGCGTGCAAGTACACATTTCTATAGATAGCTCGAAAGATTTCAACGAGCTGAGAGTAGGTTTTATCTGATGACTATTGAATCTGATTAGACTCGAATATCTTGTTCGTCTAGAATCCAGACAATGTCGATACATCAAATGAAGCTGAACTTGAATCTTATTTAGAGAATCGTTATTTGAATTTGATGAATAATGATCGTGCACTTCGATCGTTGGCAAATAGCATCTTTTCTGCTCAGATTAATATCGAACAAGGTGCACATTTACCGAATATCTATTTCGAAGAAAAGTAAGATTAATTTCTGAACTGAAAATTGTTTTATTTCGAATATTTCAAAACGAAGAAACCTTCATCTTCCGCCAAACCCATACGTGACTTATTCAGCAGCTGATTCTAATCATCTTTATCGTACTCAAGTCTTAACATCAACAGTAAGGCCACAATGGAACTACCAGCAATCTGTAAAACTATCTGTCGAACATTTATTTGATGAAAAGAAAGTTTTCATTCTTAAAGTTTGGCATAAACTCAATGCTGAAATCGAATCAATTCCAGGTAGGTCAGTCAACAAACATTCTTTCTTAGTCTATTTTTCTTTTGAATAGAAAAATCCGGTGATAAAGTTCTCGGCTTTGTTGCAATCGATCTAAGTCCATTGTTATCGGGACTGCAACAAATATCTGGGTGGTATAATATTAGCGACGTGGTTGGAAACGTACAAGGACAATTGAAAATTAGTATTGTACCGTTGGAAGATCTGGTTGAATTCAAACGATTAAGATACAATTCTAAACATCATCAACCCAAACTCGATTCGCATCGTTCAAATTCATCTAATGTGCCAACTTTAGTTCTTTCGGATCTTTCAGCGAGATCTGTAAATTTCATTTCGCAGCTGAAAACTTTTGAGATTCTTAAGGAATATTTTTTAGAATACTGGTAGTCAAATAAGTCTGAATACATCCGCCATCGAAGATGATAGCCATAAAGAATCGTTCCTGATGAATAATCTTCGGTATTTAGAATCAATTTTTCTAGTTCGATACAAACTAAAACTCACTATTGATTTCTTTGTAGACGACAACTTAGCGAACTCGATGTAATTACTGATCGTTTGAAAGCTCGATACTACTCCAACTCAGAAATTTCATCAGAATTACCATCGAGTCGAAGTACCAATACACTATCATCAACCATACTTCCGCTATCCACGCATCACCAAAAAGACCCAACTCCCGAACCAACAGTAAATTACGATCTCAGCGTTACAAATATCTTGTCATTACACAACGATCAAGTTCGTCTTGCACAAGAATTAATGTCAAAAGCGAGCCATTTGTTGGAGACATCGAAAGACTTTTTTGTACGGTCCCTCACACCACCTCCATCATCGTCTGCATCAACAAGCATGGAAAATATCATCACTCCAACAAAGTTAGCGCCATCCTCGCCACCGGCATTACCCAATTTTAATAACACGCATGAATTCGAAGCAACTATCCGATCACCACACGTTGACAGCTCCCCTCAACATCACAAGTACGTTTGAGCAGAAACTTCTGATTGATCATCGGGGAAATGTTTATTCTAGTCGCAAAAGGAATAGTAATGCTATTAACGCTACTATCTGGTCGAACGGCAATCACTATGATCATCATAATTCAGTCGTCTCGCCTTCAACATATCCAGATCATATTGACCTTGTTCATATTCGTCCATTGAATGATCTATCAACGTTCAATTTCGACTGCCAACAAACGAAGGCCGAACGATTGAATAGTGAATATCATTGATCATTTTTGCTCTTCATTATTAGAATCTTTATTGTAGCTTATTCGATGAATGACGCCACTACAGACCATAATACGATGTCTCCCGAGGCAATTATTCATTGAAAAATCATCTTCAGTTCAACGATCATGTACTTCCAACATATGAAATGTGAACAATAAAAAAGCGTGATCAATATCAATAGAATTAGTTTGATTACAACAGAAAATTATGATTTTGTTTTAGCAAAAAGAACATTTTTGATATATTTTTTTTCTTCAAGTTCAGATAAACCTTTGTGTGTTGAAATAAAATTTCTAGACTTAGTATTTCTACGACGGATTTATTCTTCTTCTTCAGATATGAATATCGTCGATCATGGATATGCCACCGATTCATATGTGTGCGTTTCTGCATCATGAAAATGCACGATTGAAAGCGAAAATTGCTGACTTAAAACGACACATTCACTATCTGGAAAAACAAGTTGCCACCCAAGATCATGATCATTTACGTTCATGTTCGATATCATGTCAAACAGATATTGTCGTTCAACCACGACCAAATCCTTCTGTAGGAAAACATCCGTCCGAAGAGCAAATGCGTCTGCATCGTCTTTTAAAAGCTCAAAATGATCTGCTGAAAAAATATGAAAACGAAACGATCCAAGAACAACGAAAACCACCTTCATCAGGACGTATCAATGATTATGAACGTCGACTAATCCAATGTGAGAAAGAGAAAGAACAAGCAGAACGACGAGCATTATCCGCTCAAAAACGTATGGAGAAATTCGAAGAACGATACGAACGTATGAAGAAAGAAATCAGTGCTCTCGACGGGAATTTCTTCGAAGAAATCGAAGATTTGAAATATGCACTCCAGCAAGCCAACAATCTCAATCATGAATATGAAAAAACCGTCCAAATGCTCAGCTCTCGACTTGGTATACCATATCCGAAAATCACTGGGAAACCTAATTGATTCCTTCACAGTTCTTATCGTACTAATTTTGTTTACTTTTCTAATAAAAAGCTACGTGTGATACCGATATGCATCTGTACTAACAATCAAGTCAGCATTGACATTATCCAGATATACTCAATCGATAAAAAGACCTTCGATAATATGTATCATTCTAATAGCATCTCCGTTGGACATTGTATCGAAGATATACGTGCATTCTGCGCACGATAAATCGATTAGTGCACCCTTGAGCGATTTGCCAGTGTGGGTGAAAGTTTGACGTACTAAATAAGTTATCAAGGTTACTTTATTCTAGGCTTTGACTATGAAAACAATTGTAGAAGAACATTTATTTATTTATTACAGAAAACGATTTGTAAACATTGAGTTCAAGTCATTTTGTTGATCGATCGAAAAATTACTGTCTTATGCTGTGAGATTTTCTTCGATCACAAGAAATATTCGAACTGCTGACCCAGAGCAAACTCTGTCCGTTTTTATAAGTAGGTTTCGATTTTAGGCGATATTCGATTCGATTGTTCACTATGGTTTGGTGACAGATTATGATTCAAACAGTTTCTGTCTTCTACTGGTTCGTTCAAATCTGGTGTATCGTCATCGACATAGACAATATTGGTCTTATCGTACAATTGTGTCTTATCATTTTGTGGAAATCGTAATTGTGACGGTCGATTCGTTTGATTTCGTCTTTGTTTAACGGATGATAAGGACAACGGGCTATCATTAATAGAATTGGTCAGTCCTAGTTTTTGTTGATGATAAGTACCGTAGATTAACATGGGCGTAGATTGTTGATTTGTACTTTTCGATGTTGACGATATGTCATCATACACATCTTGATTCGTTAAACTATTTCGTCGAAATCTCTCTTTATATGGACTTTCTACGTTGATTAAGGAGTCGTTTTTGTCGATAATGTGATCCGTTAAGATCGCTTGTTCGACGTGATTCACATGCATTTCTTTTGCTTCATCACTCATCATATTCAATGGAAGATTATTCAATGTTTCTAATTGTAATAGATTCAAATCAACATCTTGAAATTTTTGTTGACGATACACATCCGATTGTCGATGAACATATAAGGCAACAATGTCGCAGATAAATGTTGCTAAACCAAGAATACCAATCAGTGAACCGATATTCAACGTCAGTGTTATCAAATCAAATTTACCAGCATGACCGCTCACCTAAATTACACGAAAACAGCATTACTAAGTATGATCTGTCAGAGCATGACGACTCGAGGAAGGAACTCTTTCTCTATTTTTAGTATAATCTAATAAATTGACGTTGAAGAGTAGATACATTACAATATTCTTATTTAACTTACAGATATGATAAAACGAAGACCGTAAGCTTTAGTTAATGTTCTATATGAACGAAATTGGTATTTCCAATGTGATGCAAATCTATAAATATCGAAAATAGATCAGATCTGACTTTTCTTGCGTTCCCTACCGAAAATTAAATCCATAGGAAAACTTCGATTCATTATAGGCTGCATCCAGACGTTTAAACGAGTATTCTGGTAGACAGAAATTCAATGGCTTGTCTAAATTACAATTCCAATCGATTTTCACGCGTATAACACCACCCAATTTTAACATTCGATTCTGTTCTTCTGGATCTTGCTCGACAATATCGAGTAATGTCCCAACACGAAGTATCGGACATATTTTATGTTCAATCGGATCGTATTTACAAGTTTTCAGATAATTAGCATCAAACTGTATATTCTTCCGAATGACTTTGAAGCGCGGAAATTCAATAAAGTTCTTGACGAATATTGTAAAGTTTAATGCATCTCGTATCGGATTCGGTATATCAACATCATTCTCCACGGGACACCAGCCCTCCAATTCACATCGACCTTTGATAGAAGAATTCCTATTACCCAGACAACGACCTATATTCAAACGGTGATGAGATGAAAAGGAATGCGAAATCTCAAATCGATTTACCAGTCCATTTTCCATTCGCCTATAAGTCAGATGAAACATCTCATAGTAACAATGAAACCAAAACACAGAAAAGACTTACTTGTTGAGAGTTTTTATTTCTTTCACAATCAGCGTCACTGTAACATATTGTATATTTCTCATAAATAGATTCTACAATTGAAAATCGCTAATGTTATTTGTTCAGCATACGCATCGGACACTTACCCGAACACGTTTTATGTTCTTGATCAGTTCGAATGAAGTTGGTCATTAAAAACAGCGCATTGTTTTCTTGGGGTGGAACAATATAATCTAATCAAAGTAAATTAGAATGATTAAGCTATCCGTTCATTTCACATACCGGCACCATCAATAACTAATGTATGATTGTCACTGGTTTGATTATAGCCAATACCCTAGTGGAAATAAGGAGAAATATTTCATATGATGAATGCGTTTTTTTCTCTTTTCGTTCGTGTATTTACTTTAACTTTCAATGTAATCGAGGAAATGATTGATGTATCAGTTTCTTGATAACCTTTTTTATGAATCATTAAATATGCAATTCCATAGATTAAAATGAGCAACTGAATCAACCGACACATCAATGCAACTAAGAGAAGAAAACACTCGGAAACTGCAAGCGAAACTTGCCGATTGGCTGAACTTTACTTGATATTGAATGAATAGTGACAATTTTCGGTGTTTCATATTCGTAAACAAAGCCACGAAGTGTTGACTTGATGTTGTCGACAGAGAAATACTCTCGAAATGGTAAACAATGTACTTTAACAACTGCCCCTCCAATCGACATAGTTAATTTTGTTTAATGGTTAATAAAAGGAAGACTTGAAAGACGATGGTCTAAAAGTAAAATCCAAGCGATACATCAGTTCATCTATGTTGTCCGATTTTCATCTGAAAGAAAAATGCGATCAGAATGATGATTATATACTAGTACTGCTCGATAGAGAAACATAACAATAACCTGACTTTTTTGCTTGAGGCAGACGGCAACATGATTTTCTGCAAGTAATTATCGACAAGTCTTTTGTTTCTGTTCTATGTTTCAGGACAAGTGGCAGTTTTCTATTATTATAGGCAGATTAATTATGTATCTCACGTATAGAAAAATAATAGATTCATTTCATTTAATGATAATCGATGTCGACACATTTTGCTCCATTAGTTGAAACGATGTAATTAAATACTTAGATCTACAATAGTAAATTAACTGATTACTTTCCTTCATTACTGGCAATGTCCGAAGGGAAAAAGCGAGTAAGCGAGAGAGAGAGAGAGAGAGGAAATGATATTCTGTCAAGAAGTTTTTGAAAAGAAATCATTTGTCAATTAGGACGAACTATTCCTAATCAATAAAGTGCTGATCTGAATCAACAGTACTTCCACTTGCTGATTATATCGACGATACGGGGACAGATAAAACCATCTGTAGGAAAGTCGAACAACATGTTTGTCCACATGTACAACAACAATATCTCTAAGTATTGAAAAACAAGATATTGTTTATCGAAAATTGAATCATGTTCGATGATAAAAATTGTCTTGTCTTAACTTACGAACAAAGGATGTACATGAGTTCGTTTGTTTCCTGTGACATCTTGTCACCGAGATCTGCTAGACACTCTCATTTAATAATCTTTCTATTATAACATACAACTAGTGACTTCTTTGACTTTCTTCTAGATCGACTGATCATGGATTGCTTCTCATTCTCTATCGTCGCTGTATTAGCATTCCTTAATATAATTAAAAGATGTATGCGCGCTTCAACACCCGCCGGCTGAGAATAAATGCATTTTTGTAATATCACAAACAGATTTTGTGACTTTTCACGTATTTAATAGATTTTAAAACAACGTTGACGATTTCTGATCGAATAGAAAGAGAGAAAAAAAAGAAAATCAACCTAATGTATACAGGAAAAGCACCTTATAAATTGTCAAGTCTTCTAGGCATCATCGTTTTTTCCCCTATCCTTACAAATATGACACATGGAGTTCATTATCAAGTCATATGAATAGCTTAATCATATTTCTCATTTTATAGTACTTCATTGTAACTGTCGTCTATTGAAAAGAGAAACAAGGAGAGCGTTTTATATATATATATATATATATTTATTTATTTCTTTCATTTACTATTCGATATTAATGATAAACTGTCATCTTTTCTTACTTAGCAACCGAACTATCAATCATTAGCTGGAAACTTTCTTCACAAACATACGAGGTAAAATTAACATTTAACATGACGTTCTCAAGTTTCAAAGTAGAACTAAAATATTTCAATGCTGTCACATCCAATTGTTTGCCTATTCGCATTTAGTATCTTATTACAAAGAATGATTGAATACACGCAAAATAATCAGATTAGTAATGTTTTATCATGCCCATTGATCTTCACTACTATTCAAACATGCAATGGGTTCTAATATTATATCTCTCTTACCATTAATGTATTCTTAATATAGAATCAAACAAACATCAAAACTTGATTGTTTTTTTTTCTTAGAAGAATAAAATCGTACCTACTGGTTGTTTCACGGAATGAAAATTTTCAGCTAATCTCGACGAATATGTACTAACCTTGAAGGGATGGTTCGAGAATGAGGAAAACTTGTGGCACTCGGTTGTTAATTTGGGTATTATGTAGGATAGGTTGAGATCACGACTGTATAATCGATAATCGTCAAATATTGACGAAGTTTTTCCGCAGGATCAAATACTTTTTCTTCGCTATCAAACACACATTCTCTGCTTCTCTTCTAACTGCTTGCTGAGGTCTTGCTTATAGAATCATCACATTATTTTTCTTTTAGAAACTAAACTGAAAGAGAGGAGAAGAAGAAGAAGAAGAAAACTCCGAACAAGAAAATAGCGTTTCTCTTTCTTCGCCTCGTCATAAAGAAATAATTATTTTGTGTGCATAACATGGATTTACTTTAATCTAATAAGAGAATAAAAAAAATTCAAGAAAATAAGCGATTAGAATAATAATTAATTCATCGAACGTTCGCAAACGCTCGTTGTCCTAATTCTTCTGGTTGACATATGGTGTTTCCACGTCTCTTCCCCTCTCTCTCTCTTTTCCTTTTTTATTTTATATTCCCGTATCTTCCAATACTCTCGAGTCTTACAGAACATGCCGTTATGTACATGAAGAAAAGCGTGGCGATGATAATTTCATATAATCGAAAATTAAACGCAAGCTTGTCATTGTTCTTTCAGATCACGTTGGTGATATAAAACTCCTGAGAGAGAGAGGGAGAGAGAATATCTATTTTCATAAGTTTTCTGTATCGTACGTTTTGTCTTGCACTTCAGATTAATTCTAAGAAGGAGAACAAGGACAAGGAAAAGAACAGAAAGAAAAGTTACTTAATTAGTTCAAGTCAAATATTCATATAAAATCTGTAAGATGATAAAGTCATTCTTCATGCTTTTCTAAGAATTCTCAATGAAGAAATAAGAAGAAGAACAGCATGAGCATATATGTTTTATGTCAAATACATCTCTCTATAAAAAAAAACGAAGAAAGAAAGAAAGAAGACTAAGACATTCGAAGTGCATTAATGGAATTGAGATGACAAACAAGGAGATATTGACATATATTTTCAGGGTTTATTTACAAAGATGATCAAAGAGAAAATAAACCGAAGATTTATTTATTTATTTTTCCAACCAAACGTTACTGGAGAATTTCCAGGAGGTTGGTTGTTTGATTGTCAATTTCAACGAATAATATCGTTGAATATATGTTGTTGTGCGTCAACGCTGTCTTCGTCTTTTCCTTTTTCTCTTTATTGGCTAATACAATGAATTACAAATAGCATTTTGTTAGTGAACAAAGTTCTATACTCATGAAAATAGAACCATCCACTGGTGAATATACAGATTCTATCTATTAAAAGGTTTAGTCGTCCGGACATGAATTAGTGAAATGGTTTGTTCGGGAAATTGTTTTGAAAAAGACATAAGTGGTCTTTTCAGGCTACAAAATACAATATGACGTAGTGGAACATGAATAGAAGAAATAAGTTGTTCTTCTCTCAAACGAGGACTGGCGAAGGCAAACTAATGCAGTTTCATGACTGCTTAGATGTAACTACGAAGAAACTAAACGGATCGATGTTTTCAAATAGAAGAAGCAAGAATAAAGAGCAAAATTCGTTGTATTGTTGCTCAACTTACCTATATTGTCATGTTTGATTCATTGGAATCTTCTTATATTTGATTATATCTATCATGATTAAGTATGTTCTATGTTTTTAGTTATTCACGAAAGAAAATATCTCATGTCAAGATGGTAGAATATGTAACTAACAGAAAGAAGACCGAGAGAGAGAGAGAGAGAGAGAAGAAAGAGAATCATTCATGGTTTGCATCACTTTCTTTAATTAAATATTTCATCTAAACTCAACGTTCACGATGTATTTGCTTCTGCATGATGTAAATGTCAGAAGAAACGGGATAGATTCTGTTATGCTCTGATTACCAATGAGAAATCGATATACTTTTTCTAGTGAAAATAGACCATTTGACACATCGATCAGTCAACTGATCAATATATTTACTCATCGATTAGAATAAGGACAAAAGACTATATAATTCGATGTTTAGTCTGAATCTCCAAAGAAAAATATCTCTTCGAATGACGACTCATTGGGAATATTAAAAAATATGGGTCTTTTTGTATCTGATCTTCGTCTAACTAGTCTTCAGAACAACAGAAACAACCTGAGTGTTATTCATACAAGAAATATATTGGTTAAAGTCTTTTTTTTTCTTCGTTTTTTTTCCCAACGAGAAATGAAGAGGAAAGAACTCTTGACACGTTCTCTCATTAGATTCAGTTGACTTTTTCTCCTATTTTCAGATTTTCACATGTAACTATTTACCGAGAATTTGAAAAATTAATTATGTATTCCTTGCGAGTGAGAAAAGTAACTGAAAGTCAATATTTGCTATATATCCAGGCTTTGTCAATTATAAAACAACATTGACATTATCAAAATGTTAGCGTCGACGATTCAGTGATACGAATTAATTAGAGATACACAATTTTGGGAAGAGTTGAATTAATAGAGACTATTGCAGTAATTATCATCGGCAGCTGTTCTCTATTAACGAAAGGTTTGGAATAGAAAGCAAGAAGCAAACACTGATTGAGTACATTTTCTTCACACGAAATATTTTTAAAAAATTGTATTTAAGTCGTTTGTTGTCGAAGTGTGTCACATTGTCCTTCGATTTGACTACAATTGTTTATCTGTTCTTTGATTTGACGAGCTAAATTCCGTCGAATATTGAATGTTTGCATGACATTTTTGATTAAGGATGTGCGTATTCGAATATTATCCTCTCGAACTTTTGTCAAGTTTTCTTCAACGTCTTTGTACGACTCAAGAGCATCTTGATAAAGCTTCTTTTCCTTCGCAAGTTTTTCACTGAGAATTTTCACTTCATGATCATGTGCAATTTGAAGACATTCAAGATTCGCTTCCAATTCATCGCGTAGATTTGCTAGATGATTCTGATTTTCATCATCAAATGCGACACCATTGTCGACCGTAGTCGAGCTAAAGTTATCATTAGTCGACAGGAACGATGTTGCTTGTGATTGTTGATCCGAAGCATAGGATGGCGAATCGTTCGAACTCTTTTGCTCATTTGCTGATTTGACTATTAACGGTCGGCCTAGACAGGAATGCGGACCAGATGATACTGAAAATACACAATAAATTCGTAAACATCAATTCCGTTGAGTGTGGGTGTGAACAACGATCGTTCTAAAGCGAGAACTGAATATTCTTTCTCGACTTTGTTTTAGTTGATTACTACTGACACTCAACATCGTATGAAAAATTTTCTTTTTTTTTTCATTTCTTTATTTTTATCATCATTGTCTAATTCTCCATACGGAACGAGCATAACTCCACTCCCGATAGATGCCTTCTTTACATCTCGCCCATAATTGATATGCATGCATGCGATGACTATGAATTGGCAGCGTAACTAGCCAACATGATCTGACTTATCATCTTCGAAATACTGAGTTCTTTTGCGGTGTGAGATACGAATAGATCATCTCAATCGAATCAACTCGGGAATAGTCCTTTTGTTAACGAATTTAATCATAAGACCATCGATTCCGTACATATGAGAATACAATAAAAGACATTCTATCAGATGGTTAAATTCTCATTCGAGATGGAAAGAAAGACAAGTCAAACAAAACGGAGAAAGTAACTTTACGATTCATTTTCTTAACTAACAGTATAAAGAAATTAATTTCTTTCTTACATATATTACTATAACCATCAATATTTGCGAACGAAACGAAGGCAAAGCCGCGTGAATGGCCAAATCTATCACGTTTTAACGAGCATTCCTTCACTGGACCAAATGACATACACCATTCGGATAGTCCATTTTCATTGATATCATACGGAATGTTTTTGATAAATATAACCCATTCATTCTTATCTGTCATTGTTGAAGTATCTAAAAATTATAACAGAAAAGAAATCTTCTCCGAAATTATTGCTTTTTCATTGACATATAAATAAAAACCATCAAACAAAGATTATTCATTTGTTGAAGAAATGAAAATATAACAAAAGTAAAATGATTCAATATTGTTTTCACATTCAGTTGGACTCCGGCGTGGAGAACGATTTTTCTGTCAAAGTTGATGGAGGAGATTGATTAACATTTGATTGTTGCAATTTTTCAGCGTATTCAGCTTCTAATCGAGCTGTTTTCGCTTTTTCTTCATTGAGACTCTGTTCATAATAAGACGTTATTTCGAAATTTTCCAACTCGACTGTCAAATATTGTTCATTGAGCAAATCGTTCTCTTGTTTCAACGTTTCATATTCAGCTAATAGTCTCGCACATTCTAAAAGGTAACAAAAGTCAATTGTGAGTTCATCGTGTATGACTAACTATACCTTGTTCGAGATCTTGTTGTAGACGAATTTTTTTCGTCGCATTTTCACTCAGTTGCTTCAATTGTTGACAGCAGGTATCTTCTAATTGTTTTTGCTTCAGATCAAATTCATCGTTCAGACTTTTTAAAACACTTTGAAGGCGAAAGACTTCATTCTGAAGATCTACTTCATTAATTGGCTCTTTCGCTTTCGACGTCGATCTGGAAGAAGTATTACTCGACGAATTGATCGACTGATAATTATCATCATCAATGGCATCTTTGGCAGTTGATGATTGTTGCTTTTTGCGAACGTACTTTCTATTCATTAATTCAATATTAGATTGAATATATTTCATCACGGCAAGCTCATGATCATTGTAATGATGTGGTTTATCAAGAATAATCCGATCGACTGGATCTAAATTAAAGATGGTAAAGTTATCAGATAACATGTTTTCGTTTACCTTTATCCGCAAATTCAACTAAAATATAATCAAAATTTGCTTCGTGTTGATATTTACAAGCGTAGATTCGTCCATAAGATGAGAAATATTCTCGGAGTTGCTGTAAAAAGTCGGCTTGTTTGAAGATTTCATCATCCGAATCAATCACAACCATCAGATCACGTGTAGTTTCAAATCGTTCACGAGGATGATCATCATCAATAGGTAGAGCACGTTTAACGTATCTATGTAGATATACAAAATCAAATAAAACAAAAAACCCAATGGCATAAACAATCATTTTACAAATGTCGCTCGTCGAGATAATGCGGCCCATTACTTATACAATTATCGACCATCTGTGATTTTTCATATGTGATGAAAACATAACCGCCTGTCGGTGAAGTATAGTTATAATGCACAATTCGACCATATTGCTCAAAATATGCTCTAGAAAACAGATAGGAGTTCGATTAGGACAAATACAATACTCGAATACTTGCAACAATCGATTAGGTTCAGTGTGTCTATTGATATTTGAGATACAAATCTCTCGATATTTGATATCTTGTCGATTATGAGGTGATGATGAAGATGACATATCGATCTAGTATAAAAACTTTGAATCAATCCAGCTCTGCTGTTTACATCATAGATTAAAAAAAATTCGTCGATAAGAAAAGAAAAAACCCATTCCTATATAAACATGTTTTTTTCCCGACGCTGGAAAATAATTTACAACGAACCAATCAACGCAATTCGATCTGAAAACATAAAAAAATACAATTTTTCGTTTTCTTCTAACAGGACAACGTTTCACTTAAGGTTTTTATCAATAAATATACATCTCGTCAGATATATATATACACACACACACACAATACAAAGAAAAAACAAGATTTAATGTTTATAAAGACTAGCTATATTATCACGTTGCTTTTGTTTAAGAAGATCAATTTTTTCCAGAAAAAAATTCGATTGATTTTCATACATGAGACGAAAATCCGCTTTTAATTTTGCGAGCATTTGTAAGAGACGTTGTTCGGCAAGTTGAGGATCTTCACCTTGAGTTTTGCTTAACTGTTCGTTCAGGCTTTGAATACTACTATCACGTTCACTTAATAATTTTTTTAATTCGTTATTTTCGACCACCGCTTTTTCGACTAATTCAAGTATTTCATTGGGTACATGTGCTAGAAGAAGTTCATTCAATGAACAATCTGAGTGTTGTTATATGTACTTACGTGATGCGGTAGTGGTTGGCGTTTGTTTCAGTTGATCTTGTAGAGTCTGATTGTCGAGTTTGAGTTGTTGAACTTCTTTTTCAAGTTTTGTTTTATCACTGGTGAGAATTCGTGCGATTTTTTCCAATTCTTCGATGCGTGCTTGTTTTTCATGATGTTGGTTTTTGATTTGTTTCAATTCCTCTACAGTACATTTGTATCTGGTTTCTAATTCCTGAAAAGAACGTGCACAAGGTCAAGAAAATACTCGAAATCGATGACTACTGTATATTTTTTATCTGCAGCAGCTTGTGTTTGTTCTTCTCGTTGAACTTTCTCTCGTAATAAACGATTGATTTCTTGTAATTGTTCAACCTGTTTCTTCTCGAATTGAACTTGAGTCTCGTATTCTACTTTTTGCTTCTCTAGGTCTAGTTTATGTTGTTGATCGAGTTCTTTTTCGCGTAGTTTGAGACTCTCAGCGAAATTCAACAGTTCATCCAATGATTTATTAAAGTCACTTGTTGTTGTCGAATGATTTACTAAAGAATTCATGATATCTTCAATCTAAAAACGAAAGTAAACTATTGTTCTCAAATGTTTTTATTTCATTCGGTAACTTCTACTCCAATAAACAAATATTTATTAAGAAATCGTTCGACAGAAAACAAAAATAAAAATGATCAGCTAATAGGAAGTCGTTTTCGCAGTTTATCTACAAAATACATATAATGCAGTGCATATACAATCAATTTCATTTCGTTTTTTCTTTTGAACTATCCTGAAACATTAAAGAAATAAGCAAAAGATATAGATATACTTTAGGAAACACAAAACAAAAGCCAAAAACTGACAACACACATACATATACATTTGAAAACTATTTGGCGGTATGTACAGACTACTCTATTTGATAGAGCAATTCATAGCCTTTGATGGGTTGAACTTCATATAGTACAATTGAATCGAGAAAGAACTCAGGAATGACATAGTGAACTTTATTTTTGATATCTTGATATTTCTTCATGACCAATTTATCATCATCATCACATAGAACGATGATAGTTGTGTCGATATCTAAGTCATTTCGATTGTCTTCTTGCAATAGATTAGCACCAGATAATTGCACGAGTTCTTCGAGTTCTTGTCGATTGAACATCCCTTGCTGACAACCGATGGAACATTCGACGGCAATTGTATAGGAATAAGATTTGAAAATAGGCTCGCGAACTAGCCGCGAACGATGCATGCCGTTGTGTTGAGAAGATAGAGATGCATCGCCGAGAATTTCATACGATTCTTCGTTGAGAAGTGTTTGTTTACTTAGGCATTCTTCGATCCATTGATAACCAACAACATAGACGTGATATGCAACAGCGAAGAAAACTTTTTTCGTTAGACAACATACACGTTGTTCAACTTCACTTGCTATTAGATGGGTAGTTGTTTCGTCGATTTGGTTTGATAAACGAGCAGAAAAGCGACTACAGAATAATTCTATTTGAGACTAAAGATAGAAAAATGTGAAGAGAACGTTTGAGAAAGGTCGTAAAGATCGTATACCAATTGCTGACGAGTTAGTGACGAACAAACAAGCACCAGCTTTCGAGATGATCTGTGAGATTTGGATGGGCTTATTTGTGAAGTCTGAAAAAACAAAGAAAACATCTGAATCGAACTATTCAAGTTCACTATAAGACACTCGCAAAGAAATGCGTAACTTCTCATCTAGCTCTATCAAATCATTTCGTTTTAACTTACTTTAGTTGAGCCATTTAGAGAATCTAGAACAAAAAACGAAGAATTCGAGAGCGAAATTATCAATCTTTCACTCCTTACTGTTTGATCTGATTCGTTTGGAACGTGTTGGCATAGATGCTTTTTTTGATTGACTAGATTTTTTGCTTTTATCTGATTTGTTTGTCTCTGGTCTCTCATCAATTTTGAACTTTTTTGTTTTAGTTTTCAATTTGTTTTCTTGTTGTTCACGAAAATGTATAAGACATACGCCTTGAGATTTCTGGTCGCGTTTGAGGCATTTTTCTATTTGACATAATTGTTGCCAACGATTACCATCCCACATAACACGTTTGCCACCAGCCGTCCAACGCACGTAACCTTTTGCGTAACTACCTGGAGATGACATATCTACAAGAAAAAAGATTTTAAAGTTTGGTTATAAAATCATTTCGTTGTATATATGGAAAAAATGGGCGGTTTTCTTTCGAAGATAAACCAGACTCTTGTCTCGACATCTGGATAATCGATTATTTATATGGATAGAGAGGAAAACAAATATATCGTCAAATGATACTCGTATCGTTCGATTTATAACAAGTACCTGTCGATAGTAAAAGGACAGTCATCACTGTTCGAACAGTACGAATACTTTCTCATTACATGACAATTTGTTTTTAGTGATACTTGCTTGATAAACGTAAAGAGACCAAGCAAATTTATCCTATCTTGTATCGATAAACACGAATTTACACGACGTATTCGTAGTTGATTAGTTCCTATTCATCGAAGATTAATGACAGAGTGAACGTCGAAGATAAATATTTAACAAGTCTTACTTTTACATTTTAATGAGTCAAATACATATTCACTACTGGGATCATCGTCACAAAGAAGAGCGTAGAGTTATACTCGAATAAATATTTTACGTCACTGAGCATTTGATTGGCGAGTAGGCGTTAATTCACATTGATCGCACGAGTGATGGCATTGGTGTATGACTCTAATCATATCGGAAAAAATTATTCGATACCTAACCTAGAACGTTAATTAAGAGGCTCGCGATATAGCCTTAACGAAGATATATAGTATAACGACCTTACAAGTTAATGATTTAGAGACAAAAATTAACGATTTTTAGCTCAATGTATATCTATCATGTGATCTCGTGCACGATCATACATAATAGTAAGCTTGTTTTTAGCCATATAGAACATGACTTACTATGAACCAATCATGAATGGTGGTGGCTACCGACAGTAAATTCAAAGAACGTTCAATCGATGCCATGTCAAATCGAAACAAAGGTCTTTGTCTCATCATGCAGATCAGATGTTGTGCAAAAAATAGAAATCCTCATCGAAACAGATTTACTTGGCTGAAAATGATTAATCCTTTCTAAGTTTCTGCATGAAATTGTCGAAGAATTCTTTGCTGTAACAATGCATCGATAGATGTCGCATGGAGCGATCATATTTGGAGGTAGTGTCAAGCAACATAAGAAATGGATTTGTTTAATAAAACGCATATTCATAGTAGAAAAAGCAAATCCAATAAATGTCTCAATCAATTGATTTTCGCATAAATGATTTTGTTATTGAATATCTCGATTACAAAGGTTTTAATGAAACCGTCGGCATATTTTTGAAAGAACGAAAAAGTCGTCAAGAGCCGATTTATGACATTTCAAATGGGAAGCCAACGCAAGATAAAGATCAAGAAAAATATCAGACAATCAAAGTAATTGTATAGGAAAAAACTCGATGAAACGTTTCCCTGATCTTTCTTTTCAGAATGATATGTTAAAATACCTCGATGATGGAAATCGTGCTGATTTCTTTCGTCTGTGGTCGGCACACATACCGAGCAACGTAATCGCCAGTGATCCATCATTGAAATCATTGGAGTTTTTGATTTATGCACATTTTGCAATCTATTATCTCCGTCCGAATGCCTTAATAAAAGTATTACTAACATTTATCTCTTCTATTTCATTTACTTTTCTTAAATCACGAATATTTTAGAACGATGTTGCAGCTAAGGAGAACATGCAGGTATTGAAAACATACATGGAAACAATTAAAGGTCAAGCGATATCGCAAACCAGTGATATTCTGCCATTATTTGCATTACCATTTGTTGCTTCACCTGATAAGCATGCATCATTTCAAGAACTATTCTCAGTAAGTGATTTCCATGGCAAACTCTTTGTTCATGTCGTCTTTGACTTGTTCAGAATGAGTGGCCGATACAGCTACGAAAGAAAGCTTCGAATTTTTTCGATTGGATTTTTTCCAATCGACCGTTACCTCGTCTCGTAGAATTATTACAAAACGGTGAACGTGCTTCGCATGTCTTAACTCAATTAAACACGGAAAATGAAGAGCTTAAAGATCGAAACAGAGAAACGAATAAACAAATCAAAAACTTAAGTACTGATTATTGTAATTTAATCAGTAAGTTGAAACTTTATATTCAATTTCATTGATACTCATCTATCCATAGGCATAACCATGGAACTAGTGGAGACATTACAACAAGCAATTGTCGGAAAGACTATTACGAATGATTACATTGATAATGTTTGCACACGCCTTGGTTTAGCACGATTACGTGAGTCATTGCCGAATGTCATGGAATCAGCTCGTTTAGGGTAACTCAGGAGCATTTTCACAATTCATTTGTCTTATTCTGATTATCTAGAATCGATGATCCATTCACGGAGAAGTTTGATTATACCAAAATAAAACGCGATGTCATTCACGTGTCTACGCCAGCACGACAAAAGGCGTTGCTTCTTCAAGCTCTACGTTGGAAATTAACGAAAGCTAGAACAGATTTTAAACGAGAAAAAATGCTGGAAAGTTACATTGCTTGCGACTTATTAGGTTGTAATACTGACACGGAACAACAATCAAAAATTATTAAAGAATTAACAGCACCGTCCACAGGAGAAACGGAATTTGTCAAAGAAGAATGGGCACGATTGATCAATACGATTGCTTCATTAAGAAAAGGTAACGAAAAGTCATATAAAAATACAATTGACAACTGTAGTTGTGAAAATTTTCCTAGGTCGAAACTATTTAGTATCAAATGAATCATTGATTATCTGCATGCAGAAATCAGCTATTCTCGAGTCATCGGATACGTCTACTAGACAGCATCTTCTAGCTGCCTTACAGAAACTCAGTCTTCGGTAAGACTTTCAAAGTTTCTCGCGCAATTCTATCAAATATTTTCTTCACATTTGTAGACGATCTGTTCAAACAATAATGATCAATCAAAATATGATCAAATGGCTCGTACCATTACTGAGCAAAACCGATGATCTGTCTGATTATACACTAGGTAAGATTATGTACATGTCATGTTATACACGATGAATCATTTTAGAATATGGTGTCGCTTTACTCATGAATCTATGCTTGCGAACAAATGGTCGAAAAAAATGCGCTGAAATTGCTGAACAAGTGATCACGGTTCTCTCAAATCTATTATCTCATCCTAATCACGAGGTGAGTCATGAATGACATGTTATATTCATTTCCAACACGTACGTATATATCTATATTTAGACCCGACCATATGTAAACTCGTCACTGTATTCGGTTTTGACTGTTAAGTTAATTCGCGATAAAGCGAATGAATTAGTAAGAATGCTCTTTGGTTCGAATATCCTACTTTTGATTGTATTTAGAATCTTGATAACCGTCTCCGAGCACTCATACGCACAGAAACTTACAATTCAGAGACAAAAGGTCAACTCGAGTTTCTGTTAAACCTTCTATGTAAAAATGGCGACCAAGTCCTCGAACAAACATCCGACAATGAGCAGGATAATGATGAGGTAACACATTATTTCGAAAAAATAGCTCATTATCTCTGAAGTCATATCTGTAGGAAGATGAAGATGTGATGGAAGCGGACTTAGATCTTGCGGATAAACTACAAACTATTGATCAAGAATTGAGTGGCGATGATCTTATGCTTGTAAAATATTCCTCACAAACAAATATACCGCCAGCACCACATACTCAGAAGTCTTACAATAATAATTTATATGCCTCGTCCGTGTATGATTTCAAAAGTAAATCAGTTGTTGATTCAGTTCTTCATCGACCGACTACACCTGGTCAATTACGTCAGTCGATTGTCGCACACACCGTCGATTCACTTGCAAACAGTTTAGTCGTAGGGGATTTTTTCCACAATCAAAACAACGGATCTGAGCCAATCAATGATCATCGCACCATGCTCGTTGCATCAGCATCCGTCTCGAAGAAGAAACCGTTATCTGCCAGTGTGGCATCAGTCAAAACGAATAATAGTATTAAGTTTTCGAATACTTTATCATCGATAAGTCGACCGAAATCAACGAATCGAACATCGTCTGCTGATCAATCGAAACAATTAACGCCTGTTCTTGCCTTTAGTACCAACGATGAATTGGATCGCGCAGTTCCGTCTGCTACGACGCAAAAAGTCACCCCACCAATGAAATTCTCCTTTAGTGAACCACCAAGATCAAATTCGAGTGCATCTATTCGTTCGTCAGCGTCGTCAATCCTAGAATTAAGTAATGGAAATGCAAATAGCCATAAAACCAAAAGACAATAGATTGTTGCGTCTGATTTATTCGTTGTATCTATTATCTTGCTGTTGTTCTTGTTCTTCTATGTCTTGTTTTATCAAAACATCTATTCCTATAGTTTCTTTTGTAAAAAGAAGAAAAAAAAACACACATTTATGAAATTTTTTCTATTGATTATTTAATCTTCTTTCTCTCTACTCATTTGGTTCGGCGTGCAACTCGAATTGTGTCTTTTATTCGTTAATTTTTCTCTCTTTCTATAAAATGTTGTCTGACAGACAATGCACACAATTCTATCACGCGATGGTGTTCTAAGCCTAACACTATTGATAAATGAACAACACAGCACATCAGCTGATGATAGATTAGAGATTTGTATATTTCATTTATTTCAAAGTCTTTGAATAAAAATCGTTTATGCTTTGGCACTATGAAACACACCTGGCGTTTGAGCTAACGGTCTTCGGTAGTTTCTTCGACGTGCAGCGACATATATCACAATAAGAAATGCTAAGACAACTTGCAAGAGGATCACTGCCATTAACAGCATCGTGCCTGTACATAGTTGATCATGACCTTTTTTAGAATGATGATGTTTTTGCAATTGGACTACTTTATTGATAACAGCACCGAGTCGAACACCGCCTTGAAGAAGTCGAGCTTCGACAAAGACCATTCGTGTGTTGAAATAAATGTCACTTAATTTAAATTGTTGAGAAATAGTCATACGTTGATCTTGCTCGTTACGATAGACATGGTCACAATTTAACTCACTGTTTTCGTCAATCCATGCTGTAGAACAAGCTAAATATTTCGATTCATCATTTGACGGACATTTTGTCCATTGGGAAATATTTCGTATATAAGTGGTATGCATAACATTAAGAAGATAGGCCAGATATTTACTCGAATCACTTTGAAAATCCGTAGAAATACGACGTTCAATCATCACAGTATCCCACAGAGAGTGTAAATTAGTTGCTTTGCCAAAAAACTGACCTGGATTAAAAAAACTATGATCGTTTTCGACAAAGAAAAATTTTCATACCCTTAATGGAGTTTCCTCCTCGATCACTAGTAAAACCTGCATGAAGTGGCTGGTGAACATCGCCAATAAAATGTACTAAAAATCTCAATGCTTCCTGTCGTTGTGTCGAATCTAAGGATGTGTCCGCCAATCGATTTGTGTAGTTTTGAATACTTCCATCAACACAACGTTGGCTTCCAGCCCAATCGCAATCACGATTACGGTCATAATTACATGACCAATCTGGTGTGTTAACATAATGTAGTTCTTTTGACCACTGCCAATTGAGATATTCGACGGGATTCGTATCCGGATATAAGATCGTGTCAGGCCATGATGCTAGCATACTTAAATCTCCTTTCGCATACCATGGTAAATGATCTTGAACAAATTTCTGCGCTTCTTGAGTTAGGGTATTCTGTGCGATCTTAGCAACAAGAGCGTGTCCAGTGGCACCCCAGCCATTTACAGTTGAAATATAAAGGGCGCCTAGTAAAACAAGTGTAAAAAACATCGTGAAGTGAGATGCAAATGAATGATGATAGAGAGTTATCTTACACTTTTGGAAAGTAAGATAAGATTTTAAAGAAGAAAATACAAAAACACGAACTTTTATCATCTGACTCACACAAATGACGCTCTGATATAGAGCAGAACTTTCGAACGCTTCTATGGTGAGATCATAGTAGTGCAACTTTTCAATGGAAAAGGTCATGTATGTTATGTGCATGCACTTTTTTTATTTATTGAACAATACAATAGCAAATCACAACAATATTGAATACAGTAATGAGCAAGCAAAGAGAAAAAAAAACAAATATTTTGACTTTTGTAAGACTAGAGCAATTAATTTTCTTTATCCTTCATTGGTACAGGTTGATACCATTCATGATCTCGTCTCATAACGACTGGTTTATGAGGTTTTGTGCAGAGAAGTTTTCGTAGAATGACAAATACCAAAGCAATAACAACAGGAAACCATGTAAAGATAGTTCCATTCATCAGATCACTCATCATACGTATAATATCCAAGAAGAGATTTTTCGATAAGGGTTTATCGATTTGCGTAACACCGAGCTGTTCGATGTAAGATATGAACCATTGACTTTCTAAAGTAATAGATGGAAACCATTCTTGATTGACCAGTTCGCGTTGCCAATAATCTTTCGCAGGTGGTTTAGTAAAATTATACCGATAGAGAGCAACACGTATCTGTTTCGGTGGTGTCGTAGGGAAGGGATTCGTTTGAATCAGTCGTAGAACTTCAGGTTGATTTGTTAGAAGTCGATAGAGAAAAAATGCCAACCATGGTTCATGTTGATAATGGCTCAGTGCAGCGAACCACATTTGCCTAAATTAGCACAGAGAGACACAATAAAAAATGTGATGTCAAAGTTTTATACTAACCAGTCTAATCGAGGTTGATGCGGAGCAACAAATGGTGGTGTGGTAGACAATACGCCAGGCTTATAGTAGAATTCATACTCTTTCCATTTGGGACTAGAAGAACGATAGAATGAAATCTGATCATTATAGTGGTAGAATCACTTACTTTTTCATACTCATTGCTCCTTCAATGATCAATTCTGGTCGACCATCGACTCCCGTCCTGAAACAAAGTTATTCATTGACATTTTATTCGTTCAAACATCAAAGTTTGTCATCTATTGAAATAACTTACATGCTTCTAAACAATCCATAGGCATTGAAAACATGATAATCTTGAAATTTATTGTACCAGGCTTGTAGTTCATATGGTAGAGCTTTGGCTGTTTGCCGTTCGATAACAGTGAATGGTACCATCGAAACAAAGAATAGACTCATTGCTAGAATGCCATAAGCAATTGTCACTAATGCATGAAAGATTTTTCCATAGATCTTCGTTGGTCGTCGAATGGCAATAAAAGCTGATCGTCCAATAGTGAAAACTAACGAGCACCAAGCGAGAAACAGGCAAATGGCTAAAAATCTTTTCAAGAAAAAGTCAAATTGTGCACGAGTGAATGTGATATTTGTGACAATAATCTGTTGTTTTTTATCCCAATGAATTCCGAACCAACGTACAGTCAAATAAGTGTATGTAATCAGAACTAATAGATGAATACATCGTCGAAATATGGCTGTTAACCATGAAAAAGGTCGTTTTGGTCTCTGTTCATCGTCCGCTGACTGCCATTGTGAATAACCCAAAAATCGGTCATCAATCAAACCGAAACATAAAACAATAGTCAGGAAATTGAAGAAATTATAATTGCCAGTTATTGCAATTAAGAGTTGTAAGCTCGTTTGCACCACAAAAGCAATTAGACGATGAACACGAAATGGTGAAAAGAACAAAATACCCGTGCCCGACATAAACATATAGACCAATGCTGTTGATAGCTTATGCAACCAAACAGGTGCTTGATGTGCATAATATGCCAATGGTGTTGGAATGCATTGCGATTGATAATGAAATGTTGTTGCTGTCAATGCCCACCATGTTTTGTCGCCGCCTGTTAGCTTAACAATTCCGCTAGCAAATAAAAGACGAAAAGCGAGCCATCGAACTAACCAAAGAGTGATTCGATCTTGATAGAGGAAATCTTCGACTTGTTTGCGTTTTAAATACAGAATTCTCATCGGTGCGACAAGAATAGTTAGAAAACCCGCTTCTAATAACAATGTATCCCATTGAAAATACAAAAACTGACCAGCAATTTGAAAGCAACTGTAATAAGCTAGCCAAAGCATTGCAAATGTCACACTTGTACGAAGACATTTAAAAAGAATCATTGACGAACTTAAGCAAATCGAGATTAAAAGTATACATTCCATAATTCGATAAGGTGTCCAACGAAGCATTTTTGCTACTTTAACAATAAACAATTGAACGTTTTCTTGCTGTTGAATTTGTAAACGTAATGGCAAAACGCCATTATCTGAATATAAACCAGCTTGTTGCCAATACAATGACGCAAATGCGAATGTATACACGATACTCATGCATACCAAGAAGAGATTTCGAGTATGTGTGTATTGTAACGTTGATGTGAACATCTTTTCTGGTAAAGAATATTTCGCCATGCTTATTAATCTAAAATTTAGAATAACAAGATGTTTTTATTAATCTCAGAAGAACACATGCGGATGTTTTCGTTTGTTTATTGTTTGAAAAAAAAAGAAAGAGACAATGGCCAAAATGCTACTTTAAAGGATTTATACAAAAAAAAGACGAAGAGGGAGGAAAGAAGAAGAAAACTAGTTCGTCAATGTTTGCAAATATCTAATTTTTATGCGGTGATTTTAATTGTTGCTCAACAGCTTTGACACATTTTGCCATTGTCGATGATGCACGGCTGATTGAATCGGTCATATAAAAATCTTTAAGACTATTGATGGGTGGTGTTAATGGCTGATTTTGAAACGAGGCTTGATGTTGTTTCAATAATTCTGTGTTTTGTTTGAAATAATTTGCTTCTTCAATACAATTCAAACGAGTCAGATTGGGTGCAACTTCTTCAATACGCTCGCGAATACCATCGAGATCACTGTAACGTAAGCCGACACCGCATATCTATGAAGAAAAAGATATTGCTGAGGAGATCTTTTCATTACAATTGAACTTACTTCCGCCAATGCACGAATGATCTTCCAATCTTCGCGTGCTTTGCCTGGTGGTGTTGTTGCTAGACGGGTTTGTTGAGCACGACCTTCCGTGTTGGCATAGATACCATGCTTTTCTGTGTATGCAGCTCCGGGGAGGATAGCATCAGCGATCTGGGCACCGCGATCACCATGATGACCTAAAATTCGAATAACGAATGATTAAACAGAAATTTTACTTAAAGAAACGGCAGACCTTGATAGACAATGTAGCAATCTTTTGGTAAATCTTCTCGTTTGATTAAACCTTCGTCAGCACCGAATAAATACAACAGACTTGGTTTTGAATCAATGATGCTCTAGAAATGAAACATTTTTGTTCTTGAGAATAAGAAAGATGCTATCGAGATGCATACTTTAACATCCGGTTTGTATCCAAGATCGAGGGCTGCTACTTGCGAAGCAAACTGCAGAGAAAGAGAAAAAGCGATTCTCGTTGAAACAATACAAAGTAATAACATACTCGATGAAGAACATTGAATACACGCCATTCGCTGTCTTCTTTTGAAGCGGTATTACGTAATTTTTCGGCTAATTGCGCCGCACTAGCATAGACTGACGCTGCATCAGAACGTTCAAACATTGCACTTCCTAAAATAACCAACGGACGTTTGGCTTCATTTAAAGCCTATAAAAAAAGAAATGTTAATTCGGATCAAATAGGACAAGAATTTCATCTCAATAAACCTTGGAAAATGCGTGTTTGCCAGATGCTAATTCACTGAGAATGTTCGTACTATCTCCCAAATGATCGTATGAATAAGTTAAATCAATCTTTGGTCCAATGACAGCTACTCTCAAATCATTATGGAGATATCTGAAAATATTCGAAGGTATTATTTTCATCATGATTAGTTCAACATTACATACGATTTACGTATTCGTGCATTCAAAACTGGTGCTTCATAGCGTGGATTTGTGCCAATCAGAATGACTAAATCGGCTTGTTCGATGCCAGCAATGGTTCCATTGAATAGATAATTACTGCGGAGATCAGTTCTAGAATAAAGGATTGGAGATGATGCAAAGTTCAGACATTGAATGTAAATATTTACGAAGCGCCAACATTGGGAAAACGTTCCTCAACACAAACAGTTTCGCAACCAAGTTGATTCATGAAATCCTTCAAAGCAATAAGTCCTTCGGCATCGCAAAAACGACCAGCAAGTGCAGCCACCTTCGAGCCATTTCCTAATCGACCAATCTATATATATATTGGTCAATGTATATTAATCGAGATTATAGTGTAGAGCTTACGCGTTCAGCAACAACACTTAATGCATCTTCCCAATCGCATGGAACAAGATGACCTTCACGGCTTTTTAACATTGGAGCTGTTAAACGTTGTACTTTCAAACCGTCGTAGGAGAAACGTGTTTTATCCGAAATCCATTCTTCATTTACTTCCTAAACATCATATTTCACCATGAAAATGTATTTAATAAAACACTTTGTATTCTATTACTTCATTTAATCGTGGAATTACACGAAGAACATCACCACTACGTGTGCTGACAACAATATTACTACCCAATGCGTCCATAACATCGATCGATTCCGTTTTTCTACAAACAACATGAACTTTATATAAGCCGATTGTAACGAATGTCGTTTCTACCTTGTTTCCCATGGTCGTGCAGTGAATGCATAAGGTTTCGATAGTAATGCACCAACTGGACATAAATCGACAACATTACCCGAAAGTTCCGACATGAAAAGTCGTTCGACATATGTGCCAATAATCATATCTCCACCACGTCCAGTTGTGCCAAGATCACTAACTCCAGCGACTTCATTTCCAAAACGAACACAACGTGTACAATGAATACAACGGTTCATGCTAGTTTTTACAAGTGGACCGATGTTTTTATCTTCTACTGATCTAGAGAAAAAAAAACAGCCAAACATGATTTATTGGGGAATTTGCACTTTATCATACCGTTTGCCAGAAAATTCATTATCGGTAAAACGACTTCGATCGCTACCGAATGCCATTGATTGATCCTTGAAAAGTAGTTTAAATGATGAAATCTAAACTTGATTTTGTTAATTGCTTTACTTGTAAATCACATTCACCACCTTGATCGCAAATTGGACAGTCCAATGGATGATTGACAAGTAGAAATTCCATGACACCTTCGCGTGCTCGTTTTGTCAATGGCGAATCAGTGAGAATTCGCATGCCTTTCATGACAGGCATGGCACAACTGGCAACCGGCTACAGAAACATACGAACAGTCATAAAATAGATAAATATCGAATATCATTCGTACTTTAGGTGTCTTTTCAATTTCCACAAGACACATTCGGCAATTACCAGCAATCGATAGACGTTCATGATAACAATAACGTGGAATCTCGACACCAGCAACAGCACATGCCTAAAGAAGAACAGCAATTATAGTTTTTTTCGAGCAAATCTTCCTTGTTTTGTGAAATTTTACCTGAAGGACAGTTGAATTTGGTTCCACTTGCACAGGTTTACCATCGACGAAAACTTCTACTTTTTCAGGTTCTTTTTTCGGTTGAACAGCTGTTGATTGTTTACACACTGGGATATATCCTGAAAAACGTCAATTATCAACCATCGAACAAACAACCGATCACTGTTTACCATGTTGTTTAACTCGGTTCAAGGCAACAAGTAATCGTTTCAATTGAACACCGCTCATTCTTTTTTTCTTTTCTTCAAATCAATCAAATTTCATCTTAAAAAAAGCAAATGATTTAAAAAATTCATTAGTCTATTATTCTCCTAATTCGAATCTGTACAATAGCACACACGCAAACAATTTATTTTTTTCTTCTTAAGAAATAGAACTAGTATAACGAGATTTCAAACGTAAGTAATCTTTGCGACTCTGAATCGCTTGTTCCATCCATAACAATTCAATAGCAATTTCCTCTCGTTTTCGTAGTAATTCTTCTCTGGATGGAAGTACAGCAACTAGAAGCGAAAATACAGGTATTGACGGAATATTTTAATTGAAGGAATGTTTTACTTGTTTGTTTGAGTGGTTCTTCGACTTTAATTGGATGAGATTCAATTGGTTTGATTGCCATTTCTCCTTCGATATCTGTTAATGTTTTCAAATATTCTTTTCGCACGTCTTCAAATTGTCGACGAACGTAATAGGAACGAATGAGACGTTGTAGAAGAAGAATTTTCTCCATACGTTGATTATCTGGATTTGTATGGAAAGCTTGCGTAATAAATACATCATTTTCCATCTAATACAAGTGAAAAAGAAAACAGAACAAGTCAATATGTTGAATTGATTATTATTCGTTCTATTATTCATTGTTTTATCGCCCAATTTAACAAACTTATATCGAAAAGAGAACACGAAGAACGCAATAAAAAGCATATGAAATTTAACAAAGTGTTGTTCAAATAAAAACAATGTGGATATAAGCACTAAAACAAAGCAGAAGACAAGAGAGAAACAAAAATAATCACAGAGCATAATATTCAAAACAAAAAAAGAACGCCAAAACAATGTTTTATTTTTAGTACCAGATATTGCACACTCAAGTTGTAATATTAAATATATTAGGGAAGAAAAACGAAAACAGAAGAAGTACACATGCACACAAGTCTCGCGATATGTGAATTGAAACTGTCAGATAAGATTGTTTGTTCCTTTCTTTGTTAACTCATTCAGTTTTGTTTGTTTCGTTCAATGGCTTGCGTTTCCATGACCATTTGAATCGGGAATTGTTATCATCGCACTGACTCATTCGAATGTGTTTACTATCTTCAGATAATGTCATGCATAGATTGGATACTGGATGATGTATTTGGTTGTTCTATACAAGTCGAATGTACAAATGGATGAATGCCACTTCAATCGAAGAAAACAAACCTCTTTGTAAACCCAATGCTGATTTCCTTTCATTCCATGACAAGGATATACAATGATTTTGTCATCTTTATTCGCATCATTAATACCGCCCGAGAAATCCAAACAACCATCATCTCGACGAATTTCGCCGAGTTTACTCAACATGAAAAACTAGAATATAATAATGTAGACATCGATTGGTATTTGCTTGATGAGAACATCCTACCTGATTGCCACCTTGAGAATGGCAAGGATAGCCGATGACTGGCTTGTGGTAGTTCTTATGATCAGTACTTCCATCAACACAAAAAGCAGCTCCAGCATTTCGAATCTAAACATATTTGTGGGGATGTTAATTGATATTTTCCTCGATCATTTCACAAACCTCGCCCGAAGCGACTGCATCACCAGGAATGAATTGTTCTGGATAAATTTCCGTTAAATACCATTTAAAAGATTTACACTGTAATTTTTGTCGAAGTAACTTCCGAGAGGAGACGTCACCATATTCTCCCTAGAAAAAGCAATACCAATTACCTATCATTCGTGTTTGCCGAACGCGAATTCTTACTAAATCATAATTGAATCTTTCGTAGTAATATTTCTAAACAAAATTTTTAGTATAATAAAAACAACATCGAACTGAAGAGATTGCGTTACTTTGTATTCATCGAGCCAAACTTCGGCGACACGAACGGCGTTCTTCTTCACAACATTGACACCCGGTAACCATTTATATGGTGAACGTTTCCGGAATATATGACCAACATGTGAACATGGTGCAGTGACTAGTGTACCTATTAAACGATTAAAAAAAACCCGACATAGCTGAAAGAAAAATCACAATTTGTAAAACAGATATTCTTACCACCACACATCCATATTCGAAATGACATTTCAAGATTTTCTCCGCCCCAAATATCCATTCCAGCATCATCTAAAACCAAACAGAAACGTTCGTTCATATTCAGTCAAATGGATGATGAAAACTTACATGTTCCAAGTTCTTCAAAATAAATTTTACTAATAGCGAAAAGTCCTCCAGCCATAGTCGGTGTCCGTACAGGTTCAAGCTCATGTTTTCTTCTTTTGCGTTCACGTTCTGGCACACCATGCCAGTTGAATTGTAAATTCCAATCAAATCCACCAACACTCAGTGAAGTTACAGCACCATAATTATATTTAAATGTAGTATCATCAATGACATCGATAACAGGCGTGACAACTGTTGTACGATTGGCAGCAATGGGTTCAATTAATGGTTCAAGCCAACCTTCAGTAGCTTCGATATGTGAATCAAGAAAAACAATCACATCACCCTTGACTACAGCAGCACCGGCTAACCGTGATCGAATAAGACCTTCACGTTTTGATTGTCGAACGACGAAGACTTTGCCAAGAGGTTTAATATAATCATCGAAAGGTTTTTTTAGATGTTCTAAAAAAACGATCGTCTTATTCTTTTCAACCTTAAACTTGTTAAAAACTTACCCATGTCAGAAAAATCATCAACCAATATGATTTCTTTTAGTAAATGTTCAGGAGTTCGATCGAGAATCGAATGTATAGATCTCAATAATACCGACCAAGCTTCATTGTGGAAACACATGACTATACTTGCAGTGGCTTGCAAACCTTTATACGAAAGTTTTCGGCAACCTGGATCCCGCACATCGGGTAAACTTCGATGGATAGATATTAGATCACTAACATAACCATTGAAAGCGTTCTTTTGAAAGCCATCTTCATATTTTTTACGTTCATCGGGTGTTAATTTATCTTTGTTGACTTCGAATGGTTTACCCATTTCTCCTGGCCCATTGAGATCTTGTTTAGGATTTTCTAATTGTGGTGCTGCTACTTGTTCAGGCTTTTCATGGATAACTCGCACTACACTTGACGATTCACCAGAATTAGATTTGTTGTGTACTGGTACTAAATGATCACGCAATCGTGCTAATGCATCGCCACCGAAAGCGTCCGCTTCATCTGCATCGCGTCCTATGCGATAATTGCCGTTTTTTTGTTCTTTCAATTTAGTGTTATCAGATGATTTTGTAGAAATTTCATCGGATTGCAAAAATATAAGAATGATTAAAAGCCAAGCGACAGGTATGAAAAGAATAAAACGAAATAAATAACGACGGATATGAATATTCATGGTTGCAGATTTGACTGTTATAACTTTTCGACATTACCTGTCGATATGGTCTCTCGATATATCGAGCATGAGATTATATTCTGAAAGAACAAGAAAAAAAAATACGAAGAAAAATAATCACTTTCTAATAGTCTTTTATCGTGAAAGACTAAAATACATAAATGATAGTATCGATGATATTCTCATCTTTCGATTCGAAGAGAAGAAAAATATGTTTATTAACGTCTTGCCCAACAGTCTGTTACCATACATACTTACATGAATAAAAATAAAAAGAATAATCGAAAAATACTTCTTCCGATGAATAAAACATCCTAGGCGAATATCTAGACGAAAAGTACAGCTGTGTCGATTGTTCTCGGATTTCATTACTTCTTTCTTTCGCTCTCTTCTTAACGAGTTCATGTTGAAATATACAATAAACATGATCACGTTCTTTCATCGTCTTTTCATAACCGGTAATCGACTGAGAACGAGAAGAGGGTATAGACAAGACAAGAATAAAAGTAATCGAGAGATTGTCACGCATTTGCCCTTCCCTGCGCTCTCGCTGTCTCTTTCTTCCTCCTCATTTTTCAAAACGATACAAATCAGGTTAAGCCTCGCATGTATGTATTACTGATCAATTTTTAAACACTTCTATTGTCGTCTCCACCGTTATTTGTTTTTCTTTACCTATCGATGATTACTTTGTGTATACTTTACAATGTGACTAACAAAGACTCAGTAGAGAACAAGTCATGACAGGAAATCTATTGTTTTACATCAGCGAACAAAAAGCCTATATCTAACCAGAATTTGAAGGGTCCTTCTTCTACACAAATGAATTTCTCAAGAGAAAAGGTAAACCAAAAAAAAACGACGATGAACGGAATGAATAGACTGCGAATGACACCACGTCTTCAATCTATTTTAATCATTATATAATAAGCGACGCTCATCGAAAAGTGCGGTTTTAATGTCGATGTACGGTATTACCGAACATACAATATTTGGAGATAGATTAACTTCTATAGATGAAAGTGTTAGTCGGGATTTAAAAAGCGAAATCTATCTGAAATGTTTTCAAAGTGAAGAAGAAGAATTTCAATTGAAAATTTTTCACTCGAAAAGCTCGATGACCACGAAATGCCAAGTAGAAGAATGAATAAAGATATTTTTCGCGAATGCACGCAATTCTTTCGAAAATAAGAATTCAATGCATTCATGATTGTCTAAAAGAGAATCTAAACATGAAAGACTAAAAATATCTCATACTGATTATCGATACAATGAGAACATATTCTCCATCTGAAATGAATCATTTCATACAAAATTATCGGCATAGTCATGTAACAATGAAGATCGAAAACAAAACCAACCTTATTCTGAATTTTGGATCCATCATCAGCGCGATCATCATTAAGGATGGAACGAAATGTGATGGCTACCTGTCGGTCTAATATTCAAATAGAAACTATCTCCTACAATCCACGTCAGAATACTTGTTGACTTCTTTTTTGCTTATTTTTATTTATTTGTATGTGTATGTTACGTATGTTGATCAATGGTTCCACGATTCTAATCGAATAGCAAATCGTATCGATAGATGTCGGTTTATTAAAAAAGCTTTTTTCGGAAAAATTCTTTCGAAAGGAAATTCAATAGAAGACGGACTAAAACTCATCGAAGAAAGTTTTTATATCGAATTTAAAATTCAGTTCGAATGAGTAGAGGACGATGTTCTAGTAACAACGAAGAAAATGACTGATGTTTATGGAAAAGTTTTACAAAAGAATTTTCTTTTTGTTTTGCTTTAGTAGTCAACTTCGTCAATATCGTTTATCATCATGAATTTTCTCGATCCTATCGCTAAAAATGTTCTCCCATCACAGAACCGAAGCTATCAAATATCAATGAATGATCAACAATTCGAAGTTTTACTTCGAACAATAGTTCACGTAAGTGATTGAGTATTATTTCTCCTCTGTCTGACATGGATTGTTTGGGTTGGTGATGCCGAATATCTGAATGATTTACTAAGTGCAAGACACGATCATAGTGTAGCACGATGTATTTCTTGTAAACATATGCAAAGAGAGAATCGAATCATTCTAGCTTAGAATAATCGTATTATGAAATAGAACGAACATAATTGGTTAATGAACCGCGATTAATAATGGATCTTTTCATGTTTTAGGAAACAACTGATCATGAGAAAAAACTTGAAACTCTGTATCATTCACGTGGATTTTTAAGTGGAGAACAAGCTGGCCATATCGTTTCATCAATAACTCGACCAAAAGATCGAATCAAAGCAGTGATGATCATGGAGCCAGTAATTGAGATAGAAAAGACTATATTTGAGTGAAGACTTCCTCTCTTTCTAGCGTTTAATTCCGATGACATGTCAACAAGCGCGACATATTCTTGCTGCGATTACTATACACAATGACCGTCTTGAAGCACTTCAATATGTGAAAAGGTATGATGAAAATGGAACATTGTTTAATATTAGTTATGAATGTTGATTTATTTCAAAGAGCTCTCAATGATGCAAATACGCAAGAAGGAAATGACTATATACTGAGCACTTTTCCGTTTTTTGAAGATAAACTGAAAGCAGGTTAGTAATGAAATGTTTGCGAAATACAGAAATCTTTTTTCTTTTCTTTTCTTTTCTTTTCCAGCTGCGATTTTGGATACCGTTAGTAGAAATCAATTGCACTATTAGCATATATTAATCTTTTTTGAAATTAGGTTATCGCGCGTGAAGGAATTCGAGTAGCTGCTGGTGGACATATTGGTTATGGTGCACTCGGTTCATCCGTCGTTCGTGCTGCTCCATTAAATCCACATTTCTATGGTCCTGTTGCAGCTCAAGTTGCACATTTACCCGTACGTACATGCAAAAAAACAAATAAAACTTTGCTTGTCTCATTATCTATTCTTTTGCTGAATAGAACCATAGTCAAGAGTCAACAGCTGTTCGTAATGCTTTCCCTCCAAATGCACCAACAGTCTATTCGTCTGGCGAATCGTTTCTTCCACCTCGTCGACCAACGGATATCCGTGCACATTACACATCTAACCCAGTTATAGATAATCAATCCATGGATGTCAATCCAGTACCATCAAATACTTATTATGCCGCTGATCCAAGTCCAGTTGGTTACGCCAATTTACAACCTAACATTGCTCCGAGTGTTTGCGATGTTAAAGGATGTGTACGTCAAGCAACATATTGATAAAACATTTCATTCCATAACAAACTAAAGATGACTTTAATGTATAAACTATTTAAACAACATAGGACATGTGCCTGAAAATGATATCAGAAATACGATATATTTTCTTTTCTTTTTTTGTTCAACTATCAGCCTTACTCTTCTTCTTCTTCTTTTTGTTTCTCACCTTGATTTTAATTTTAAATAAATATTCATAAAAATTTTGATCTATAACGTATGGTTTTGACAAAAAATTTTCAAGTAGCTCTTAAGTAACTCATGCACACGAGCGAGTGAGAGAAGAAGCAATAGCAGTTAATATAAAAAACAAACTTTCGACGAGAAAAGAAAATGTTTTTTTGTCAACTTGCACAAATTTGAAAGTGATGTTCTGAATACGTGTGTGTGTACATGTCGTCTAGTTTTTCAATCGACCATCGCTTTACTTTCGTTTGTGTTGTTGCTAGTGATGGATGTTATTGTTATTGAGGATTGGCGGATAAGAACAGAAGAAATCAATAGTATTCTTTCTATTGTAAATAAGAAAAGAAATCGTTCTGTCACACAACAAAGTGTATGTGAACAAATTTCTGCGTTGCTACACTATTTGAATTGTCGTTGTCACTCGATTTTTTGTTCTCGTCTTTTCTTTTTCTTAAACAAAGAAACAAACCAAGAGTTCTATTCAATTTCTCATAATTTGCCAGAACATGACTTGTAAGCTTACCTGAAAGAAGAAATGGAAAGTTGCTGATAGATTTCAGTTTATTTAGTCTACGGTCCATCATTTCCGAACGAATCCCATTACGAAAATTTGACGAATGCACGACAAAGATTCGGCAGTCGAAGTGCAAACATGTTCTTCGTACGTCCAGCTCGACATGCTGCGTGTCCAAGACGATTGAAATTTATGCATAGTAAACTTCACTTTCTCCTGCTTTTCTTTATTACTATTCTTTCTTTGCAATCATAGATATCAAAACGGGATTCATTCCTTATATAGAGGATACACCAAACTATGCCAGTCGTTTAATGAAAAGCAATCGATTTCAAAACTCGAATGATTTAGATATGGACAAAACCAACGGTTTCGGGCTTTGTAAGTTTCGCTTCGAAAAACCAGGTGTGATCGTGTTTTTGATTCAAATGGTATTTCGAGCGAAAGTCAGCATATCTAAGGATGCCTCAATCACTTGACTGAAACTAAGTAGAGAACATGTTCGATAGCAAGGATTCGAAACCATATGATCATATTATTTGAACAGTATGATCAATTATTGATCGAAAAAACAATCTTATTGAACGTTCTATGCGTACATTTCATTGGATACAAAATAAATTTTTAATTTGTTCTCAATATTCCAAGAAAACATGACGCTTTCGCGACTGCTTGTTTTCTTTTCCCAACTATTTGAATACTTCTTTTTGTCTTTGCAGACAATTCAGCTGATGCTTGGCGTCATGAATTGATGGACTTAGCTCAACAAATAAAATCATCATTAACGACAAGTGACGAACAAGAACAGTACTTACGTCAGTCTCGATCCGCACGATTAAATAATTCCATTACAAAACGCAGTTGTAGCTCAGCATCAGGTTTCGGTTTTGATACCAATGATGAACAGAACGTTTCCAAACGATTATTACAACGACGCGCAAGTCAACGGTCTCAACGACCACAAACATCCAAAGTGAAACCGAGCACGGCCAAAGCTGATCAAGAACAAGCATCATTGAATGACGAAAACCAAGATCCAGGAATATGGGTAAGATTCTGATTTATTTCTTGTCAATATTTCCTTCTGCTGCTAGTTAATTCCAATTCTCTGCTATATCTTACAAACGGATAATATTTTCGAAGCACAAGATTGGCTGGTGAACGCAAATCCGACGGGTTTGACTACACTTTTGAAAATCGACAAAACTAATCGAACTTCCATTCCTTTAGAGAAACGTCTGGCAATGGAATTAATCAGTCGAACCATGCACGATATGCAATGTGTCGAAACTGATCTTCCATCAGATACTTTGAATTCCGATCAATCGTCGACAACAAACATGAACAAGTAATTTGTACTAGTCTATCAAATTTCGATTGATTTTTTCTATTTGATTAAGTGTCTATTGGCCGTACAAAATTTGGCAACGTCAAGAAAAAGATCGTCAAAAACAGCAGTTAGAAACGTTTATGAAACAATCAAAATTAACTCCACAATGTTCTGTCAATGCTGATAACAACGATACATGCGAACGCGCTACATCTCCACTTCGAACCATGACACCAGGCAAGCGTTTAACAACACCGGCAAACAATAGTCGTCATACTCCTGTCGAAATTACCGTTGTCGATCGGCCAGCCACACGTCATGCTAACGATCGAGCAACTCCAACAATCATTATCCGAGATAATCCGAATGCTCCACCAACAGGTTTTTCCCCTTAAGCATGCATCACAACTTTCTTTCCAACACTTTTTTTTTCTTCATCTACAGATCGACCATACTCATCAGAAAAGCGTCCTTTATCACGACTTACAACAGCGAGTACTTCCAATGCACAAGATCGTTCATCTCGCCGTGGCTATCGTGTCGCAACAAGTTTAAATAATTCTTATACGGAAAACACAAAACCAACAACGCCGACATTCCGAGGCAAAACACCATTAATTTAAATACAGCAAACAAAACATTTGAAATAGAATGATATTTTAAAATTTATTTTTATATTTCTCTTTTCCTCTTCATACTAACACTCAATAAATTATTTCCTTACATTTGGAAGAAAACAAGTACATGACCAACAAAATATTACAGGAAAATTCTCATGACAGTACAATTAGAACAGATTTTTTTTTCAATCATGCTGCTCGACGTATTGAAACACGTTTGCTTTATTGATTTTTCATTTCTTCGAGTTCTTCTTTGATTACGGTTGAAATGACTTATAATACGCCTACAATCGGGCATAAATATGGTTCATCAGACAGCGATGAAGAGTAAATAAACTCGAATATCGACAAGATAGTTTGTTTATGGATATCTGTGCAGATTATTGTAAGATTTTAATTTCAAAAATTTGAAAGAAATAGCCATCTGTGAATGGGATTCACATCAACGTAGAGGAATCATTTGCACTTTTAGAATACGATATATTTATCTTGTGATTTTATTTCTGATGAAGATCAGATTTGGTCATCGTTTCTACTGTCGATCTCATTCAGACAGATTGATTAACAAATGACTGCACTTTAAATCCATTTTCTACACACGACAAAACATTTTATGTGGAATACTCTTCAATCAAGTAACAGCTGAAAACTTCATAATTCGCACACGTCATACTTTTGATAGTATTGTTTTCTTCTTCGGCTACTTGAGAATGTCAAAAGAGAATTTCAAAAGCATGAAAGGTTCATTATGAACAATGAACTGAAAGTATCATATCGAGAAATGTACTCCCAGGACGTGAATCTCTTTCAGCTTTTTGTGCATAATCTTCACGTAATTGTCAGATTGATTTTGCAGGAATATCTGTGCGTATACAATGTTTACTGTATGATTATTAAACTATCATAGAAGAAGAAACGAAGAGCACACCCTTTCACATGTTCGAGCTATTGAACTATTTCCATTTGGCATCATAAGTAATTTACTTTGGAAAAATATCGTACGTGTCGCTGAAGGACTCTTTGTCATGCTTGTTCAGTTAAGCATATTGAGAGTTTTTCAATTTCAAGAACTTAAAAGACACATATGATACTGTTCCTACACAATGCCATTTCTCACTCTGGAACGCTAGTTATAGGCGGCATAATTGAACTCACAAGAATGATTCGGTTAGTTTACTTATCATTTCTACTTCATGCTTGGCTCAATACCTGTTACACCACATATATAAATTACATTGAATCGGCGGAATATGTTCCTGCTAACCTTTCCAACGTTTTACTATACACTGGCTCGTGTTCGGATTGCATATGTCAAGCATTTTTCTCAGATAATTCGTCGAAATACGAAGTGATTAATTGCTATACGATTAACCACACTTGTCTGTTGTTTCCTCAATTTGTATCAACATCAATAATTCGGATTAATACGAACTCGAAACTAATCTCTAGACAAACGTTGTTCAATACTACAGGTAAGATGAACTCTAAAGAATTGAATTATGAACAGTAGAAGAAATCAGTCAGACTAAATCATTCTTGATGCTGTGCAAACGAAAAAGCTTTTTTCTACGATCATGATGATTAGTGTTTGTTTTGACAACAACCTATTTCCCCCAGAGTCCTTGAATAATTCGAAGTGTTTGTTATCATTTATTAAATTATGAAGCATCCTTCATTTTTACTTAATGAATTCTTTTAAGATCAGTAGGTAAAAGCAGAATCAGTTCGAGAAGTGAAGGAAACTTCAAAATCGATCTAGATTTCATTCAATTCAATTTGTGAGTCTTTTAGCGAGCTGTAGCAATATTTACGGTCAATGTGGAGGCGGTGGATGGAATGGCACAACCAATTGTTGTAGCGGTTTAACCTGCACTTATCAGAATGCATCGTATTCGCAATGTTTATCAATAGTGGTGACTACTTCTCAGTCTCCAATAACGGCGACGTATTATGATGATGGTCGTCAGAATGCATCCACTAGTATTTACTGGGACTGTTGTAAGTTGAGTTGTGGTTGGCCATACAAAGCCTCGGTGACAAATCCAGCAAGAACGTGTGCACAAGATGGTATTACGACAATCGATTCTAATACCCAATCGTACTGTAATGGCGGTAGTTCATACCTGTGCATTGATCAGCAACCCTGGAATGTTAGCAGTACTCTTTCTTATGGTTACGCCGGTGGATTCATTGCTGTAAATACCACTTGCTATTCACAAGGAATGTATATATCAATTCATATAATTCTAGGGGCATTCAGAATGGGATTGGTGCTGTGCATGTTACTCACTATTATTCACATCGGGTGCCATAGCTGGTAAAGAACTAATTGTACAAGTAGTTAATACTGCTTATACATCGGGTAATATGTTCGTTTTACAAGTACCGGGTGGTGGATGGGGCGGCTCTTCAAATGGATGTGCCAATCAATTTTCCAGTAATTACTCATGGGGTAATCAGTACGGAGGTTTTACTGATCGAGCAAATTGTAGTCAGTTGCCAAGTTTTTTACAAGCGGGCTGCTATTGGCGATTCGATTGGTTCATGAATGCATACTATCCAACAGCACGATTTAAAGCAGTCACGTGTCCTACGGCTTTAACAGCAATAACTGGTTGTGTTCGCCAGTAGCAACTTTTTTGTCACTATATAAGTTACCTCGCTGTCGAAAAATAACGTTCAAATTGTGTGCGCACTAGATGTGATTTCTTTAAACATTCGCAATAATGAAACTAAAATGTGTTCATATCTCTGTCTCTTTGCCTCGAATTAGCAGGGTACAGTTTTACATATGATGATGATCGATTTTATTTACATGCGCCTTTAAAATTGCTATCAACCATAAATTGTTTTCATTTAGTACTATCATCATAAGCGCAAACTCTATTTCGGTTTAATTTCACTTACAACTGTTGACGACCAATGCGACAATAAGAATTTTTATTTCTTCGTCATCACATAGGGAAAGAATTCACGTACATTAAGATCATGTGTAATTCTATCGTTTTTATCTTGAGTTTATTTATGAAACGCAAATACGCAATTGTAACCTCACAAGGTAAAATAACGATTTTCTCCGAAAGACGTTGTCTACTCGCCTTTGAGGTGACGTCATGCGTTTTTGTATTTTTTTACGATAAAACCACTTTTTTTTTCTGTTCTCTCTTCTACTTACAAGTCTATATATACAAACCAACTTGCTCAGACTACTTAAAAACTAGACGTACGCTGGTTGTTTTTTTTTCTTTTTCCGTTCTAAATGTCCCTTGGGAACGGTATTCGATTTATCTGGTTAGACGCTCACATAGGTAGAGACAACGAGTATGACCAATTCAAAAAGAAGTTCTCTCAGGCTTTGGAGCCAACAACGGTCATGCCGCCTGATCAAATTGATTCACTTATTTGTGCACTAAATGAAAATGCTGCACCATTTTTATTTGCTGATACGATTAGCAAAGCACTGTTTCTTATACAAGAGCATCACGACAAACACATTTATTTCATTTCATCAGGCTCACTTGGCGAACAGGTTATTCCGTATATCAAACGCGTATACCCTCAAGTTCATCAATTCTACATATTTTGTGGTCTTCAAAGTAATTACTTTGACTTAGTTGTGGAAAACTCGTCCTGTTTACAGATATTCACAAGTGAACTTGATTTACTTGTGCGACTTACACGTGACATATCTAAATGCATTATTAAACAAGGAGAAGTTTATTTAAACTTACATTCCGCAATAGATGCATTGAAATGCTTCGAAAGTGCCGAAAAACTAGAAGTGACAGCGAATCAGGTCGATACATTGAATGATCCAGCTCTAATAATTTTAAAAAGTCTAAGGGGTTATGGTGATAATATTGGACTTATTCAAAGAGCAAAAGAAATGAACACTGAGCAACAACATTCGCACCCGGCAGGAGCAAATGCACCAAATCCAGAACCACGAACCGAAAACGAAGATGCTACAGGTTATTCAGCATCGGCTGCTAATAATGACGACGACCCCATTGCAGAGGAAGACTCTGGAGGACAATGATTATAAACTATTGCAGCATATTGTTTAGAACCAATAGAGATGAAAAAGAAAAGAAGAATTTTTTACCGACTAATCAATTTCCATTTCACACTTTTTTGCAGTTCTTTCTGTCGGCACTTTTTTTTCAAGTTGCGCAGACTATTGAAAAACTATCGACTCGCGATATGAAAGAAAATGAAGCTATCGTATTATTGCATTCGGTGAAAGGACAATCAACACGTCCTGAAAATGAATATGTTTCTTCCTAGTTTCGTTTTTATACTGAAGAACTTTTATACAAACGATCGTGGGGTCACTGACCTTTTATCGATGAGATCAAACCTCTAATCAAGTTTGGTATCAACCTGGATAGGAGATGATAGAAAAGTACTGATCATTAGAAACGGCTTATGCATTCGATGCTTATTCGGCAATCAACCACTTCTATTGAACGGAATTAGTTCTGCCTGACTTTGATACATAGTCAAACATGTCGAATACATCGAACAGCAAATAAAATAATCGTAGATGTTATGGCATATTCTACAACGTGCGATATGGAATTCTCCAACATGTTTTATTTCGTTCTTCTTACACAATTATGTTTATCATATTGGAAATATCCGTCTGGTTGAATTTATATATATACACCACATTTCCTAGCTGGTGTGGAGGCCTTAGTTATTAACTTTTATCCATTATTTGTTATTAACAATAAATTTTGCTTACACTCTTAAAACGAATCAAACGATACAATTCTGTTTTTCAGATATAAAATGCTCACTGATGCTACGATGCCATACGAGAATGATCCAACCCATCTACTCATCTGGTTAGATCGAAAAATTGGAGATCACTCCAGATATCAACATCTAAAGAAATCATTTTCCACAATAGCTGATCCTACAAATGAAACTCCAGTTGAATTGCGCGATGCAGATTATGATGATGTACTTCGCGCCGAAGGTCCTCTGCCAATTAATTTCGAAGGTGTTCAGTTTCTTTTAGCAGTATTTCGAACTGTTGATCCTTGTATTGAATGCTTCGAACGCAATCAAAATCGACGCATTTACTTCATTGTCTCCGGAGTCCTGGGAGAAGAAATTGTACCGATACTTCTCCAAAGATTTCCTAATATATTTATCAATCGAATTACTGGGAAAACATACCATTCAATTTATATCTACTGTCACGATATTAAATTGCAGATGAATTGGGCAATTAATTATACAGACTATATTCAAATCTTCGATTTTGACGCAGATGTACTGTCACGTTTGGTACGTGATATAGCCGATAGTTTTACCGAAGAAGGCGAACGTCTATTCAATGAAAACCCCCGAAAGAATGCAGCTGCTAAACATCGACTAATGTGCGCACATATATTGTACCAACGATATACAAAAATGGAAAGCGTTTCATTGAAAACCGAATTAGATAGAGTAAATGACCTACTCGACCAAATAGAGGAAGATAGAGCGTCATCGTTTTCTAACGCAATGATGTAAATAGCTCAGAATAAAGTTTTAATCCTTGCATAAATATGTGTCTTGTCAATATATAATCATTCACATATCAATTTATTATTTATGAACCAAAGAAATGATGTAATGTGTTGAAACCAGCGATTTTTTTCAGATAACAAAAGTATACATAAATAGAAAAACTAACGATTTTTATTGACATATACTCTTATCACTAGAGAACAGGATTCATATCAACTTAATAAAAGATAAAATATCTCATATTCATATTCATTTCTCTCCGCTATATATATACAAATAAAGGTGGTCACAAAGAAATAAAACCAGAGATAGTAGACACTCCCGCTGAAATGGTTAATAATTGGTTGTCTATCATAGTTTTTACTATATGTTTCGCAGCGATCTATTCGGCAGTGATTCAATCAAATCATCATCAACATAAGAATGTTCAGAGGAGATCATGGAATGAAGCCATTAAATTAGCGAAGGATTTTGTTGCACAACTGTCATTAGAAGAGAAATGTAACATGACTGCAGGTGTTCCTGGTCCATGTGCTGGCACTGTTTATCCAGTATCGCGATTAAATTTTCATGGAATGTGTTTTCAAGATTCGCCATCGGGTGTTGGTGACGGTGTACAATTCGCAACTGCATTCGCGCCGGGTATACAAATAGCCGCCACGTGGGATCGAGATCTTTTCTATCGACGTGCTGTCGCAATCGGCAAAGAATTTCGAGGTAAAGGTGTTCATTTTGCTCTAGGTCCAATGATGAATATCGACCGCAATGCTCTCCATGGTCGTAATTGGGAAGGCTTCGGTGCTGATCCGTACCTTTCGGGCGAAAACTCCTTCTTTTACGTCCAAGGTATTCAAGATCAAGGTGTCGTAGCAACTGCTAAACATTATATTTGTAATGAACAAGAAACCAACCGTTTCTATGGTCTCAGTGATAATTTACTCACAACTGGTGAGATTAATTCCCAAGGTTACTCAGCAAATCTTGATGATAAAACCATTCACGAAATCTATCTTTGGCCATTCGCAGCAAGTGTTGCTGCCGGTGCTGGTTCTATCATGTGTTCATACAATCAAGTCAATGGCACGCAAGCATGCCAGAATGATAAAACATTAAACGGTTTGTTAAAAGGTGAACTTGGATTTCAAGGTAATGTGATGTCAGATTGGGGTGCGACGAAAACTGGTGTACCATCTGCTCTGGGAGGATTGGATATTGAAATGCCAGGTGGTGACAATTTTCTCGGCTTTTCTCTTGTACAAGCGGTGAAAAGTGGTTCAATTAGTGAAGAAAGAATTAACGATATGATCGTTCGAGTGATCGCACCTTATTACCTACTTGGACAAGATCAAGATTTCCCGACACTAGATTTAGATCGCGATGCTACTGAAGATAACTATAGAATTAATCGAGAGATTGGTACTGCTGGTATTATCCTATTGAAAAATACGAATAACGTTTTACCATTCACTGTTACTCAAGATAAATATTATTCTGTTTTTGGTTCAGCTGCAGGTCAATTTAACGATGGACTTGGTCCATGGGGATCCGATGAAGGATTCAATGGTGCACTATATCAAGGTGGTGGTTCGGGTTACGTTCGACCCACTTATGGCATTGATCCTCTTACTTCACTGCTAATCAGAGCTCGAGAGTCGCATATACAAATTCAATATGTTACCAACCAGAACGATTACAATGCGATCAACAATTCGTTTAACGTTCGTGGTTTTCAAAATGCTAAATGTCTAGTGTTCGTTAATGCTTGGTCCACTGAAGGACGAGATCGATACAATCTTCATGCTTTTAACGATGGAGATAAATTAGTTCAAACAGTTGCTTCTCGTTGTACGAATACGATCGTTATTGTAAATAGTGTTTCTCAATTGAATATCGAAGCATGGATTGATCATCCCAATGTTGTGGGTGTCGTTTGGTCTGGTCTACCGGGATCGGAATATGGACCAGCCATCGTCGATGTCCTCTTTGGAGATTATAATCCAGGTGGTAAACTTGTTTTTACTTTAGCAAGAAATGATTCAGATTTTGGCACAAATATTACTGAATCCTATAATTCCAATTATACCGAAGGCGTCTTCCTGGACTATCGTCATTTTGATAAAAATAATATCACTCCACGATTCGCTTTTGGTTATGGTTTATCATATACAACATTCTTATTCTCACAACTTGATATATCAAAGGTTTCTAACAGTAAACAATCAGCTTATCGTCAACGTCGCATACGACCATATTCCAATATGCGCACTGCTAAATTGTATCAACCTGTATATGACGTGACATTTACAGTTACCAATACTGGTAAACGTGATGGTTCCGAAGTACCTCAACTTTATCTTGGTTTTCCTGGTGAAGCTGAACAACCACCGAAAGTATTACGTGGCTTTGAACGAGTCTATTTAGCTGCTGGTGAATCCAAACAAGTCACACTAACATTGACACAGAAAGATATTTCATACTGGAATGTTGTCAATCAAAAATGGACAACAGCACCTGGTACTTATAATTTTTGGATTGCAACATCTGCTGATAAAAATGACGTTAAACTACAAGGCAGTTTCAATATTTAATACATAACCCATAACAAAATGGAATACTATGTAGTTTAGTCGAAAATCACACTTTTGTATGCACTAGCGCCATCTTTTTCAATGTGTTCTCTATATAAATAATTGAAAGTTTTTTATGAAAATGAAAATCGAAAAATTTTTATTTCAATTCTTTTTTTATACAATAAAGAAACTATTTATCGATCTTTTAGGTTAAGATCGGACCCCACCGGTTGTCTAGGAGTACCTGTTGAATTGATGTCCGATACCAATGATGGACGATTAGTATTGTGGACAAAGAAAAGAATTGATATTGAGAATTAGGGTTAGAATGTTCATTGATTTCCTTTTCAACTGACGCATTGATGGTAAATAAACTGTATAACAAAAAAAAACTTTTCTAATTCTAACGCTTTTGCAGGAAGATCCAAAATTAGAGAAACACTTCAAAAGTCATCGTAGTACTGTTACATCTCTCAGCTTCTCACCGAATACGAAACAACTAGGTATCTCTTGTGAACATTCGTCCTAAAATAAATCGATAACATACTCTTCTTGTTTCATTTCCAGTATCTGGCAGTTTGGATGCATGTCTCTTCTTATGGCCATTTAAACCACAAGTTCGAGCTTATCGGTTCGTCGGCCATAATGACGCGGTTCATTCGGTTTGTTTTTCACCGTCAGGTCATCTGATTGCATCTGGTTCCAAAGATAAGAAAGTTCGTCTTTGGATTCCGAGTGTCAAAGGTGAATCAACTGTTTTTAAAGCTCACACAGCTGCTGTGCGATGTGTTGATTTTGCGAGTGATGGTCAAAGTTTACTGAGTTCATCAGAAGATAAAACAATTAAAATTTGGACCGTTCATCGACAAAAATTTCAATTCTCACTCAATCAACACTCGAATTGGGTTCGATGCGCAAAATTCTCACCTGATGGTCGATTGATTGTTAGTTGCAGTGACGATAAAACAGTCAAAATATGGGATCGAAACACCAATGAATGCATGCATACGTTCTACGAACCGCACGGCTTTCTCAACGATGTTGCATTCCATCCAAGCGGAACGTGTATTGGCGGAGGATGTACCGATGCAAGTGTGAAAATTTGGGATATTCGAACAAGAAAATTGATTCAACACTATGCAAGTCAGTGATGCATCTGATTTGATTTCTATACCACTTCTTCGTTTCAGATCATGTAGCGTCGGTAAATAGTGTCGCTTTCCATCCGAATGGAAACTATCTTTTATCAGCATCGAGTGATGCAACGTTGAAAATATTCGATTTATTAGAAGGACGTCTTATTTACACTTTACATGGACATCAGGTAAGGAATACACAAAATGATGACAATTACCGATGCACGTTTTTTCTGCTATTAAGGGGCCAGCAACAAGTGTTGCGTTTTCTAAGCAAGGCGATTTTTTTGCCTCAGGCGGTCAAGATCAGCAAGTAAATGATATATGAAAATCGTTACAGACTTATTCAAGTTCTCTTTCTTAGGTACTTGTTTGGAAAACGAATTTTGAGAGCGCACCTTCATTTGCTGAATCAACTAACACAACGAGTAATAAGTATACAAATGGCAATGATACATCATCAAATGATTATATTCCATCCACAAGAGTTTCGTCATCTACTAATCAGCAGAAAAAAGCTCAGATCTCGTCGTTAGGGGAGAAATCTCAGCCAGAGACGAGCGATGAACGAGGAGCACGCAAAGTGAGTTACATTTCATGTACGATTCTTTTACTGAAGCTCGGGTTCATTCACATTTAGATTGATGTGTTCAATGGTAAATCAGCATATCCAACGTATGGCGACGGCGATCGTCTTGAAATAACAAATATCGGTCCGGCTTATGAAAACGGCATATCTCGAGTAAGTGAACAGATTTTAAATAGTTCGGCCTGTTTTTTCAATATCAAATCTTTTATTCTTCTAGTCGAATAGTGCATCAGCATGTCTAGTAAATTCTGAACCAATGACCAATGCAATAAGTAAAAATAATAATCGTACGACTTACGGTACTCAAAGCAATGTTAATCAAGCTTATGCACCCCAGTTGACCAATACACTTGAACATATTGTTCAACAATTAGATATTCTAACCAAAACAGTAGCTATTCTTGAGACGCGTCTAACAATGACTGAAAGTAAATTGCAAGAAATCAATGAACAACAGATAGATAAGAGAAAAACGTATTAATTATCTTGTAATCCAATGTAAATATGTCAGATTTTTTGTTTACTTTTGCTCTGTACAACGTACAATTGCATATTTCATTTTATGTTCAACATACTTAGGGTTCAATACTACTTATTTGGCTTAATAATTCAGAATGATCTTGTCTGTGTGTATTCGTCTACTTTCTTCGTGTGAACTGTAGTTCGTCTCTTCTTTTTAAAATTTCTTCATTATAAATAAACAAAAATGCACTTGTCTTAAATCCAAATTGCAATCCTCAAGTTCCGATTGATCAGAATTGAATTACAATGATTCAAATCAGATTCGTAAATATCACTCAGTGCAGCTCAACCAATATCAGTTTAGGACAGTTTCAGCTAGTAGGACACATGTTTCCTATGTAACCTTGGTAAACCTCCGAAAATCAATAATTATCGCACATTAGCTTCACATGAATTTTACTAAATTTCGATCGATCGGAAACGAGCAGTAAATAAGATTTGAAAAATTCATCGGATTCTTTCTCGTATCTGCTCGAGTTCGGGTATATCCAACGGGATAGAGTCAGTAAACTGACTGATGCAAAGAAGAATTATCAACAATTCCTTTTGAACTCTCACTTTTTAACTGATCGAAAAAGACGAATTTTGTTAAAACTTCTAAATCGCATCGGAATTTGTCGATCTGAAAAGTGCCACTACAAGAAGTTACCCACATTTTCAATTGCGACGCAGCCATAAAAAGTAGATGACATCGGTAAACAACAATAAAATAGAAGATGTTGTAATCACGCATCGATAGAATACAGTTTTTAGAGTTTCCCGTAACGCAATGCTCTGTGTCAGTTGTGCCAAAACACTGACTAAAATTAAATTAAAGTTTATTTTCTTTTAGCTGTCTCGGGTTGTTTGTCCACCATAACTGGTATCACGGAGATCTTTTTTTCTTCTAAGGTGCTTATTCATGACACCTTCAAGGTTGATCAGCGAATATTCCAGTGTAAAAAGGGCGTTTTTATCTGAAAAATAATCCTTATTCTCTTTCTAGTCAAATCGGAAAGATTCGACATGAAACTTATTCAAATATATGCAAAATCTCGTCTGCAAGAGTCTACTTGATCAATAAAAGGCCAGAAACAAGACCCGATTCTGTCATCTTTTTTTCATATCCCTGCCTCCACATCGAGATCTGCTTACAACTTTCTCACTAACGAGTACTAAGATCCCGACTAGAGCGGAATCAACATGTTTAGATGCTGACGCTATCGTTTGTTCTTCTAATTCTATTGATAATGGTAATTCCCATCTTGAGAATGATCAAATATTGAATTATAATAATGAATTTTTCAATGATCTAATCGCTTTTTTCCGAAGAAAATCAGCGATTTCAATTCATTATCGACTGATTTTTATTGTATCGATCAAAACGATAGCCGTGGAAGTATTTATGAAGTTTTGTTGTGCTTATGTACGCTGCCATCTACTGCGTCGAAATGATAGTACCTCAATAATTAGACGAATCAAACCTCATCGATATGGATGATTTGATTTTATTTATGTTTAGTCATTCAATTGATATTGGGACAAAGTTATATGGCGGCAACAGACAATCCTGAATGGTTTAGTACAAAACAAGTTGATAATAATTTATTTTTAACGAACGAAAATCATTTTTTCGAAGGCAACCGTGCGAATATTTGGCTTATACGTGGCGTAGCACGTGACTTAATCATTGATTGCGGTTTGGGCGTTTGTAATTTGAAGAAACATTTCGAAAACCTTAATATACTTGATAAAGATCGTGAATGTCTTGTTCTATGTACACATTCTCATTTCGATCATTGCGGAGGTGCGAAACATTTCGAAAATGATAGTCAAATTCTAATTCATCGAGATGATTATCAAGGCTTGAGAGATGGTCGGGAGAAAGATACATTAAACTATGTACGATCAGCGCATTTTGACCAAGCACCTTACAGAAACTTCTCAGCGCGTGAATATCGAGTTCCGGCAACGAAGTGTGAATCAATACTGGATGGTCATCGAATTGATTTAGGTAATTACGATTTGAATATCTTTGAAACATGACGATAAGAAGCAAATTTTAGGTGCAGATGATGAAATCATCGTCTCGCATGTACCTGGCCACACAGCTGGTAGTGTCGTTTGTTATTATCCAAAGACGAAGTCACTGTTCACAGGTGATTTTGTCTATGATTGTGTTCATGGTGATGAGTTAATAGATTGGGTGCCAACATCATCGGTGCGCGATTATTTAAGAAGTGCCAATCGCATGATTGATTGGTTAGAAGAACATGATATTGAGAAAATCTATCCTGGACATAGTCGAATATTTACTGACAAGAAACGAGTTCAAGATATTCTTCGAGAATATATCGATTCGAAAGATGATTGTTGTAGCAAAGCAAAAGGATCCTGTATGCAAACGATGGTCAGTGGCTTCTTCAAAATGGGCTGTTTTCGATGCTGTCAGTGTTAATTACTTTTGTGAAAGCGAATTTCTCTTCCTTTTGAATTTCTTATTGAAACTATGTTTTACAAGTTTTTATATGAATATATTTGTAATAAATATTCGGAAAAAGATCATGTTTAAAACGCACACTCACACAATATTTCAGTTCGCATATGAAAAATATTTCATTATAAGGAACAGTCACAATAAGACATTGCACTTGCACAGTTGAGTGCTGTGCCATAATCAGTCCATGGTGTAGACGTGCTATCCGATGTGGTATAAACAGCATAATCAGGTGTAACATACGATGTAACGGAACCCAAATATCCGCTTGTGCAGGTAGATGTTACTCCAACATAACTTCGAGAAAGTGATTTGCATACAGCTGTACACGTTGCGACACCAGTAGAACTAACGCAATTAGTACCAAGTCCATACCAAGCATTATTTGTGTATGTTGTTAAAAAAGTTGTACCACTAAGATAAACAATTGGATAAGTAATTCTCAATGAAGTTGAAGTATTCGTTGCTGAATAATAACGAATATAATAAATTCCGTGATAACCGTTGGCATTTAACATTACTGCATAGTTTTGGACGCCGGTGATCAAAGTCAACAAAGTGGTCGTGGTAGTAGATGTTGTAGTAGTTGTTTTACTTCCTGATCAAAATAAAGTTAACCTTTACAAAATATCTATAAAATTGTAATCTCTCTGAGCGTCTCTCTATAAGTTATAGGTGCTCGAGTGTTTTCTAAACAAGTATTTCAAATAAGAACTAACGAATTACCATTGATGCTGTCGTAAATAACGACATATAGCGTAATGATAACAGCAGCTGCGAGAAGACATCCTACAATTCCACACGCAATCATTAATGGAATTCGAATGCATCCACCTGACCTGAGGAAAGTAAGATGATGAATAAAATGAATTATGAAAGACGATACAAACGATTTCACTGGAACATTAGAAGCAACATTTGTTGAAACATCATTTCGCGCTACCCGAATGACAAAATTGTCTCTACTTGAATACGATTCATCCTAAAACACAAACACCCGTAGTTTTTCTTACATGTGATGTTCGAATGAACAATGCTCACCGGTAATTCATATTGTGTGTACGTTTGATCACGATTGGCATACATTGCTTAATCACTGTTTTCAAAAAATGTCTTCGTAGTTCGTTTGTATGACAGGAATAAAATAAGAATAGTAACAGAGTAAAAAGATTTGTTTAAATATGATTTATTCTTTGATTCTTTCAAAACTATGTGGTTCTGCAGTGCATTAGAAGTTTAAACATCATAAAAACATCTACCACATAATGGATGTCAACACGTTTGAAATCAAAAGAGTAACTTTTTCGGCAAAACCTCACACAAAACAAAAAAAAGCAAACGTAGGTGTTCTGATATACTCATTTAAGGCATGAAAAGTCTGTCTTTTGTGTTGTAATTTTTTTCCGCGATTCGGCAAGTTTGATCGGCATAAATAGTTATTCCTGGAAACGATACTTTCAGATTTGTTGTTTTTTCACGATGCATGTTTTTCTACTTAAAACAATCTGTGCAAGATCAGTTATGACCAAAGGTAAAAGGATACTTGTTAAACTATTTTTGCTTGACATGTGTTGACCCTTTCGAATACTTTCGAGAAATGTGGTTATTACGATCACTATGTCAAACCGATGACATATTACGACTTTTGGTATTCTATAGATGCAGATTCAGCGATGTAAGCTTGCAGTAATCTTATTTTTGATGACGAAGTACACAATTACCTCAATGACATATCGGTATATGAAGATGTAGACATATGTTAATTTGCAAGTCATTTGATAATTATGATAGACATTCGCTTGACAGAAGTTAAAGTGCAATCATTTCGATTACTTAGCCGTCATAATATGTTATGAAATATTTGAGCTGACGTGAACTCGAGACATTCGTTAGCTAGATCGTATACAATGATCGCCATCTATGGATGATATAGAGGATAGAATGACCTAGTCAATGGTCAACAAAGCCCGTAATCATACTGACCATTGTCCATTCGACTCACGGTAGATAGATCAAGAACAGCACTTTAATTGTTCTTATTATTAATTTATTTGTGTTCGATGCTTTTTAATCGATAAATTATGTCACACAGAACGCTTTTAATCACTGATTTCTTCTCGAAATGTCATCCGACGAATATATCAAATGCAACTCTTTTTGATAAACCAATGAAAGTAATCAAAGTCGAAGATCGACAATCACCACCGCTTGGAACTGATCTTGATCAGTGTACACCTAATCTTCCTCTTGAAGAAACATCACACACGGCAGCAACGAATGCTATTGATATGAAAGAAACACATCATTCATCACAGAATACACATGGAAAATCTTCGATTCCCATTCGAATTAAATTCGTTCGTCACCATAGCGCTCCGATTCATCACCGTAGTCCAGTTAAGATGCGCGAACGTCACATGGAACAACAAGATCTCGAAGAAATACGTACCCGTATTCGCGCATTTCGAAACGATTTATATAAATACAAATCAACTTACTCGCGTTCACCAATCAAACGTTCAAATGTGCTCAGTGACATAACCACCAGTCCGTTCAAGCATCCATCACCACAAACACCTGTGAAAAGGTACTTTTGTATGTCCCATGTTTTCCTTTGCCTACTATCTTCTCTTATTTAGTTATCCATCAATTCCTGCCTATGAGCGTTTCAATTCACTTGTCACGACAGTTGAATTACCTCTGCCAAATAAATACCAACTATTACTCGAACAATACAAACACTTAGATTTCCTTGTTTGCCATACGCATAATAACGGAGGAATTAATACATTTGAAAAATGCCAACAAGTTATTCAGCAAAAAACCAAACGGTATACAATTAATTCCTGTTTCGTTAAAATCATGTTTGATTTGATCTAGAAATTTTACGTTACAAACACTTGGGCGTATCAAAACAATCTGTCCAACGATGTACGGTTTTCAACAAGAAAAGATTCAATTGCCAACATTGAGTCCAATGAAACTGAAACATGAATTAACCATAACTCCAAGTAGTTATATGACGTGAAAGTATTCTGAAAAATAGTTCGTATTTGTTCATTTTTTTAGCTGATTTTGGTATTCACGCCGATGTACAGATCACTCCAGCGATTATTGTTGAACGAATCGATTGTTTTCGTCGAGCGCTACTCAATTCAGTTAAAGCACATCATCGAGTAAAACAATTAAGTCATTTGTATATCATATCTGCATGTTTCTTTCTTTTAGACTTTTTTATCGGATAAACTTCAACAGAGTATCGATGAACTTCCAAATGATGAACAACTGACACGCTGGCATCCAGAATTTGATCTTGAAAACATTCCTGATATTGATGTTGCACCATTGCCTGAATCACCGGACAAACAACTATTAGCATCACCAATTGAAATTCGCCATTATGCAGAACGTACCCCGTCCGAACGTGTCAAACGTGCTCTGTTCTCTGCATTTTCCAGTGATGATATCTCTTCGACGATTGCTCTATCCTCCCCAAAGAAAGAAGCTTTGTCCATCGATGGAATATCTTCATCACTGGTTGAAAAAGTAAAATATTCAGACCGATAAGCAATTTAATCATTACTGTTTCCTTTCTCAAGATTCGTTCAAAAGAGACAAGCAAAATTCTATCGACTTCACTCAGTCATGAAACGCAGATGCTTTCTCGTCTCGAACAAACCATTGAAATCATTCACCAATTCTTTATTGCTGAACGTGCAACTTCTCTTCAATTAGATCTTGTCGCTAGACAAATACGTGATTGTCATTCAGGTCCACTTTCCTTTAGTAAGAAATCAACTCAATTGAATCTTCTGATTTCATTTCAATAAATTTAGCTCAATCAACGGAAACCATTCGTTTCCTTCATATACATCCGGAAAATAATGGTTGGCTTTCAATACTGACAATTCGAGGAAAGGAATTCATTAAAATCAATCGTCATAAATCGATTAATACAATTATTGGAGCTATTCAACAACAATTGAAACGCTAGACAAACAAAGTAGTCTTTTCTTTCTTTTACTGCAACTGAAGAAATTCAACAGTAGTAGAAATGTCTATCAGAAACTCCGACTTTTATTCAGTGTGATCTCATTTGGTACATAATTGAATGACATTCCAGCTGATCAAATACAAAATGTCAACTTCTGCGAGCATCAAAGGGAGTTCTAATGCAATGCAATTATCATATTTTCCGATGAAATTCTTTCCGAGTACTGATAATAAGAATAAAATAATTGTACATTTCGTTCTCGTACATTTGTGGTTTTTTGTTTTATTTCGTCTCTCCGTTTGTGTGTGTGTGTGTGCATGTATATATATATATATATATATCTGTGTATATATAAATGTCTTACTCGAAATCATTTCATCGCAGTTTGTTATCAATGCATGGAAACGCACCGAAAAAACGACTACATCAACAATGTAAAACGAACGTGAATTATTGTATGTATGTGTGCGTGTGTGTGTGTATGGAGAAAACAAGAAGCTAACAAATAAACAAAAAAAAAATAGAGCCACATGTTTTTTCTTATCTCATCACACAGACATCGTTCGTTTTCAGTCTCATACGTATAAAGAGACACAAAAGAAGAAGAAGAAGACCACTGGCTGCTCCAGTACGACCAACATAGGAGGAAAAAGTAGAAGAGGTGATGACAAGAGAAAAAAAAAGAAATGAAGACCGACCAAACGGTGACAACAACAACGGCAACCAAGGACAAAAGAACTAGAGAGAGAGAGAGAGAGAGAGAGAGAGAGAGAAAGAAAGAGCGTCAGTCATGCACACATACACACACACGCACGCACATACATACACATATGCATGCGCTCATCAGCATCAACATCATCAAAATGGCACTCGAGACGAAGTGAAAAGAAAGAGAGACAGGGACAGAGACAGACAAAAAGAAGAAAAAACGGCACACAAGAGAGAAATTTGGTGGTCGAACAATGAACAAAAATTCCACACAAAAATTCTCTCGTTCAAGCCAGAAGATCGCGCGAAACCAAAAGGATAAAGTAGGGAAGGCAAGAGAAAAACAAACAAATGATTGGCTGTTTCATCAGTAGGTGTTCTACGACAGATCCTAGGAGAGAAAGAAAAGTACGATAATAGATAAAAGAAACATTTCTTCTTAATTTAACATACTTGTGATGGATCATTTTGTGTCGGTGGGGGTGCTGATTGTTGTTGTGGTTGAGGTGGTGGTGCAGCTGTTGGTTGTGGTGCTTGCATAAAAAGTGCGGCTGCGGCATGAGGATGCGGATGTGCATGTGGATGTGGATGTGGATGCGGATGCGGTGGATTTACCAGACAAAAGGCTCCCGGGTGGCCGTTAGCAATTTGTAATTGTTGTAATTGCTGCATTGGCACTACAAATGCTGCACCAGACTCAGGACCTGGCCCGTGTGACAAGTGCATATAGGACGGAATAGATGGATTGAATACACCTAATGGCGGTCGAAGTTGTGCTGCTTGTGCATACATTTGATGATGTGCTGCATGATGTGGATGCGGTGGTGGACCGGGGACAATAGCTTGTGGTGCCTGTTGTGCTTGCTGTTGATTTGAAGCTTGTTGAGAAAGCATCGGCGCAGCTGGCATTGGTGACCACGGAGGAAACACAACAGCCGGTGATGAGTATGAAACAGTTTGGTCCATTGAATATATTGGATGACCACTTTTCATATCCTTTACGGGTTGAGGAAAAAAAGATATGTCGTTACTATCACTTGCAAATCATGTCGAAGCGAACATACCTCAAAACCTGTTTTATACATTTTTTTGTTTTTGTTATTTGCATCAGCAAATTTAACATGTACGTGTTTATCAGAAAAATCTATTATAGGAGAAATAAAAAAACAGTGTGATATTTAGATGCTGCAATTGCGAACCTGGAAAATTCTGATTATGGAATCGATTAATAATTGCTTGACATTGCTCTTTGTCATTCATACGCGCAAAGCCAACACCACGTGACTGTTTTTGTTGATCCCGTAAAATACGTACACTGACAACAGTACCATATTGACTAAGTGCTTGTCGTAAATCTTGTTCAGTCATTTGTGGATCCAAATTCGCAAAATATAAATTTGTTGTATCTTGTTCTTGTTGTTGTGAAGACTAGATGAATTCAAAAATCGAATTCGAAAAGATGCGAGTGTTTTTCAAAATATACTTTAGCCAGTTGAGCTGCATAGCCTTGTTTTTGTAGTTGAGCTATAGCCATTTGTGCATCTTCGTTCGTTTCAAAATCGATAAAACCAAATCCTTTACATTTATTTGTTTGTTTATCAATGATTGCTTTCATTGACTTAACTTTTCCACAGCTATTTACAACACGCAAAAAAGTTTATAATTCATATGTGAAAATATTCTGTCTGTTAATTACCCTTCTACTAGTTTAGCAAGATCTTGATCAGAACAGTCAGGTGATAAATTTTTTATATACAAATTTGTATCACTGAGATGTTGTTGAGTTTGATGAGATGATGACGATGATGGAGAGAGACCATTATTAACAATCGCATGATGTCCATTTATGAATGTTGCTCTCGATTGATCATATGCACCAGAGTGAGGTTGTGTTGGCTTAAAAAGAAAAATAATAACATATAGACGTCGCTAATTATCTTTATCGATAGTTTTTCTTATTATAACTGTTCAAAGGAGAAAAGACCGGCAAGACATTTAGTATAGTTTGCTTTTTTTCGTCTGTCTTCTAACGCACAGCTGATATTATTTATGATGTATACAAACCCCGCCTGTCAACAATTCATAACACACTTCAGTTGTTGTTGGCAATGGTATGAGCTGTGTCGCCGACGAACCGGCATTCCAGTCCATTAATCCAAGCAAAACAACATCGCCTTCCATGTTACAAGCAAACAAGACAACGCTTATAATAGTAATATTTAATACTACCACCGGTAATAGCTACCGTGTATACGTATGTGAGAATGTTGGTCTACAGTAAATGAAGACTTTTTGACGATCTCCGAAACAGAGAATATGATGAACAAAAAATGAAGTTGAAGCGAGAGAGAAAAATATAAGTGACTAGGTAAGTATCCGTACGAATGAATATGTCGCTATAGACTGTGTATATCAGACGAGTGAATATTACCGGTACGTTATTTTGACTGATTATAGAGTAGAGCGAGAAGAGCAAACAGACCGGCTTTCTATATTCGTTTGTTCGTTCGTTCGCCGTTCTGGCACCGCTTTTTTTCTTTTTTCTGTATAGTAGCAGTGAGAGCGTACTGAGAGGAAGAGAAGAAGGAGGAGGGAAGAAGAGAGCGAGAGAAATAGAAAGAACATAGCCGCCGAATGTAATCATAGTAAAAACTCATCAATGTAATAAGCCCCTTTGCAAGAGTAGCACGATGCATACACAACAAGAAAGGAAAAGAATGAATGAATAGTAATGCGAATACTGTAAAAACGAGGCGAGGCCAAAATATTTGCCTTCCTGATAGGCGACAATCGACAACTGCATATGAAGAAAAATGTGCATATACAAGATAGATTCTATTAAACAGACAAATACACGCACAAAAAAAAACTGAGAGAAGAAAAAAAGAAATGTGTGACACATTTTGCTTCATATCGTATTATCTTGACTGATTGTTTAAAGAATAGCATATAAACTTGTTTTCTTCTATCGTTTGTCAGAAAGGAAAAATCGTTCGATCTATCACTCAACATTTATCTTTCAGCAAAACAAATTTATGAGTCTGAACTCGACCTCAGACACGTATTCTCTCTCGTCAGTGTTTATAAACCAGACAAGAGCGACTATCTTCGTAATGCGATGTGTTCCGACAAGATTTTTCTCTTTCCGATGTTCTACAAAGTAACTGCTTTTACAAATCTTGGTTTCTCCCGTCATCAATCTTCATATTTACATATGAATCAAATTTGCCCTATTGAAAATCGCTGAACAACAAAAAGAAAATGAGAGCACGAAAGAGCAAGAGAGAATAAAAACAATTGTAGGTATCTTTTGAACAAATCATAGCTATTCCCAATTATCAACACACTTCAGATTCCGTTATTTTCTTCGTTTCAGTAATCCTATCTAATTCGTATACATATATTAGCATGGCACTCTATTGACTCCCTCCAAGGTTCTGAGATTTTCCATTCTGTTAATTGCAACTTTCTATCTGTCTGATTAGAACTCGAAACTTCGGTCATTTCCAAACAAAAGAAAGAAAAAGTCTAATCAATTCTTGCTAGCAGCCATTCATTGAACAACTTCAAAGCTTCTTTGCTTCTGTTCTATCGTTCTTGATTGGCGTTAAATATTTAATGTATACAATTTCCTATGGGTATATACGAGAAGAGGGAGAAACAGAGCAAAGAGTCAACAATAACTTTCCTTTGACAAACATATAGATATACATATGTATATATATATACATACACACATACAAAAAATAATAATAATGCTGCTGCTCGGTATGTCATGATCTGTATATCAGGTTAATCGGGTATTGCTGCTCTGGCATAGTAGGATTTCAGCATGCATCTATATGTCTAATGAATGAATGCGTGAACGATTCCTTCGTATCAATAGAGTGAAAACGGAAATATGATCGTTTTTTTTTGTCTCTCGGCGATTTCTTCACATATCATTACAGTCATAATATCTTGTAGTTCTGCTGAAAGGACAACATCGATCTCAACTTGTTACAAACATTTCGTATTAAAGACATCTCCTCTCATAATGAGACAATCACTGAGCCAATTGCTCAATTGAATTGTTGCTCTTCAAGGTTACAATGGATTGGCCCATTAATAACAAAGAAAACAAAAATTCATGGAAAGAAAACGATTCATTTTCTTTTATTAATGAGAGATACTTCCGGAACTGAAGAATTGAGTGTCGACAGACATTATAGACAAGGAAAAAGAAATTGTGATGATAAGAGAAGCATTCTTTGCTTTTTCTTCTTTCTCATCATCAGCATTTAATCGAACAATAACATAGTTCGACGTGCGGCAATCAAACAAAAAGAAAAGCTAAGCGAAAGAAAGAAAAAAAACGTAGAAATGACTAGTTCGAAGGTATTCGTATCGTCTCAACTTTTCTATGAGAAGTGTGGACACTATTCTTGCTATTGTATGGGATACTTACAACATAACCACCATAAGCTTTTGGTGAACGAATATTAAAATGTGACGTGAGCTGTTCCGAACGTTCCATCGAATGGGCTGCCAGTCGTAAATAAGCGTCACGTTCAGCTGTTAATGCCATATTTGCTATTGTTGTAGAATGGGGCTGTTGACTTTGTTGTTGCTGTTGCTGTTGTTGTTGTTGAACGTGACCGGCTGAATGAGAATCAATGATTAAATGATGTAAAGAAGGCGTTTGCGATGTGTTATAAGATGCCGGTTGCTAAACATATAAAGAACAGAATGAAATACAATTATATTCGATCGAAACTTTTGTATATTATGAAAAATAAATGTCACGAATCATCCACCTGTCGTCATAAAAAGAAAGAGACTCTCCAGTATACATTACGACGATCATAGAGGTAGTCATACTGCACATGTTTCTATCTCCTCTTCACATTTGACCATGACACTCGTTTTCTTCTTTTCTTCTTCTTCTTCTTCTTTTTTGTTTGTAACGCAGAACAAAAAATCTATCTATGCACGTCAGGGTCACACAGAAACGCTTTTCGACAACAAGCCGAATAGTAATCATCATTCTTTTGATTTTTTTTCTCTTCACATTACACGTCATTATTTTTTTTCTACCTTTCTTTGTCACATATATCTATATATATCCACACCATATAAAAAGATCATTAGACGTAAAAAAAAAACATACACAAACACTCTCCCTCACGCACACGGATCAAACTACGAATGACTCACCCCTAAAATTGAAGCAGCTGTGGCCGTCATCATAACCATATCTGTCTTTTTTCTTTTAATTTATTAAACTAGATCTATTAACAATGAAAATATTTTTTTCTTGACCGCAAACACTTACACGCTTTCTCTCGCTTTAGCCTTAAACAATGCAAATGAAATGTTTAGATGAACAGTAGAAGAGGTCGAGAGAAAGAGATAATAAATACCATAGAGAGAAAGAGAAGGAGAGAGAAAAAAATCGACCATATATACATGCACACACACATATATATATATACAAACACATCTACATAGTTTGATTAATGATCAGTCGGTTCATCTCACAAGCAACTGACTGTTATCTACGAACATACTACTCATCACATTGCTGCTTCTTCTTCTTTTCCCGGTTCTCTATCTTTCGCATAATATTCGATAAAAGATCATCTGGAGGGCACATCAGGTCATTGGAAAACGATTAAATATGTAAACAAAATCAAGAGAAATAATTAGTCGAAATGAAGAGAAAGAAGAAAAAAAAATGAACGACGCACAAATATCAATTGAATTTCTCAAATAAATTGAATCAATCACTGAGCTTTCTCAATGTCATTGCACTGCATTCTAAGTACAACTATATGAGGTCATCCATGGATTGTCATTATTGAATTATTCATTAGATACTACTGTCGGCGGGATGTATTAAATTAGTTCAAACTTGCAATAATCCAACTGTGAATTAACAAGAACAAAATAAAACACGTCCTATATACGCTATTTAATTATCTCGTCATTCGTGCTGTGTTCATCAATGAACACAAAAACGGTTAGAAGGCGGAGTTAACTGTATTCATTTATATATGTCTATATGTACACAATAAGTAAAAGAAAAGATACATCACCTCGAGCGTCGGCATGACAAGTACCCAATGAGTCTGGTCAAAAGTAGTATTTAATGATGCCGAACGTTGTCGACGTGTAGATGAAGAAGGAGAAGGAGAAAAATAAGTTGCAACAGCATTCGCAGCCGCTAGACGAGCTTGACGCTCAAGACTTGTATCTAGCTGACGATGATGTCGATGATTAGACGATGATGTCATTTAGTACGCATACATCGATGTGAACAAAAGTGACAAATAAATATAAACATAACACTCTAACGGCACGTAGAAAAGTGTTTTGTGAAGGACGACGAATAACGAACAGTTAGAAGAGGAAAACAACACGACGAAAAATGACCACACGACTTTTCTCGATGTATATATGTAAAGATCGCGAATAGTAACAGAACAGGACAACAGCGGTAGCGACATGCATTGTGAAATGATGTCATTCGATGTCGATTGGAAAGTGATGTGTTTTGAAAAAGATCAATAGATGAGAAAAATCAAATTTAATTTCAATTACATCAAAATGAAAATAAACGTTTCTCTTGACATAATGTCATGACTCATGTGAAGAGTTTTCCTTTCAAAGCATCAATTGCTTTCAGTTGTTGTTATCATTACCAAACAAAAAAAGTGGGCAAGATTTTCTTTCTTTTCGGTTACAAATAGAAATCTATCTCATATGAATTACCTGATGGACAACAACAGTTGACATTTTTCGTTTGTTAAGACACCGTGAATTTGTCTGAACTCGTTTTCGATTGATTAAAACTACTACTTGTATACCACTCGATATGTCTTAGTGAATACGTATGTGTATATGTATATACATGTATATATACGTTTGTGCGTGCGGAGGTCGTTGTTAGTTTCCCCCCTTTTTAATCTATAATAGACAAAGGCACATCGCTCTCTGTCTCTCTTTCTCTGTCTCTATGTTCTCAAGCTAAATCAAGCGCACACAAAACGCGAATAGACCGATGAAAAGAATATGCAGAATAAAAAGAAATAAACCGACCGAATGGGGAGAGTGCTCTCTTGCGCGTCGTCACACGATGTACTCATCACCATCAGCCTAACCAGTCAGCGTCGACCATTGCCGGCGCTATTGCATGCGAGATTAGCAATATACAAGAAAAACGAACACAGCGAGTTTGATGAAGAGGCAAAGGATAGAGGAGGAGGAGGAAGGATGAATGAAAAAGAAAATGAGTGATGAACAGACTGATCGGTCGACACAACGAACGAACAGTCGTCGACTTCCGGTCGCGCAATGCAATATATTTATGTGCGAGCGAAAGGAAATGGGGTGTGTAGCGTACAATTATAGAAGAGTCTGGTTTGATAGCTAAAGGTGCAATGTATCGCTTGAGATGTCGATGTAATGTTTCTCCTTTGATTTTGATCGTGTTAGATACATTTATCACTTTTTTCTATTTTCTCTTCAATCTAAAATAGGCTATTTACTAGATGAAAAGTACTGAAATAGATGTCGGAGTGATGAGTTTTCTTTTCTTATTATGCAGTGTTATATATATATATATATTTATATGCAGAGAAAGCATTTTTCTAGGGTTCTCATTTTCTTTATCGAATCTAACTGACAGCCTATCTCATGGTTAATTGAGAATCTAGCTTTTTTTGTCTCATTACTGTATTCTCTTTTTAAATGGCGATGTGTCGACAATCAAAGCTCTTCAGACATGGGACAGAGCAAGAGATGCCTCTCATTTCATCAGTAGATTCAATGCGTCAAGAGGACTAGAGAAGCTATCTTCTTCTCTCTTGATGATACTCGTTCGGCCCAAAACAGCTGCTGCCATCCTATGTGACATCACGCTTTTCTTTCATGGAGCTTATATATGTATATATACGTGGAATCAGTAAATAATGATTAAAGTAACCGAAGGTTTTAATTAATCAAAGAAAAGAAACTTCAAACGAAGAAGATGTCATTTCAAGTAGTCGTACTTCTTTCTCATGCCAAAATTTTAATTTGGCAATACGATTAGAATACAATAGAACTAATTCGGGCAATTCTACTCGATTATTTAATACGTTTTCCTGACAACATCTGCCTTTTCTGTTCTTTGTCGTGGACTAGCCTCATACACACACACACACACGCACACAAATGCATACATAGGAATCGATTAATTCGATTAGAGACCACTAAGTAGCAGGAGAGAAGAAAAAAAAAAGAGAAACTTTTTCCATTTATTATCTACACATGTGCTAGGTCAATAATGATGAAAATTTCTTCAATATCAATATATATACTTACCGTATAAGATGAGAGCACTTCAACGAAATTGGCAATGGATCACCCACTAGTGCGACCACAAGAACATTAAGGAAGAGGTAAGGGTCCGTGTCGCGTCGATGTTGTCAATTGCACTGCAGGCCGTCACTAACACCAATGTAGTCGTCGGAAAGGAGAGTAGCAAAAAATCTACAACAAGAATCGAACAAAAAAGAAAAAGAAGAGAAACCGGGACAGAATATAGGGAGAAGGAAAGCGAGAATGAGAACAACAGGCCTCTTCTTCCTTCCTTATGTATATGAAGCTTTGTACGTCGATAGCATAAAAGCAAAACGAGTAGCAGCAACAGCTAATAAACAGTGCACTGCTCTCCAGTCCAAAGTGTTGCACTTTGGTCGTTTCGAGAGACGAAAATAACGGAAATCTTTATCTTTCTCAACATAGACATACATTGTTTGTTCTAAGATATTTCTTCTTTGATTGTGTACCTGATTAGTTCACCAGTAATAATCTGCTGATCAATCATGCATTAAATTCAATCTTGATAAAATCGAATGCAGAAAAAAAAGAAAAACAGAAAAAAATCTCGTGCACATTGTGACCAGTGCTTGATGCGACTAATAAACCAAAAGATATTACTTCTCTGATTTTTTTTTCTCTCTCATTCCTAACTCTATTGCTTTTGCACAGCTGTTACCAGCAATACTCACAACACTAGAGCATCGCGTTGTTAAACATACAGATAAGAGGTGTGTTTGTATGTTTCGTTATGTGGTCCGGTAAAATTTGTTGCTACTTTTTTCTCAATATTATTGTCATTGACGATGATAGTGATAATAAAAGTAGTGAGATTTATCTAGAATGATAACCTGAAATGAATAGAATATGCATAACTTCTTGGTTTCGTATTCATTTTCTAGCAAATAAAAAAAAAATGTAGAAGAAAAAAGAAAGAAAGAGGGACTGATTAGCAGCTGGTTTGACTATATTCGTGGACGCAATGAGAGCAGACAGGATGGAAAACAGTAAACGAGAACGAAAGAAGAAGAAGAAGAAAAAAGAAAAAAAAAAAGAAAATAAGAACATAAAACGATGATGATTTTTTTTTCTTCTTGACGAGGAGTACGAACACAAACGCGAGTAAAAACAAATTGTTAGATATTTTCTCTCTCCTCTTTTCTTGTCGACATTTTTTTCATATATATATATGATTTTATACGTGTATATGTCTACTGTTTCTTATGTTTTTGTTTGCTTATGTTTGTCATTGTTAATAATTTCAAATTACAAACAAATAAGAGAAAATTGACCAAATACATGCCACAACAAACAACACAAACATCGTGTAAAACAAAATAAAGGATATAGCCCAGATACATTGAGCCGAAAATAGTCAGCAGGGAAAAAATGACACGTAGACGAGCAATTGTTTTTGATGTATATGATCGATTAAGAATTATAGATAAACAATAATAAATCAAACCAACTAACGAATCGGGAATATTCAATGGTGAATCTTCGGGCAATAAACCAAATCCTCGTCCCCATCGTGAGGTGAGCACACGTGAACAACTCATACGTTCACTTATATCACATGCTGCTCGATAGGATCGATCACCTGTTGCACGTGTTTCCACGTAGAATGCATATAATGAAAGACTAATACCAACAAGACATAGAATTGTTACACTATGTCGATAAACAGACAACGAAACCATCTGAGGTTCTAATGAAAAAAAAATAGAAGAAAGTAATTGAAAATTTTCTTTTTCAAGTGGAGTCGAACAGTAAGCAATCAAAGGAATGAGTTTTATATAAAGAAGATTAGAACAACAAGTCTAGTAATGCAATCATTTCTTATTAACACTTGATGTGGAACTCATTGAAATCGGATACTTGGGTTTGAATCAGTTTAGAGCAAAGGAAGTAATTGGATGCAATAGAATACATACCTTGCACGATTTGGATTAGGATATTTGGTGAAATAAATGCGTGGAACGAAGAATCAAAGATCAAATCTAGGAGAAATTGACGAAATTAGAAAATAAGTCAAATCAATACTAGCTCTTTATTCAATTTGATGTTATTTACATGATGATGGCGTACAAAGAAAAACTAGATTTGACAATTTGTCAGATAGGTTCACCGAAGACACATGTTGAGATGGGTTGGTAAATCATTGAAATGTAGAAGAAAAACAAGAAAAAGAAAAGGTATATATTTGTTCCGGTTAAACGCATACACACAACACATGAGATGAGTAGATGGAGAGCAGAAAACCAACGTGAGGGGTGAGTGTGAAAAGGAGGAAGAAAACAATTATCACAACAACAAAACTGAGTTATCCGGTTTTGATATTAGCCGTTTTGATATCATAAGCTGGTTGCAATTTGAGAAAAAGATTTTGTCGCGAGAGACTGACTCTTTCCGTTGAATTTGTTTTTACTGGTAATGTTTGTAATGGATTGTTAGTTGTGTTCAACTCTTGGGAAGATCTCGTTTGTTTTAAATTTCCATGAATGGAAGTTGTTTTGACCATTAATGAGCGTTGTTGATGCTGAGCAGCTAATAGAGCAGCGATGGAAGATGTCGATGACGATGCTGAGAGATTGTAATTCGAAAATGAATGGTGCGATCGATTAAAGGATGATGATGTTGACGAAGCTAAGCTCGATGCTACAGCTGGCGAAATATGCCGTTGACGAGACTTCTTTCGGATTTGTTGAAGAAGAAAAAAACAATCTGTACATATGTCAATCGGATCTGTACGCCATGGGCTTGAGTTGACTTGAGCAATGCTATTGCCCGGAGTCGAACACCGACGTGAACCAGCATCATCTGGATTTAGATCATGTAGAACGTCATTCATTGTTGGCGTTTGCGGCGATCTAAAGCAAGTTTAGATGTTCATTAATATATTCAGTAACTGTCGTTCGACTGGATAAGAGAAACAAGCCTTTCACTTTGTCCGAACAAAGAAAGAAAAACATTTTAATTTTTCATGATACACACGTACGGATGCACATGATGACATTTGTCTGTGTCAATACTTACTGCGTATCAAGTGAATGACATCGTTCGGAATTCGATAAAGATTTTGATAATGTTAATGGAGTGATTGCTTGAATGGGAAGATCATTCAATCGTTCTTTTGGTAAAGTAATCTAATTAAATCAAGATATTCAAGAAGAAAATTTCAATATACAATTTCATTTCCTCGTACTTGTGTGACACAATTGCGACAAATCTTCTGTTTACATACGCTGCATTGAATACCGAATGTGAAAGTCAACAGATTGAAATAAACCTTTCGACATGTAAAACACAACTAAACCAAGGTAGAAATGAAATATTTTTTTCCTATACATCCGAGAACATTGCCTTACTTTGCCCTGAGCAACTTCATTGTATAACTTCTCATCGAACAATAATGTTTCCAACTCCGATCGTGTAATAACATTTCTTATATGACAAAATTCGTCGTAAGTCAACGAAAGCGAATCCGAACTGTCTTTTAAAAGCTAGAAAAGATTTACACATAAATATTTAATCGATTCAAAAAAAAGAAAACTTGCAAGAAAATCTAAGCCACAAGAAAGGCACACAATACCTGTACAATACGTTCTTGTAATTGCATGCTTGAGTGTATGAATCAATCAATTGATTACTAATGGTCTGCGTTATGTCGAGTGTTAGCACATCAAATAATAACAGACTGTTCGTTTATTTCTATTCCATATAGACAAATGAGTTCTCATCAACCAGCATTTCTTGTCGTACTCATGTTTGCTTTCTTTCTTCGTCGAGCTTTTCTTCTTCTCTCCGGTACCGGATCACTATGGTGCGTAGGCTGGATCTTTTTTTTCTTCTCTTTGACATAGCCGGTAACAATTCGGAAACAAATTCTTAGGAGCGTTTATTATCGACGTTCTTTTTTCTCTTTCTTTTCTTCTTATTTTCTACAACGGATCTCTGAATGTATATAGATGTCAAGATCTCATGTGCTTGCTTCGATAAAACTTGATAATTATACTAATCTACGAGATAAAACCTGAGAGGTAATAACATACCATTCAATTGCTGACAAGCACAGACAACGATGAAAGCTATAGATAATAGATGAAAAACAAACCGGAAGGAGTTTTTCCATTGAGATGTATTCTAATTCAAAATTCTCTATTGTTGAATAATTAATTTTTTCAGTTGATGCTTTTCTCTTTATGGAAATCTTCGATGATGAATAAGATTTATTTAGATTTGTGATTGGTGATTCATCTTGATCAGAGAAGGAGGAGAGGTCGAGTTTCAAGAGAGAATGTTTTTCTTACTTTTTATATTATCTTCAGGTGATGTTTCAAGAAGGCAATCAACGACCATAACTCGTTTCCTTCCATATTCATCACGATATTCATCATCGGAACCTGAATCACTTTCATTGGAATTCTGTAAATAGAAGAAAAACTTCAAAAACAAACATTGCTCTTAAAAGATAACACCTTACCTTCACCGGTTGAATACGTTTACGATTACAATCACTTGCTGCAATTTTTTCAATTGGCTTCAATTTTCTGTCTTGCTTGATTTCAGACATCAAACGATCATGTAGACAATATTCATTTTCGATCGGTTTATTTGTCTGCATCTAGAAGAGAAGATCGTTTCGTTAGGTTCATCTACTCAGATGTGAATTGTATTCTTTTCTTTTTTACAGTTGTCTTCTTTAAATTCTGTTGGCGTTTGGTTATTTCATCTAACATTCGATCATTGTCTCTGATGTGGTTTGATTGGAAAACATTTTTGTCTAGATCGATCGTCACTTTTCGCAAACATTTTTCGTTATTGAATTGTAAATATTCCGATGTCACATTTTTCCAAAGTGCGGCCTAAAAACAACAAGTTAATCCATCAAAACATGACAACAATATTTTCTTTTTGTTGAAATCTAACCCAAACAGAATAATAACTAGTCAATGTTTTATCATTTGTTGATGATTGGGGTACAATTTCCAACGCTGTATATTGCTAAAAATATCCAAAATAGAACGAAGTTGACATTGAATTCATGTACCGAATGTTGTGCAAGTTCGATTTCTAATTCGAGTGTATCACTACAAAGTATCTGAATAATCTGTTGATTATATAAAGCAATCGGATTGGTTTCGAAGTTTTGCATTTCAGTGGTATGGTGAGTTGTTTGTAAAGCATTCGATGATTTTATCGTTGTGTAATCGATACATTTCTATGGACGAAAGAAAAACGTGTTTGATGGGTGAAAATGAAGAAGTCGATGATTACAAGTAAGGCTCGATGAATTGCTCGTCGAGTGATATCTTCCTCGACCAGATCATCACTGATAATACCTTCATCGTCATCTGATAATGTCGAGCGATCATCAGCTGATAAAGCTAACCCGAGATAAACATTCTTCTATCAAAAGATATCAGGTCGAAAAGAAAACATACTATGAAATTGTTTGAGGAAATCATAAAAGTCTTCAAATTCAGATGAACGTTCGATCTTCGACGATATAGAGTAATCCGTTGCTAGACGAAGAATAATTCGGCTGGTCCATTTCAAGATCTAAATAAACAACATCATTATTAATCGAATGAAAAACACTTTTTAGTTCATCAATTCACCGATGTTGTGTTTGTACGTTGTTCAAGATGGTCTATTCACAAAAAAATAACACCTAAATAATTGAATAATACCTGATAGTCTTACGTTTACTATTCGACAAATGCTTATAGAGTAATTCATTGTCGACCGTTACATTTCCGTTCAAATCGATCATTAATAATTGTAAACCAATCGGTATACCGATGTTCGAACTGATCCATTTCATCAATGCGAGATTTTGCAATGAAAAGATCAATGATTGATAAAATAACGCTAGTGCTTGACTTGGTTGTAGAACATGGTTAAATAAAGATACTGTCTTACAAAAACATATGCGTTGCATTGAATGAGAAGATTAATTTGGAAGTTTTTCAATAATTTATTTTCGATGAAGATTACATTGTGAATTTGCTTAGAGATTATTATCTCGAAATAGAAGAAAGAAAATAACAAAAACAGCGAATTAGCTGAACATAATATTTCTTTCTTTTATGATTCAGATAGCGTTATTAATGGAGGAAAGAGAACGAATAGTATTAGAGGTAGAGTTTTGTTTTAAAAGAGTTCCTTATATGTCAATGACGGAAACGAGAAAAAATCTTCAAATTTATGATCATATATGTTTGAAAGAAATCGTTGAATCTCATATTTCCTGCAATTCTTATCAAAAGTCAATGTCAATTTTCTTTTTCTAAAGACTATAATCATCATTGAATATATTAAGTAGTTGACATATGCAACGCAGAATCTTTCGCCCGGTTACGATCAATGAAAACCGAACGATGTTTGCTTGATCGTTAGCTTCAGACTGTTGTACATCGACAGAAGATGTTTGAATTCAATGAGTACATGTTATTGAATATGAAAATATGTTGTTGAAGATGTGTCTAACCGAACACATGCACAAACAATGCGTTACTAAGACGACCGACATGTTTCATCACTCTTCGTTTTTCACTCGTACATACACATCAATTGATGTACACACCCGATAGGTCTCTCTTTCTCTCCTGTTCTAATTGCATACAGTCTACAATGGTGCTCTCTTCATATTTCATCCTTCCACTTTTAAGAAGGAAAAAGAACTTGTGATTATTCTTTTTCGCTTTAATGTGTCGACGTAATCATTGAAGAATAGAGAAAAAGAAAGACAAACGACAGAATCTTATCCGTTGGTCAGCTCACTCTGAACAATCGCATAGAAGAACGACGAAAACGAAAAATTATCTTTTATTTGAAAGAATGATTAACAATATGATATCCACAGGAGCCAGTTATCATCGACGCTTGTCAATACTGACAATCTTTCTAGCTTCCATGGCTTTCCTGTTAGTTATTACATCTGTAGGAGCTTTCCTCTATGTGACTCGAAAAGGTAAATACTTGGAATCATCTTGGCAGAGAAAAAAATTTATCTTCTCTAGAAAAAATCCTTCGTCGACTTCATTTGATCTCAGTTATCATCATGATCATCGTTGAATTAGGCTTTCTCGTCGCCATTATTTTCTGTTGCATTACACAAACAAAAAGTAATAGAGAAATACATTCGATTCGCATTACATGAAATCAGTCATTATTTCATTTATTTGCAGATAGTCTCGGACAAATCTTAGCTGTCTTTCTCATTCTTATCTCACTCTTTGTTTTAATGGCACTGATTTATTTCTTACGTAAGGATCAATTCAAATATTGTCATGCGAATCCTTTCATTTTTATTTCTCACCTACAGTTGAAGATGTAATCAAAGAAAAAATCGGTCCAAATCCTCATCATTTCAATCCATACAAATCTTATGAGATATGTGAAATTAAGTCTGTCAGTCGACATGAATCCCCAAGACCGGTTTTAGCTGATGAAAAAGCCATACCAATCATCGAATCAACGATTATTCCATCCTATCCGCGAATTCCAACGCCACCAACGCCCAGCATTCTATCACCGCTGCCAACTCCGGATAACATGCTTAGCCTACCATCAAATCAAAATACATTTACGTTCCCTCAAGAATCATCTTGTGTTGTTGATTTGGACAAAGCCCGTCGAGGTACCGAGTCATATTTGTACATCGAATTGAATTGTACGTCTTTTCTTCTTCGCAGACTTGTTAGCTGCTATTGAAGAACGAACAATTCCTGCATTAGAAAAAGCCATACAACAAGTCAAAGATCATAATTTTCTTCATCAATTGAAATACGAATGTGAACGAGCATTAGAACTTCTTCATCGGTTGATGAAAATTGAACATATGAAGTAATACAGTGCATTGCAGAGGATGCCTACAGATTCAAACATGAAACTACTTTAGAATTCGAGTTCTACGATTAAATCAAGCTACAATCGCTGAGTTGCACAGCTATACGAAACCGCCGGATGAAGTATCGACGGTCATGCGTGCTACTTTTCTACTTCTCGGACATTATGATAAAGAAATTCAGGTGAATTTCGTTGACGAAGAGAAATCTACATGTTTTGCTTTTCCATTCAAAGGATTGGGCGCAAATTCAAAACCTATTGGGTCGCTTAGGAAAAGATAGTGTTCGTCGACGATGTTACGAACTTAGTCCACTTCACATTCCAGTTGAGAAAGCTCATGAAGCAAAAGATATTCTACGAAATTATGATCTAATACGTGTCAGCGAAATCTCCATTGGCTTGGCAGCATTTTTCAGTTGGGTAAGTTTCAAAACACTAGTATCAAGAAAATGATGTGTTCCGATGTATCCTATAGGCAGTAACAATGATCGATGAACGAGAAAAACTGTTAGAATCACAACGACAGATTGGTTGTTAAAAAGACTGATTCACTTCTCTACTTTTCTTCGAAAAATAATACTAGAATAATCTAGAATAGATCGAATAAACAAATGTTTATTTTGAAATGTAAGAAAAACAAAGTACACCATCCATTAGTTCATATCACAAATACACACGCAAGATATATATGTACAGTTCAAGAGAATGTCATGCATCTTCAGTAATGCTTATCTCTGTATATCGAGGTAATAATCTCGTTGTACTAAAAACATCAGCACTTGAATTAACGGCAACTGCATATGAATCATCATCATCAGCGCCACGATCAAATAGTAATTGGATATTTTCAGATTGACGATGAGGTGTGGTTATATATTGTCCAGTGGTGCTCGCTGATGATGACAAGGATGTAGTTGATAATCGTTTGAGTTTTCGATCGGCTGGATAACGTTCGACGATAGTTGTATCTTCGTCATCAGCAGACGAGGATGGTTGATTGTGTGCCATTTGTTTCTGTTGTTGCTGTTCGAGTTCGAGTTGTTCAAGAATATGACGAATGTCGTGAGCGAGTTGAGTGAAAGTTGGACGTTTTAGTGGATCTGCATTCCAACAAACTGACATCGCTGATTTATAGAGCAGTGGAGGACAATAAGTAGGTTGAGGGAGACGATAGCCGTTTTTAACATATGTAAAGATATCAGCATTGTCAATTCCAGGATATGGCGTTTTACCACGACTTAATAATTCCCATAGAAGGACACCAAAGGACCACTAAATAGTAAACTAATAGGAAGACTTTCTCTCGTTATTTCGCATTAAACTTACCACATCGGATTGAATGGTATATTTCGACGATTCAATTGATTCAGGACTAAGCCATCGGATTGGCAATCGTCTCGGTGGCATTTGTATAACTTGTCCGTTTCTTTCTTTTGTTGTTGTTCGTGGTACAAGATAATAATCTCGATCGAGAATATCTCGACTAAGACCGAAATCCGATATTCGACAAATTAGGTTCTCATCCAACATACAATTTCGTGTTGCTAAATCCCGATGGATAAATTTCAACGATGATAAATATTCCATTCCATCAGCAACTTGTATTCCCCATGTTATTAGCTGTCGTACAGTTGGTCGATTCTTTTCACTTGATATATAGCTTCTTAAATCACCATTTTTCATATAAGGCAACAGTACCATTGCTTTCCGCACAGGATCCCATACGACACCAATCAAAGAGAGAACATTTGGATGTGAAAAATCTTTCATTCGATTGGCTTCGAATAAAAATTCATGCATTGACGCCACGTTCTGATCACGAAGAACTTTAATTGCAACTTCGAGTGGCTTGTTATCATTCTGTTTCAGTTCTCCTCGATAAACATCACCAAAACAACCTTGACCAATCTTTTCTGCTACAGTTAGATGTTTCGAGTTGATTTGCCATTTTTTACCTAATTCACACCAGACATCTTGGTAATATTGCGGTGGTTTCGTTTGTTTCTGGTATTTTTCCGAAAACTGAAAATAACGACGACGAATAAATATAACAAATAGAAATAATAAACTCAATATTGTGATTGATGTTAAAATAATTAAGATCAATATTGTCCAGGAACCGATTTGTTTCGTTAAGTACGGAATGGATAATCCAGAATGTGAATCCGTACGATTTTGAATGATAATTTTACCAATTAGAAATGTTAGATTTGTTCCAATACGAATCTAAACACATTTTCTTCTTACATTTAGAACTTCCATATTGTTTTGTACTTACGTCAATATTAGCTTCATAGTCTTTGAGATTATTCAGTGCTGCTTTCGATAACGTACACGTGAGATACGTATCCGTTAGGTTCATTGGTAAGCAAGCATTGTGAATATTGTCGATCTGCACGTCGATAAGATCTAACGAATGTGTAACGGCAAGATTTGCTCCCTTAAGAAAAAGTCAAGAAGAATTTCAGTATGATGGGTTGTCTAATATTTACTTCGAATTTGATAATGTTGGTTGAATTGATTTCTTGAATGTAATCTTTGAATGGGAAATAAATTGGATCGTCAACAATCGTTAGAATATTATCTTCGGGAATGATTTTGATGTTGTCCATGAAGAACGTGACGTCAAGGTCAATAGGTGGACTTAAACCAAGATTTCTATCGATCGCAGGTGATAGACAGATCATTTGTGTACTTGAAGTCGATTCGCATAATGAAATAAACTCATAATCTGATATATTGTAAACAAATTTCATGATAGGCATTTGTACGACATTCAAATCTTGCCCATTGACGATTAGTTTGAATCCACCACTGAAAAAAAAACATTATTTTTTAAAATCAATTCTAAAACAACGATCGGATGTTCCACCTTAAGATTGATGTTTTCGGATACCAGTCGAAAACTATCGGATTCGGACGACATTGGAAGTATGTTCTTTCTAATTGCCATCTTTTCTCATTCAGTTGAATACTCAATTCTAATCGCTCAGAATTATTCGTACACGCCTGATTGATGCATTCAATTTCGTCGGAGGTTACTCTAAAAAGAAACAAAGGACATTGCACGCACAATCACCTGGATCGAAAAATATTCGTCTGCGATATGATTGCATCTGGTATAGAATGCCATACCAAATACAACGTGATAAACTGGATTTATCTTCTTGGACCTTAGTCCTCATGCCTGGAAGGCAAGTCTTACTCAGTAATGTGGCATTGTTTGTTTCCTAGGAAGATTTTCATTGTTGAAAACAGATCTAGACTTTCGTCAAACGCTAAATTTTGCAAACGAATCTTTGTTCCACCAGCAGCTGGACCGAAATTTGGCACGAGAATTGGTTTAGGTATCTAAATTCAATCATTAACTTTCTACTCATGAACGACAAATTTCCATCCGTACATAGATATTTAGTTTTTCCGATAATTCAATGCTTCCCAAGAGATCCGTGTCACCCAGAGCTAACGAACGATTAGGTTTAATATCTAACGAAATGATTCCACTAGCCGATTGTCGTGGAACTGTTAAATTACACGTTAAACTAAAGCAAAAGAGATGAGCATAATACAGGTTGAAAACACTCTTCACTAGTGACAAACCTATCATTTCCAACACTTTCTATAGTACAGATAGTTTGCATGTAGCCCAATGAAGGATATTTGACTGAAACATTTACTAAATGTGCGTGTACTCCTTCGAATAAACCAATTATGACTAGTGTAACTCGTTCGTTATTGACACTGATCGTTTTCGGCATTATCTATTCGAGACAATTCTTTACCAAAAGGAATGAATTCATAAATAACAAACTTGATCGACTGTCGGTGGACATCCACGATTGAATATCAATGAATTCGACGATAACGAACATTTACCATCGAACCATATGCAAGATTTACTATCATACCGTCGGCTGCCAATACACGAACGACATGTTTCGTAGATTGAACAAGAATTATACGCATATCGATGGAGCTAAATGTGACAGCAAGATTGATGCTTACAAAAACTACGCAGAAAATCATCTAATTACCTCAGCTCCAACAGCGAAGATTAATGATTCATGTTCGTAGTCAATTACGTACTGCGGATTAAACGGCTCAGTATGATAGACAGCTTCATGCAACAGATAAAGTGTTGTTTGATTTGACCGAATGAACTAAATGTGTTACAGAAAGTGTTAAAAACAAGACTATCTTCTCGCAGTTCGACAAAAACAGATGATATCAGAACAGATTGCATACCTTCAACACTTTTCGTTCATTCGTACTCATAATTATAATATCTTCCTGAGCAAAAATAAAACTAATTTTAACATTTTTTGCCATTGTATCATAGATCTTCTCTCCGACTGCTCCAATCATTCCATCCATATAAGTATTTGTACGATATGGTTGCCACGCACATTCATTAATATCTGTTTGATTTTGCTCTAAAGTTTTTTCGCATTTCGGCCGAGTTTCGACACTATCAACGATATGATCTAGACGATAACCATTGCCATGTTGACATTGAAGTTTCGATTCTTGAAACGCACGCAAAATTTCATTCATCGAATACATACAAATGAAATTATCAAAAATAACATATAAACTCGTCAGTTGATCAAATGAATAAAATGCTCCTGTAATAATCGATGTTTTCTCACTCGTATTACGACAGTTTAACAATGGTATTTCGTCGTACGTAACACGCATTGCAATAGTAGACTGACATAAACGTGCAATACGTGATGATTTCAATATATAGTACGTATATTGTTCATAATCGAACCCGTAAATATATTCATAATTGTGTTTCGTCATTAAATGTTCAGGTAAGAACGTTAGAGATGTTATCAATGTATTATCACTTGACTCTAACTGATATTTGATATTATAACTAAGCAAATCTTTGCGCAGTTCAATTTGAGAATTAATTATGTTACCATTGCTTTCAAGACGGTTACCATTCAACGCTGAACGAATGATATTTGTTGACATGAATGTATAACAACCCGACAAACAACCGAGATAATTGGTTTCGATGGATGAATCGAGTATGTAAGTTCGACTGATATCATTTGCATCGTAGAGAATACAACGACCGATAATTGAACGTGCACAGATGATTAATAATTGTTTAATTTGATCGTAAACAAAAACACTAACGCCATATTCTGTATTATCAATGGATGAATGAAGTTGAACGCGTCGATGTAACAAAAGGAGAGTTTGATTTGTTGTTGACCAATGCAATTGATACAAATGCGAGGAAGATATTGCGAATAGAGTCGACGTATTTTTGATATAAAGTAAATTATCAATCGAAGATTGAAAAGTATAACAATTGATGATTGTTATTTGTAATAGGAGAATACAAATCGTTTCTTTATACATGACTAAATAAAATGAACAGAAAATAAACACGATGAATGTTATAAATTAGAAATGATATCAGCGAACGATCGATCTTCTTTGATTTTCAAAAGAAGAATGTTTATGTATGTGTATTCGCTAATGAGTGTGAAATATAGATCGTTAGAATCAAACAATCGGTGAACTCAAAAGTGAATGAACTGCATTTGCTTTGATATTTTCGTGGTTGTGTTGAAATTCAAAGAAAGAGAACAAAAGATTTCAAGAGAAACGTTTGTATGCATCGTATGATCCATCATGTTTAATTACTCAGTTTAAACACAAGGTTGGATAGTGTGTACCATGATTAAAGTAACGACAGAACTCACTTTTAGACTAAGAGAGGATATGATGAAGAAAATATTTTTCTCATCGCTCGTTTATTCGATAGAGAGAGAGAGAATGAATTTCTCTCTCACTTATTCTCTTATTTTTCTCCTTTCCTGTTTGTCACGTTAGCCAGAGCGAGGATAGTGCTATGAAGTATGTGTACCCATAGCTCACATGTCTTTATTGTTAATGATGATTCATTCATCAAGGAAACGAGTCGAGATAAGATGATGACGATTGGCATTTACTTTCTTTTCTGTTATATTTTTCTATTTGTCTTCAATCGTTTCGAATAATGATCGGAGCCAAATAACGATCGGTCATATCGAGCTTGTTATCAAACATATTGAGCTCTTCTCTTCTCTTCTTTTCTATTCATCGCTGACCAGATGTGTACATTTTCTAATCATTTCGTTCGTTGTCCGAACGCATAAGATTAACATTCAACGAGTCTGCAATTATAGACGTGTATAGACGGACAAGCTGGTGTTGCTCGGATATTCATCCGAAAAGCATAGTAAAATTTGTCTATTTACTTTATTTCCTCTTTCCCATTCATATGATTTCATTTCATCGATTCGTAAGAGACGATTGAGTATCTCTTACTTCCAATTGATTAGATATGAGAGGTCAGCGATACAGATAAATGAACGTGAAGAAAATTCAAGTAGTATTTGACCTAGGCTACTGAATAGAAAAAGTAAAGAATTCAATGACAGAAACATTGCTGTTCCTGTGAATGAACAGACTAATCTCATACAGATGGTTGTGGATTTTTTTGTATCTAATTTCCTCATGACAAATTGGCATTTTCGTTGCCTGTACAATGGATTATCAAGACATTAGATGTTCAATTACAAAAGGTTAGCATGATGACTGATATTACACTGATTGTAACTGCATATTCGATGATAATTATAGATAAATTAGCATGAAACTGACTAGATGAATCATGTTATGTCTCGGTCATTACCAATATGTTAATCATTTTCGTAGTCTATTGACAAGTTTGTTCAGTCTTTGGGCAATGTCATACGGAGTTGAGACTTCAATATAGCTCGACTCTGCATCATTTAGTTCATGCTATGTAACATCAGCACAAGAATTGCTCGAACCTTTTTATTTCACAAAATAAAGAAAAAATATAGATCTATCTGACAATCATATCAACAATAACAATATCTTGGAATCTATTTGACAAGTATCATCACAAGAAAAAGAAGAAGACTAACTCATTTGAATTGGTGTATTAAAGTAAAATTGGGCGAAGAGATCACTAACACATACTTCAGCATAACCACTTTTTTGTACAATACGATCAATATGTCCTTGCAGGTCATTCATTGTTTTGGAAATCAGACGCATCGTATCCGCTGGTAGACTTTTCAAATAAGTATCGATTTGTTCTGCAAGAAAACGAAACTTATCACTAGACTTTCACTCTAAATACGTTCCTTACCTGATTTCGTTCGATTGATTGATTGCTTGTAAGAATCAAGATTGAACAGCTGTTTAAGGAAGCGAAGTTGCAAATTCAATTGACGATCATCATACTGAAAAGCAAATAATGTATGAATTGAGAAAAGTCAAATCGATTGGTCATTACTTCGGTGATGAGATCACTTTTATTACACGATGTACATGTATGTCTCTTATGTAACACTTCTAACGGTGTTTGCCGTGTTCGAAATGCACAACACGTGTCGTCTTCACATCGCAACCAATTCTGCATCAAAAGAAAAAGAATAGGGAGGAATGACTTAGGACAAAACCTACCTGATAATAACGTCGAATTGCCTTACTAATCATCAATGTCAGACGATTGCGTAGATAGATGACATGGTCAATTGGTTGACTCGAACAACTGATATTTGTGCATCGAAGAAGTGGTGACGCACATGTCTTATCCTAAATATTTCAATTTAGTCGAAGCTTATTGAAAATACCCGTCATACTTCGTTGAAAATAAATGGTGCGTTCCAGAAATTCAAAGTGTCGCATTTCACACATGAGAATGAAAATGGATCACATTGTTTGAACGCTTCTGCGCCTTCCCCGAAAAGTAGTTCGTCATCAAAATCATCATTGCCGTTATCGAGGTTATTTTCATCATTCTTGTCTCCATAATTCTTTTGTTGACGTTGTTTGTATTTCGACGAATCTAATCCCAGACATTGAGCAAGATATGCTTGATCTGTACCATCAAATGGTTCTAATAAACGTGATATAACAGGCAAAAGTTGTTGATGCAAATAATAATTAATATCAATCGTCAACGATGATGATGATAAGATCTCTTCACGTAAGTAACCACGTTGCATAGCAGAGTTTTGTGTACCATCCTAGGAAATAATCCAGGATGATATGGTTTTAAAACGAATACAATGAATGTTATACTTCGCAGACGATATAGGCAATTGTATCACCGCGCTTCATTTTTCTTCCCGTGGAATTCGTATTGAAGCGAACAGCTATTTGAACATGGGGTAAACTTTTCACATCGGAATAATCACTTGGGTCTTTGGAAAGTTGCTGAGAACAACAAAAAACACGAATAAAGTGAAATGAGGAAAGTAGAGAACTCACTCGGTTGATTTCATATTCAGCAATATCAATTTTACCGGCACGCATTTCGTCACCCAGATCTCGTAAGCGATTATGAATTGTATCGAGAACATCATCACGTGATTGACCAGAAAGTATAACTGATACGACAAATCTACAATGCATATTAGGTAAGCGAACTTGTCTCTTTGAATAGAAACACTTACTCTCCAGTTGAACGAGCTAATTGACACCAATCACGTCGAACGATATCTAAACCTTTCAATTCTGTTTTGTATGTGAATTCTTGTGTTGGAGATTTTTCAACAATCAATGCAGCATATTTCTTCTTTTTCAGCAAAAGCATACATTTAAATACACCATCGATACCAATTTCAACACTTTTATATTGACGATTGATTTCATTACGTATCTACACCGAAAGCTTCTTTCAATTACTGATCATACGAAGTCATTGAATCTTACCTTCGCACCAATTGCCATCACTTGATCATAATCGGTAGAATTTGTATTGATCATAATACTATCCGTGTCACCATAAATAACATCATAATTCATCTAGAAATATTCAAATACGTTGATTATCTACCATAAAAATTCTTGAACTTACACGTTCGACTATGGTTTTTGCTTGCATGAGGATCTAGATAAATAATTATTATATGAATAGACAAAATTTCGTTTATTCTTACTTCTCGACCTTTGTATGTAATGAAAGCAGCGAGATATTTACAATAGAATCTTGAATATTTGAAACCCAAACAACCGTATAAGCTATTTGCTGTTAATTTATAAGCTTTTTGACGGATATCGTACTGAAAATAGACAATAGTGTACTTCGAAGAGAATAGATAAGAAAACATACTTGAACAAGTTGCTCATCGGTTAGATTCTTTTTTTCTTTAATTAATTTTTTCACTTCACGACGTCGTTCCACAAGTTTATAGATTTCCAATGGTAAAATACCTTTGTTTATTTCATCAAGAGCAACAATGTCGTCAATTTCATTTGTTTCTTGTTCGCTATTGTTCTAATTATGAAAGAAAGAATTTTGAAAATAATAATTAAAAAATGTCAACTAACGGAGCGTGATTGAATCGATTTCTTCATGTAAGTTGTGAAGCAAACATTAAATTCTTGAATAATTGACGGATATAAACTGTTAAAATCCAACAACAGTATAAAATGGTCATAGAAGCCCTTCTTCGGAGCTAAGACTAAACCTCCAGTATAGGATGTCGACGACGGTTTTGTTGTCTTCTTCTTATTAGGATCATCATCAAGTTCTTCATCGGACTCGTTATGCACCTAAAATGAAGACAAATTTGTGAGCATTGTCAAAAGACAAGTGACTGTGATGTTCATTTTAAATACCTCTTGAGTATGTTTGAGAGCAGATCGATGATTGGAGATGATCGTTCGTTCCGGTACAATATAATCTTTTTCAGTAAATGCATGTAATAATAAATGATCGTTTCGTTCGGAACGACCTCCTGCTAATGTTCGACTCTAGGGAAAAAGAAAACACGATTTGTATTCATTCTCACGAAAATCTTACTAGTAAGTTTCCAGCGATACATGTCAATTGATATGCAAGTGGTAAGACCATCAATTGACAGAAGATATTGAGTATTAATGATGTATTATTTAATGTTGCTTGAACAAGGTCAACAACAGATACTGATGAACTGAAATTCAGCTAAGATTAGAATAAAGCTCAAATCAGAAGTAATGATATACCTGAATGCTTCTCTTGTTTGATCAATAGAATAAGCTCGATAGAGTTGCTGTTGTTCAGTATTTAAAACGACTTTGCATAGTTCTTCAAGATCATACGATTTGCATTTTGTTAATAATTCACGTGCGGAGATTGAGATATCACATAGAAGACGACCACAGGTTGGATTTTTGATCGTGGAAACCTGGACAGACATACATGATTTCGAAATATTTACCGTAAACAAGCCTTACTTTAGTTTTTCCATCATGTGTTCGGTGAAGGCGGCCTATTTTTGATGCTGTTAAACCAACTTTCAATTTCTGACAACGCGATAAGAATAATTCCAATCCGAACATGCGCATATCATGACCCTTACATAGAAGGAATACGAAGATAGACAAATGATTATCATTGGATTATCTACTTACAACAATGACGTCGGGATCTAACAATTGAAATTTCGATATCAAATACATTAGTAAGGCTCGTTCACCGGGCACAATTGCGATGTTTATTTTCTAGAAGGAAGAAGACTTCTTTTATGTCGTAGTAGTTCACCGTGAATGATTCTTACTTGAGATTCAGCTGCTTTGATAAGACCAGGTGGAAGAATACAATCACTGGGTTTAGTTAACGCTGAAAAAAAATAATATAAAGACAAAGAATTGCACGATCTTATATATGATCACTCAACTGACCGACAAAATAGTTTTGATATGGTCGTTTAGGTGCAGCACTATCCATTGGGAATTGTTGATGAACAAGTCCAGATACACATATAACCTAAAGAAAACTTTCTCCATGAATTTGTCAAATTTCTTCTTTCTACTCACTTCAGTTTCATGAGTTTTACTATTAGGCAATGTGACCAAAGATAAAGTCATCGTCACCAACGGCGGTGGTGGTGAGACGACAGTACTAATTTCAATATTGGTGATCTGACGATCTGCTCCATGATAATAATCCACGTCATATTCGAGTTTACACCAACTGCGTCGTGTTTTCACCGGTGCTAAGAAACATGCCAATAGCTTTTCTTGCAATTAATTAGTTTATCAGCTTACCACAATTTTTTATATTTAACCAACATGGACCTTTGAGTTTTTTATCGATGAGTATATATTCAAGTGCAGTTTGATTAGTACCATAAATCGATTGAAATAAATCACCTTGTAAATCGCTAGGTAATGTAGCACAACGAGCCTGAAAAAGAGTTTTTCTTCTAAGAATCGGTACGGATCTACAAGTGAAATCTTACTGGATACTTCATTTCGACGACATCAACTTCATTGAGTAGATCAGTCGCGACCAGTTCCGGATCGAAGCGTCGTTTCTTGACAATCTAAATGTGAACCAATCATTCAATGAGTATTCTCTTTCGTAGTAAAGTCAATTTACTGATGATGTATAATTCGTTATCTTGAATCGTTTTGCAATAATAAATAATTCATCTTCAACATCGGATGCTGTGCTCTACAAATAGAAGATAAAATAACCTCGAAAACTTATAGAAGAAGAAAAAACAATCTTACACCGGATTTGGGTACAAGAAAAATTTGTTTCGGAATGTTGTCGACGATTAAGCAAACACTAACGAATGTTTTGCTCGTTGTTTTATCTTCATTTAACAACGGACTTTTGCCAAAAAGAAATAATTTACCTACAATTTAAACAATAAACATCAACATGATTTTATCGAATGTCTTACCCGGTTGAGCAACTGGATCTTCATAAGCGTCGAACCAAAAGAATCGTAAATGTTCATCTTTATTAGCCGATTCATTCTGATCGGTTTCCTTCGACGGTGAAGTATGAAATGTTCGAGCTGACTTCAATAATTGTTCATCAGTGACAAATTCAAGCTCTTGAGTATCGAATTGAATTAAAGATTTAGAAGCACAAGGTGGCGAGGGAATTTTATGCGTTGGCTGTGGTGGTGGAGCTGCGTCATTCATCAGCTTCGATACAGCATCGAAACTCATGCTGTCATCATCGCCCCAGTCAAGATCTCTCTGTATGTGTGACGACGGTTGGGGTACCGATGCTGGTTTGATTTCTTCAGGCGGAAGAAGTTCTGCTGGTTTGACTTCAAGTTTCTTCGGAATAACTGCTGTTGGCGTTTGTACTGGTACCGATACGGATGGCGTTGTCAATGGATGAGTTGGTTTAGTCTTTGGCTTCTGTAATTCAAACATAATATCCGACAACAATTTATCGGAGTCATCTTTTTCAATCTAAATAAGGAATTGTATGTATTCGGTGGAATAGTAATGTTATCACGAGATATACTTGTTCCTGTCTTTGTATATTTCGTGTTTTGTTGGCGGCAAACATCGATTTGATATCCTGCATGCGCGTTGACTCTTCTTGTGGCTTAGCAAAAACTTGTGCACGACGTTTTGACTCCGAAGCTTTCGTTTTCTGATGATCGTCTTCGCCATCATTATCTTCATTTCCTGAAGAATGCCGTTTTTTCTTCAAACCTGTAATACACAAAATAAATTTGATTTCTCAAACGTTTCTTTCCATTTCGAATACAAACGTTTCGAATCTTTGTGATGAGAATTGCTGGATTTCCGTTTTGTCGACGGTTTAATATCTTCATACATAGCTGAGTCGCTTTCATAGTCATCTTCTTCTTCTTCCTCCTCCTCGTCCTCTTCGTCTCCGTCTACATCTTCACATTCATTTTTGTTCGTTGACTAAAATGCCAATCAATCCAAAAATATTCTTAAATGAACAGATGATCAAATCGATTACTTGTTCAGCAACTGCTGCCTGACCACCTTGTCTTGCTCGTTTCAATTGTTCCAATGCGTTGAGTCGTTGTGCATCATTTCCTCTAACTTTAATTTCTCTTCGAGATCCTAGTAAAGAAAAGAAATACACCTAAGCTCGTCTCGACAAGCAAAACGTACTATCTGACGACATAATTGACCGTAAAATCTGAAAATGAAGCGAAAAATATATTCATTTGCTCATAAATTGAAGTTTTGTCTGTTTTTCTTTTGATTTATTTTTTTAACAATATATATGTTTAGAATAAATAGATGAATATGAGAATAAAAAGGTCGCTAATATGTTGATAAAAAAATCACAGTAGGTGGTGACAAGAGGAATGGAAACTATACACCGACAAAAGAGAAAATGCGTACAAACAGACATACATCAAACAAATTCTTCTCTTCTAATATTAAAATACAACATCAAGAATTTGATTAGAGTTTGTTTTTCCGATATAAATTGCATGAGATAAATGACGAGAATAGAAAAAAAAACAAGGGAAGATGTATATTGCATGAGACTTGAACGTTTATTAAAATTGATCTTCGAGTAATTCTGTTAATCGATTTGCAACACCTTCTTTGCTTGTCCGAATGGTTAAACGGTACATCTAAATTATCAACAAAATGAACAAGAATATGAAACGAAACGGAAATATTTACTTTCGCTTGTTTATTCGGTTCGAGTCGATAGAGACAGCCAATTGGTTGTGTTGAAGTATTAATAATACCAGCTCCACAGAAATTCTCCGCATTTACATCAATACCAACTAAACTGCTCCAGCCGAAATCTTCCAGCTGAAATCGTAAACACATGTGATGTTTTTTAGTTTTGATTTCAAGCGAAGAACTACCTTTTGATTGCAGTCGTTGTATACCATTGGAAATTTGGCTGGAAAAATTTTCTGACATTCTTGATTTGGTCTAGAAATTCAGTAGTGACGATTAGTTGAAAAAGATACAATAATAAAGTTTTACGTACTTGTCAAGATTTCTCCATCGAAGAAAGAAATTGTTTGAATCCATCTCGGCTTTCTCGATAAATTTATTCAAATATAATGGGAATGCATAATCGATTTTCTGTAGCATGTTGTTATGACTGAAAGATATGAATAAAAATTGTAGTCTCTGATGAATGATTTACATACAGAAATGAAATGTTCATTGTTGGTAAATCAGCAAAATCTTTGATGCAATCAATTGTTCCTGTTTGTTTGATCTGTGCTTTTGGATCAATGGTAGATTTGATCGGTTCAAAATTCATTCGAAGTGCTACAATAAGAACGCTTTCAAGTGAACAAAGAAGAAAGTTTGACGTCTTACCTGTTTGCAAATCTCCTGGTGTGAAAATATCTGCCGAGAAATGAGTAAGATGAGAATTCGTCTTATTGCCATAATATAATTCAATTCTCATTGTGCTCTTGGTTGATTCACCTTTGATTCCGACTTGAATTAATTCATTCTCAAATATGATATCACTGTTTTTGAATAAGAATTTCTTTGTTGATAATGAATGATGAGAAGTAGATTCTTCGTGATGACCATTCGATTCTGGTGTATCCAATGATACAAGAAGACCATTCTGATGTTGTGCTTGTTGACTTAAATGTATCTAAACGATAACAAGAACTTTGGAAATATAGTTTGGATCGAAACAATCTTACTGCTGTTTCGGTAAGTTTCGGTCCGTCATCAGTATTTCCGGAAGTGACTGGTTGTGATTCGGTGGCACCATTTGCCTCCATTAGCGGTTTCTTTTGCTTCAATCGTACTAACAATGGTGATTGTTTTTCTGGATATGGTGGCATGATTTCAAGAATTGTAGCTAATACAGTTGGATTGCATATTTCGCTCAATCGAAGATATTCAGTAGCACGTTGTTGGATTTCCACATCCGAACTGCGATAGTTCGAATCATGTCGAAGAATCTATGTAGATAAAAATAAATGTGTGCTATCGCATTCATATAAAGTATAGTCCTACCTCTTGAATATGATGTTTGATTTCCGGAAATAAATTCATAAATTTCATGTATGTTGATAAAATCAAACAACGTGTTGCTGGAGAACATAGATGATATTTTGAATGAAGCAAATTAAATTGTATCATCGGTCTACAAGTAATGTACGTAATATCAATCAGAATAAGCATTTCTCTTTTTCTTACGTCGATCGTGGATCCAAAGCGATCAAGTTTCCATATTCACCGAGAATATATCCACCTACTTTCACCATATTTTCGTGGCAAGCGGGTGCTTGTAATGCTTCAAATGCGATTTTAGCTGCATAACTTTGTACATCTGCTCGATTGACTACGACTTGTATTACTCGATACCATACCTAATGAAGAATCGAGAAAACAACGAATATTATATTTCTCTGTCTGTTTAATTTTACATACTTCTTCCGAAACGAAATCACCAGCGATACGAATCAATTTCAGCATAACGTCGAGGTACCAGCTGTAGTCAACTGCATACTTCTCGCTTAAAATAGCAATTTTAAGTACCTGAAAAACGAAGAATGACAATGTTTAGTCAGAAAAGAGGTGCATTATCTCGAAATCAACCATTTCTTCTCGAATTGTATAATCTGCCGTTTCGAGATAGGCCAACATTTCTTGAACAAGATCTTGGGCATTCGAACGGTCACACATAGCATAGAGAAGATCAACAGCACGTTGCCGTACACTGACGTCACGTTCACTCTAAACATATATCACCATATCTATCGAATAAATTGCATTACTTTCCTATTTCACTCACTTTCAAAGCATTGATCACTGTCTCTTGATGTTTTTTAACTGCTTCGTGTGAAAATTCAGATGCTGCCAACAAACACATACTTTCCAAAGCAAGATATCGGAGATTAGTTTCGCGATTTTGTAAGAATTGACCAAGTTGATTGCAAGCACGTACTAATAAGCTCGACTCACAATCCATATGAATAATGAGATTAATTGCTTCGAATAAGACAGCATTGCGTGCATTAGAATGTTGAACTTTCTTTGATTTCAATGGTTCTTGAGCTTTATTGAGTATCGTGTCAAGACATTCGTTTAACCGACTTCGAACCGATGGATCTTCTAAAAATCGAAGAAAAACACGTACAATTCATTAAGACCTACAAACTATCAATTACCAGGCGGAGGATAATTTTGCAATAAACGCAACAACTTGACACAGAGCCATGGTGCTGGTACAAAATAATACGTATAATCTTGAAAATCAGTATATGACGAAGTGACAATCTAAACATCGTAGAAAATAAGACTTTTATATACCATACACGCACTCGACATAACCGGAAGTAATGAAACGGATAAGAAAATTCCCTGCAGATATACCGTGTCGGATTTATGATAAAACGTTCATTATGGCTCGCAATATATTTCTCTCTGACTCACATGCATACTTATTACAGACGAGAATAGAGAACTTACTCTGCTTAAACGTGACACAGCTAAATTAACGCATCCTCTGTATTCATCGGGATTTCGTTTTACCAATGCGTCGATCAAGCTAACCGCTGCTGTAGCAACGCCCTGTAAAAAAAACCAAAACCGATATTGATAAAAATTGAGACAATTCACTAACTAAATGTTGATCATTCAATAAATGTATAATTCTCGCTGTCCATTCAGTATTTAATTGCAATGAATCTGAACTTGTGCGATGTAATCTTAAGAGACAAAGTGCAGCTGATTGTTTGACGGCATCCAATGTATCTCTACAAAATAATCAAATGAAAGAGAGAATTTTACTATATAAGTTTTCTTAAAGGTCTCTCACCCTGAAATAAGTAATCGTGGAATGTCATTTGTAAATGCAATTGCCATCTCTCGATCTCCAATATTTGCAACGCATTGCAAAGCTAGATTAATAAATATCGGATTGCGACTTTGTAGATCATTTCGAATATTTTGAATGATCAATTGTTTCATTTCCGTGCTTGAATTCATAATCACCGAAATAAATAAGTAGCCCTAAAAAGAAAAATTACAACTTGTCATCTTTATTTTCATTTACGTACAATTTGTTTTTCAGTATATTTATTTGAACTTAATAAATTAACTGCTTCCATATATCCAAAATCGATGTCGTGACCAAGCAGAAATATAAACAATAATTTGCATACATATTTCTTCTTCTGATATCCATCAAGAGTTTTATCGGCTACAAACGAAAAAGATGAAAACAAATTCAAATATATTTGATGGAATTCGTCTCTACCTCGAAATCTTTGTCGAATATTAGTTAATTCTTTATTGATTCGTCGTAGTTCCGCCTCACGACTTTTACCTAATTAAAAAAAGTAGAAGTGTTCAATAGTGTACTTAAACGAAAAAGAAACGGAAGATTTTATTTACAATTTCGAATATCCGAAATAAACACGGCCAAACCACGCATAGCATCTCCGCGCATTGTTAATAATTTATTGAATTTTGCTCGAATGAACTCTTATAAAGCAGCACAACAAACAAAGAATGAATGAATGTTTGCTGCGACGCGATTGGTTACGATGATAGTGACACCAGTAGTTTCTGAATGGTTCAATCTATTCTCATCTAAGAATGCTGAACGATCAAATCAGATCAGATATCTTTTCCAGACAGTAGATTCAGCCTAGATTGCAAAAACGATCAGTCTGCTTTTCTTTCGAAGCCTATATTTGATCGAAAAACAACAATTGACAAACGAGCTTGATAGACTTCGGCTTAAAAAAAGAAAGAATGCTTTTCACCACGATCAATCATAATGATGAGGGTGAAATTAATTGAACAAAATTAGCATCGTGCAACAAATACGTGAAAGATTCCATTGAATATCTATCTGACGAATGTTCATGCATCCGTTTGGATATGACAAAAGTATTTGTTTGTTTTGACAGCAAAGAATCGTATAAGAACTTGAAATAAAGTGTAAACATTAATGTCACTCACTTCAAAAGAGAAATAAAACTAACAAAATAGTGTTTTGACAAATGTAATGTGACACTCGTATTTTTGCTATTTTTAACGAACACGGCTCACTCCTATTTGCTCGAATCCTCTTCCGCGACAACACACCCGCTCTTTGATGTCTATCCTGATCATGGATACAATCTAGAATCTATTGCCGATAGTTTACGGTGCCGGTTTATCAGTGTTACAGGCATGTTCATAACATACCTTCACATCATTCTCCATCTGTTTTCTCTTATCGTTCTTCTACATTCTTCTTTGTTCTGTTTTCGAATAAACAGATTGAGTTTCGTCTCTCGAGCGAAGACAACGCTAATAATCAGTATGCTTCGGAAACCGATAGTAGTTAAGTTCCTCTTGATTGATCTGGATATATATGATAATTTCAATCGAACAGTTCTAGTGTATTTAGCAAATACAGACCGATAGATTCGGAAAACAATTCAAATTATCCTTGACTTTCCTACAACATTCTGCTGTAGCAATAGAAAAGCTGAACATGGTTAACATATTGGACGGTACTCAAGGCTACTAATCAGGTCATGCTTGTTTAAGTTTCTGATCATCAATACTAATCTGTTGTCAATTCGAACACTTCGCTTTTTTGTTACTTGATATTGTAGGATGCGACGACAACATCTTGATGTTATTTTTTATATCGTTACGTTAATTGATAAAGTGTCTTGCCCTCTTCCCCTGTATATATAATTAATTCAATTATCATGTTGCAACATAACTTGTTATGCTATTATCTGGAAAGTTAAACTTAGTATAAACACATGTAAGAATTGTTAACTGTTTTAGTCAAATCGGTTTCGAAAAATCCTAGTTTTCAAATAATGTGTTTCCTTAACGATCTTATTGGCATGATGCTGGATAAATATAGATTTCATACCATCTCTTACGTTCTTAATCTAGATTCATTCTGGTAGTAGTCGCTAAAAAATGTCAGTACATATCGAAATTATTCATTTATTTATTATATTATAGAATTGTTCTTGTTAAAATGCATTCGACAGATAAAATATTTTGATTATAAAACATATTATGCAAAACGATTATACATGGATAATTGCACTAGATACACCCAATAGCTGACTGCATGATACGACAATACTGTTCTTGAGTCAAATCGACATCACCACCAGCATGTTCACCAGGTAGATGAATTTCTGCAGCGAGTTGTCGGTCTTTAGCAAGAAACTAGAACATGTACGCATGAAAAAGAAAGCATCTTAATTTATTGAAACAAACTTTGGAAAATTGTGGATTTAAAAATGTTTGCATGCCTGTTTGAATAGTCGAACCGGGAAGAATTTGACTTTGACATTGGTGTAGACGATGATTGAGCTAAATAACTTCAGTAAATATCAATATAATTGGGAAAAGATTCAACTTACACTGACTGCTGTTTGATCAACTAATTTCATTTTTGAACGTATTAATTCTTGTTTAACAGCAACATTTTCTCCAGTGATTTTATAATTAGCAATAGTACTAAAAAGATCCTAGACAAAACAACAACACTACCAGTTAGTATTTACAGAACAAAATTTTACATTTAAAAGTAACGTTGAACTTCTATAAATATCATTGATTTCAGTCGATTTCGTATCTCGCATTGGCGTGGCAAGTTTTGTTAATTCGTTCGATGTATGACTCATTTTCAATTGCCATAGTTCATCTTTTAATAATCGAACAGTATTTCGAAGTGTTATGATCTAAACATAATGTATAAATATCAGATTTATCCGAAGAAATTCAATCACATGTGACAATACCTCTTGTTCCGTCGTTTCAAGTCTGATCAAATCTTGGCTGATGTGTGGTACTAATACTTGTCGAGATGAGATATGTTGACCATCGATTTTTGACACAATACTGCTCTTTTTCATGAATTCAGATTGCTGTTTAAGACCGTCCTTTAGTTCATTTATTTCCTGTTCGAGTTTTTCATTATCATTTTGTAGTACAGCCATGGCATCTTCACATTGTCTACACACATCGATTGATAAATGATCTGTCATTACATTCAATCTTACTTACTTGATTTCTTTTTGTGCATTCATTCGAGTTGTTTCGAGAATTTGTAAATATTTCGATGTATCATCATCGAATTGTTTCGAAAGAGTGTCCAATTTTTTGTCATTCAATGCTAAACGTATACAATATTCACTTATCTCATCTTGTTTTAATTTGAGCAATTTTTTAACATCGACTAATTCTTCTTCTTTTAACTCGAAACGGTTGCGAACAGTTTCCAGTTCATTCATGAGTAATTTGAATTGTTCTGCCAAGATATAGATTGCTTGTTTAGGCTATAAATCGATCTGATTATAGTCTATGTTAGCGATATTTAGACAGACCTTTTCATTAGTATCAATCATTTTTGAATCGAACAAACCATCTTCCAATGAACTTCTAAGTTTCATGATAGTGGACACACTTTCATACATTGAATTCCTAAAAATAATTTTCTTCTTACGAGTTAACTGACATTTTTTGTTTACCATAAACTATCGTATGGGCCGTCATCTTCTTGTTTGAAAATCTTATCACATGCTTGATAAGCAATACTTTCAATGTCTTGCGTGCTTATTCGCTCATTTGGATCTGATATGTACAGTCATAATCATCATTGTTTGGTTACAATGAACATACATACCAGAAAGTATGAGAATTTGATTTGTCAAACCAGAACATATTTCATAAAATGTTTTTGTCAAACGTACGAGATGTCGAATAGTTGATTCAATCGAAGATATTGTGTCTGTATCAAGAATTAATGATCGATTCGAATCATCTTCGTCCGATACAAGACGATTGATCTATTTTTCGATCATAGAGATTTAGGAGAGTGATTCTTTACAAACGAAATCATTACTTTGCCAGCTTGAGCTCGTAATTGTTCATTGCTTTCCATAAGACGTTTAATCAGCATCGTAAATGGCCCTTGTTCATTGTTGTTCTAAAGAAAAAGTAAATTCATTTACGAACAAAGATGTTGACTAGTCTTTCTTTATTAAGCAGTGCATAAGCAGAAAATAACAATAAATGGATAACTAGCAATAATATGGTCTTTCATATTCAGGCAATAAAAAAAGTCTACATATCGTCATGATATGTACATTTTCAAAAACGATCTTACGAACGACTGTTGCATTCTTCTTCGATTAAAATCTGTTAAATATCACATAACAATACAACATTCATGCAAGTCACTTCAGTCAGAGGACGAACTCGTGTAACCTAAGTAATCTTACTTCTTCGAATTCCTATATATTCATAGACAATGTATCCTTTTTTTCTCTCACTCTGATATAGAAATTCTTTATCGTACCTTTTGCAAAATTTGTATTCGTTGAATGTCTGCTTGCAGTGCATCACTACTGAATGAAACGACACGCATTACGCCTTGTAAGTAGTTCACCATGGAAAATTTCTCTTCATCCAAATGACTATTATAGATATGCTGAAAAAGAAATAAGAAGTCAATTCGCATACAATTCAAACGAACGCTCATCGTCATACTTCATAAAACCTTATTGTCTTATCTAAAGTATTCAATGTTATCGAATCGTACAGTTGATCTTTTTGTAGCAATTCAAGAAGAAAATCTATCGCTTTTTCATGCGATAGTAGGTCATGATAAGAATTTGCTAGTTGACGAAGCATAGTTGAATTACATATTTCCAAGACGCTACACAATTAAAATATAACCAATTAGAAAAGTTTATGAAGATCACTTTACTTGTTGTATTTCGTTAAAATCATTGCAAAAATGGCTAATGATTGTAAAATTTTACATGTAAAACTCCATTGTTCTGCTCGATGTGATCTTAAAACATCATCCGCAATTACTTGATCAATTCGTTGAACTTTTTTCAATGTCTCATTCATTAATACTTCGCATTTTGCAACTAATCGTTGAATAAGTAAATGAACCAGAATACAATCATGATCACCACCACGTTTTGTCATTTGTATCGGAAGAAATAATGTCAGATATTGGATATGTTGAGTTAAATTCACTACTTGAACTTTTCGTAATTCATTTTCAATGAATTCGCCATAAGTTTTCGTTTCAATAACTTTCGCTTTGAATTCGCTCGATTGAAGAGAGCCAACTAATTTCAATTGTTCATCGTATTTTTCCAATTGTCTTTTCGTTTGTTCGTTTTGCGTCTAGGAAAACGATGAGAAGAAACGTTTTGGCACAACCGGAACTATGATCTTACTTGCATGTTTTTTAGACTTTCACGAAATTTTAATATTGTTCTTTCATGATCAGAAATTGTATAATGAAGTTGTTCGACTTGTCGCTCTTTCTATAAATAAATTAACACTCTCAGTAGACTCTCATGATCGGAAAGTCAATCTTCGTACTTCATGTAGTTGATTCTGGAGTAAATCAATTGTTTGACGAAGTTCCTGTTCGACTTCTTTGGCACTTTCTTCAATTTCTAGATAATTTAAAACTTGTTAGTAAATCAATATGTTTGTCCGCACGGAACTTACCTTTATCCATGTCACAGATTGATTCCTACGACGATGAGATATATCAGCGAACACAATTATAGAAGAAAAAGCAAACTTACGAGATTATCCACTTCTTCTTGTAATTCTCGAACTTGTTCTTCAAGCGAAAGATTCTTGGTTGTTAATATATCAGCCATTTGTTGAGCACCCACATAGATATCAACCTGTGAACATGACATGTATTGATTCATAACAAGATAAAAACAGTGTTTTACCTGTTCTTTCAAATCAGTTATCGTTGCTTGCATTGTTACAATATCAGTTTTTGCATTTTCATGCTCTTTCATTAACATATCAGCTCTTTGTTCCATTAATTTACATTCTTTTTTCAATGATTCATTTTCTGCTTTCTCGGTTAATAATAAATCTCTTAGTCTAAATGATAGAAATGAAACCTCTTTCAATCATTGTCTATGTCATTCACTTGATTAACGCTTGTTCCATTTTAATCGTTCGTTCATCGTCCGCTTTCTTCTGTAGACCATTTGCTACATGATTCGATCCATTCAATTGCATCTCACCTTTCATCACATCGTATTCTAATTCAACTTCTTCAAGTTTAAACTTTAACGCAGCATTGTCCGATGTTAACATCTCCAACTATGATCCAATAGGGTTATAAGAATGAAGAAATTCGAAGGATATTACTTTTTCTTCGGCGATTTCGAGATCGAGTGTTAGAGATTCAATCCGGATTTCGGTGTCAGCCATTTCTTCACGATAAGCAGCAAATTTTTCTCGAACATCATTCAGTTCGGTTTCTTGCTGTTGAAATTTCTCGTTCAATTCATTGATACGTTGTTGAGCTTCGTGTTTATTGGCTTGTAACTGAATGCGAAAATTTTCAGTTGAGAAAAGAATGAGCAAATTATACAAAGAGAACATATTACTTGTTCTAATTGTAGTTTAATTCTTTCGAACTCTTTAATTTTTTCGAAATCATCACGACGCTTGTCAATCAACGTTTGTATTTGTTCTTTTTGGTCAATGATCTTGTTTTGAAGATTGTATATCAGCTGTTCAGTATCAGATGTCGGAGATTCCGATGATGACTAAAGTGTACAATGATTATTTACGATGTTTTGAATGAAATACATTTACCACAATAGTTATTGGTTTTGATTGTGGTTCTAATATTAAGGGTTGCTTTGTCTCATCTTTAGAAGCTGATAGTTTATCATCGATTGACTGAGATGTTCGGGTAGAACCTTGAAGAAGACAAAGAATAATGAGAATTGAAATAAGAAATTCAATTAACCATCACCGTAAATCATTTCAGAGAAGAAAATCAATCGAAAGTGATTATACGAACTTTTCTATTAGGTGTATTGTCAATTATTAATCAATATATCTCTACACTTCTAATTATTGTTAGAAGAGCAAAACAAAAGTGTCATAGAGCTGACATATGTTTACCTGTTGAATATCCTTTTTATTTCATCCTATGTTATCATAAGAAACACATATACGATTTTATTTATTTGAGAAAAAAGATCATATTTCATTTGATTGGATAAGTGGTTACCTGAAACTCGCGTAGATGTACGATGATTCAATTGTTTTGACGATAAGATAGATGATTTTGTTTGACCGTTTTCTGAACCATTCGACTGCGATTTGACTGAATGGTTGGATGTTGATTGAGGTAGATGTGTATTTGATTCATCGATAATAAATTCAATTTGAGTAGGTCGAACGTAGAGACCGTGATTGTCAAGACATGTGAAATACTTGACCAGAGATCCATCTAAAATGAGCTGTGGAAATTCTCTATGGAATAAATTGGTGAACATGCCTTTTTTCCGAACACTTCCGTTATTTTTGCCCTTTGGTTCATCAAGTATAACACCAATCCATTCCCCTAGAAGAATCGTGCGAGATATTTTGACAAGAGATTCGATTCCGTACCATCAGCGAATTCGGTTTTTCCAATGAATGCAATTGTGCCTAAACTTTTGCCAGGAATAAAAACTCTTTGATCGATTCGAAATGAACTTGCGGAAGCCATCTTTAGATTGGAATTGAATAGAAGTTCTCAATGTCAAAAACAGTATTGACAGATGAGTTAGAATGACTCATTGGCAGATTTCCCAGACCAATTAGATTCCATCTGATTGTCACTAGTAGTCTCTTTTGATCCGAATTGGCACTAGAACGAAAGTAATTGAATATCATTGGAATTCTCTTAATTATTTCAACGATCGATAATATGAAATTGTTTCGAGATATTATTGCCAATGAAGGTCATTGCTACCCATCGTCGTAACATGATGGTTGACAGCTGCTATTCTCGTAAAACATATTCTCTGATTCACTGAGTTCAACGATGGTACTTCTACATGGAAAACTAGTTGTAGCAGGTTTGTTGTCAATTGATTCGAAGTTTAGAATTCTACGAATTGAGTTTTAGGTGATATGACCGTTGGTAAAACAGCCATATGTCATGTTGCTGGTAACGATGCAGCATCGTATCCCAAAACGTACAACTGTGTAAGATTAGAAATCATTGTTAGTTACTAATAGATTTCATCTGATATTTTCTAGACAAATTTAGCTGATCTTGTGCTTAAACAGATTCGTGTACCAGATAGTGATGACGTGGTGGTAGGTTGCTAAATTTTCCTTGAGTGCTTTTCTTCTCATAAGATATTTCTCGTGATAGGAATTCTTCCTATTCGATAGTTCGGGCAATTCTGTTTATCTGGAATCTTTAAGAGATGTGGTATGTTTGTCTTTTGAAAAGAGAAGGTTGATCATTCTACAGATCTATTTCAATTTAGTGGACAACGATGGATATGTATTGCATTGTGTACGATGTGACGAATCGTAGTTCATTCAAAAATTGTGCTATGTGGCTTGAGCAATTAAGCCAAGCTCGTGGTGATCATAATATATTTGGTAAACATTTGTCCAACAGAAACTTCTATTTCATGATGAATGTGAATATATCATTCTAGGAGTTTTGATTGGTAATAAAATTGACAAAGAAAACTCTCGAGTTGTCACTACACAAGAAGGCAAACAACTGGCTAATAGTCGAAAGATGGGATTCTTCGAATGTTCTGCTGTGAGTTCGAATTTCGCTGACGATATAAATCATAGACTGTTGTCTTCTTGTTTTCAGAAGGATAACAAGGGTATAAGTGAAATTTTCAAATATCTTGCAAGCGAATTTACTAGTCGGTACCGTGCACGCATTCGAGCATTGGAAAAAATGGCTCGTGACAACTACTAGGAACTGTCTGTTCGTTTCTTTTTCTTTTGTCTTGTTTATTACTGTTTAATATCGATGAAAATATGAACACATAGGAAGAAAAATCTGCTGTTCTAAGCTTAATTTGATTTTAGTTGTACATTTCATTGTCAAAAGGTTATCGGATCTATGACCTTTTCGTCCTGTATGCAGGTGAACAGTTGATTTCGGTCTTTTATGATCGTTCATGTAAATTGATCGATTGTATCGGAGTAAGGAGAGAGCAAAAAGGTCAGTTTGAAAAAAAAACGAGAAAGATGAAGAGGAAAAGAACGAAGTGTTCGAACTCAAATGGCATTTTTGTTCTATTCTCTATTTGTATCGACAGCAGATGTGATGTAAATTGAACAGACTGGTACTAATGTAGAGCGAGTGGCTCGAATCATGGTAAATGAAACATTTGTGTTTTTCGGTATAAATATATGTATTATTTAGGATGTTAAATCAAATATTGACTGATCTGTACACAATTGTATAGCTGTTTTCGATGCATACTTATCATACATTCCAATCAACAGAATTTTGTAAATGAAATTCATATGTTGTCTGTAGAGAATATCTTTATTAGCGTGAATAAACTTTTGAAAATACAAATTCCTGTTGATGTAATAAGAAAGGAAATCAGGCAGAAGCAAATTACAACTGGAAAGCGCCAATGTGATATTTATTCACTTTGAGATAAACTTGTTTTGCATAGATTCACAGGTTATCTCAGAGACTTTCAGAATAAGACTTGACGCACACACACGACTTGCGGAAAACTAATAGCGACAAAACATCATGACACATCGATGTATACTCGTCATTGTTCTTCTCTTCATTTGTCATCGTGAATTTTCTGTCGATGCCACGTTATTTTCTTGTAAAACAAAGTTTTCATGCGGTTGCTCAAAATCTAATGTTAATATCAACACAAGAATAGTCGGAGGCGAAATGGCTGTCGATCATAGCTGGGGTTGGGCTGTTTCAATACGAAGCCATTTCGGAAATCATTTCTGTGGTGGAATGATCATCTCTCCTCATTATGTTCTTACAGCAGCACATTGTGTCGTGGACTACATATCCTCAGCTAATCTACCATCAATTGTTATAGGTACAAACTCGTTAACCACTGCTGGAGGACAAAGGTTCGCGTTATCACGCATCTTTAGTCATCTTGGTTATAATTCGAAGACAAGAGAAAATGACATTGCTCTTCTTCAGCTTAGCAAGGAAATTGATTTTAAGAACGACAATGTAGCTAAAATTTGTCTTCCAAATGTCAAATTAACTGAACAATCTCTATATCCGCTTGAAGCCAAGCCACTTGTAGCGATTGGTTGGGGACATACTGCTTTCAACGGTAGTGTGTCTAATTCATTGCGACAAGTAACAGTCAAGACAGTTGCAAGTAACGAGTCGAAATGTAAATATTCCATTCGAAATACTTACCTGCAATTTTGCGCTGCGGTCGACGGTGGAGGAAAAGGTGCACTTTGACAACGAGTATAGCTCTTATCTCATTCTTTCTCTCTAGATACATGTCAAGGTGATTCCGGTGGTCCATTGATGTTTTATTCTCAACCGAATCAAGTGTGGATACTTGTAGGTATAACATCGTATGGCTATCGATGCGCATTACCAAACTACGCTGGTGTTTATACACGAACAAGTGCCTATATGACTTGGATCCAGTCGATTGTAGGTAACGATGGTATCGTAGCTATCCAGCCAAATAACGCAACGATTTATCATCATGTCTCTCATCTCCTCATTTTTGTTACATTTTCTTTAATGATTGTAAATCACTTCTATCATTGAAAGATTTATGCATACATATCTGAATCTGTAATGTTATGCAGATTGGTATCCTTGCTTTGGTTCATATGTATATATTGAATCGGACTTCATTCAAATGATTGTTTGATATTCAAACATGCCACAACATAGCAGCTCTAATTAACTCTCTTTCATTCGAAGTTTTTCGGTCGAATAACCCCGCCGGAGATTGTCCGAAAATACGGAGTATATTGTTACAACCTCGAAGGTGTATTCTTGTTGAATAATTGTCGTTTAATTAACCAAATCGTGAACAAAAACAGACATAGTAATTGGTATATTTAACTAATGATGCGTTGATTCTTTTCTTTGTCGAGGTCTATTCTTTGATACAGAAAAGATTCGATGTTTAAATAACATTGAACAAACTAAATATTTGCCCAATAAGTGTCTTTTTTCATCAAACTATCGAAGACAATGAGTATACGTATTATGTTGCATTAAACAATGAATATTGATATGGTCTGCTAAAAGAATTACTCTTATTTGCTGTTATTGAGTGCTTATTGACTGAAGAAAAGAGAACGAAAAAAATGAAACTGCAGTTTTCGATTTTGTTTAGACAGATGCTAATAGAATGAAATGTTGAATAAGAATAAACGATGAGAAAAAAATTCGACATTATGCATTTGAAGAGTATGAGCAACAAGAGAAAAAACGAGTAAATGTGATATTGATCCTATCTGGGCAAGTATTTCTTTTATCATCAAATACATATATTCGAGTAGTTGATATCTTTATTGTAGGCATATTCAATACGAAAGAACGGACAAAATTTCATGACTGACCTAGTTCGATCATTATTCTTTCTTATATGTAACTACTCCAGTTTATTCTTAGTCCAAGCGACAATTTTCTATTGCAAATCAACGGATCCATGCGGCTGTTCACGTAACAATGTTGACATCAATTTAGATGTGATTCGTGGCGAGTCCGTCGCCTATCGTAGTTGGGGCTGGGCGATTTCCGTACGTGACTCTTCCGGCATGCACATCTGTGGTGGTACCATTATATCCAAATCATTTATTTTAACAGCAGCACATTGTTTTATACGAATTTCAGAAGAATATTTTCCTTATTCGGTGTTTATGGGCATTGATACATTAGATAGTACGGCTGGTCATATACGTTTAATATCTCATGTTTTCATTCATCCAAAATGGAATTTTACCAGTCAAGAAAATGACATTGCTCTACTTAAACTAAATGGATCGATTCCAACGCACGATGTGAACATTGCAAAAATTTGTCTGCCTGATGTGATCGAACCCGATCAAGTACATTATCCGTTGATACATTCATCTCTAATCGCTATCGGTTGGGGTATAACAGCATGGGAAGATTTAATATCACCCATGTATCTACGACAAGTACTGCTGGAAGCTATCGATAGTACTGAGACGAAATGTAGTCACATAATAAAAAACTTTCGTTTACAATTTTGTGCTGCTATACAAGGAAGAGGGAAAGGTAAGGAAAATTGACAGATCCTAACTGAGTAAAAGAAGTGTACAATGTACCGTTTTTTTTTAGATACATGCGAAGGAAATTCGGGTGGTCCAATTATGCACTTTTCGACGGCTAAACGTCGTTGGATACTGACAGGTATTATATCATATGGCTATCGTTGTGGTCTACGTGATTACATAGGTGTTTACACCCGAATTAGTGTCTACATCGATTGGATTAGATTAATCGTTGGTAACGATGGCATTGTAACTGTGAAAGAAAACCTTGCGTGTACTCATCGTCGATCGCGTATAACTGTCCTCTTGTTGTTATTGTTCTTTATCTATTTGTCGGATGTGCACATACTTTGAAATATCCTGCTTGAACTGTTCTCATCTTTTTAAGAGAAAAGAAGTGACCTAGTCATGATGAAAAAGAATTTGTAATTATTAATAAGATAAAACATATCTCATTCTATTAAATAAGTCGTATTCATATGTATATTCTTTTTTGCAGTACCTGACTAGTTATCAAAAGCAAAAAAGAATAGGAGAGAACAAACAAACAAGCAGTCTGGTGAGAAAACAAAATAGATATTAAATTGAACTACATTGTTGTTGAATTTTCTTGACTGAATTCATTATTAATTGAGTGTCATGTTGAAATTGTTGCATATTTGTACAGTTTTGATTTGTAAATTGTTTTAATAATCGAACAAACGATGTTAAACCGTCACATAATTGTTTCGTTAGGGAGATTAATGGTGTTTGTGTTTGCTGAAGTTTAGTCGAATGCCGAAGATGTTCATGCAAAGTTTCCAAGACAAAAACAAGCTTATGTCCAGCAATAATCAATGCTTTACTGTCCGTTATTAATGTTGTCATTGTATTTGCATCATTCGGACGTTGATTTAATTGAGACAAACGCGTATAACGCATCGATATGGATGCGATGTGCTCGCGAATATGTCGATAGTAACATTTGACTAACGGATCTGCCGCAGATGTTGAAGAAACAGTCGAATAATCATCGTCGATATAATCATAATCATCGGACTGATTATCTTTGTTACTCAATTCTGAGAGAAAGTTTGAATGACACGTTCGAGATGTTGGTAATTGTGACGTACGAGAATGAACTTCTAAAACAAGAAAAGAGAATCGTTTTTCTCTAGTCAACACCATAATGGCAAAGTGACTTTTAACGATTATTTCAAAAAGTCGTTTGTATTGTTGTGTCTTACTTGATTTACGGTTTTGAAAAGATCCATAGATTTGTGTTGTAGACATTGATGTTGGTAGTTTCTTATTTTCATTTTCGTTGATGATTTCTTCGATTGGTTCGAGATTTAACTTTTTGAACACATCAATGGGTATTGATGGGACACTGGAACTTTTCTGTTTGACACGCATTTCGAGAATCGGCTTGATTAACTGCAAGATTTGCGTTGCTAATTGAACAATTCGTTGATTATTATTCGTCACATGTTCCAATTCAAAGAGTAAATTTTGTTTGAAAATTTTATAAGTATGTCGATCTAATAAACAACCGTAGTCATGAAGAAATATTCGACATTCATTAATAAATAGACGATTGATTGACTCGATATTCGAATTTAACAGCAGTTGACGATATTTTTCAAGAAGTAACGAACGTATCGATAATTTTCGAAACGATACTTGTAATTGATCGATATCAGCTAAAAAAAGAAAAAAGCAAAATTTCTCTTCGCACAAGATAACAACTTGACAATCAATGAAACGTGACTAACGAGAAAAATATGAACTGGACGTGTCTTATATGTGCCTCTATCTTACATCATTAATTTCTTTCGTTTTTTTTTTATGTAATTCATAGCTATACTCAATACAACCAAATTGCTTTTTTTTTCTTCATTAACAACTACAAGGAAACTCGTCTGTTTCTTTCGACTACCTAGACATAAATACAGATGTGTAGTTTAGTACTTTGATTCGTAAATATATAAATATATGTGTATGCATGCTGTGTGATGTTTATTTTAATCACCACATAAACGCACGCGCGCGCGCGCCTTCCTGATAATGATCAGCATGGTCTATACTAATGTGTGAAGGTCGTGACCGTCGAAAGTCAAACTTACTCGATGATAATAATTGACTATGAGTGTTACCGTTCAGAATTAATGTGTGAAATTCAGATGATGACGATGATGATGATGTTGAGAGATCGGATAGACGAAGGTCATTAGTGGAATAGATTCCGGACGAGCGTGATGATGATTCAGGAGATGAATCAATTGGCGTTGGAGTACTTGAATTCGAATAGAAATCTAAACAATAAATAATAAGATTGTCTACATCCGACAGATGTTTATCAGCTAACTGTGAAAATCTTAATTCAAAAGATATGAGGCGGCAGCTGACTCATCTGACTTGCAAATTAATTCGTTTCTTCTCTCTCACCTGATGATCCTTGCGGAATATCGTAGTCATGATCGTCGGTTACTGTGGATAGTAAGATTGGTGCTGTGACAGGAATATCATAATCATTGGACAAACTATCGTACATCTAATTGAATAGAAATACGTTTATTATCTTCCGAATTGATTGTATAATTGAAGCTTACTGAAGCTGTTGATAGACAAGGAGAGGAACGTTGTGGTTCATTTGATTCATTTGTCGATGAAGTTGATGTACTTGTTGAAATAAGTTTTAATCGATTTCCTGGACATAAACCACATTTTCCCTTATGCTGACATAACCACCAACCGTTGAGACCATTCGGATTTTCAATCAATACAGTTAAAATATCACCTTTACGAAATTCTAATTCATCTTCGTCATCGACATCATTATTGTAGAGCGCAATCGCTAGCTGCATTTTCTAAAACATGAGAGAAAAATCGTTATTTACTTCGATCGATACGTCTTTAGTGAGAACAGATGTATCAAAGATAAGATATTCAAAATGAGACTATTCAATTCAATTACGATACCTCTGATTGTATCCTTCTGTTGTCATAAATGTTTCGTATGTCCTATAACAAATTAGATGTGACAAAGATGTAATAATGCTTATCGATGTTTCGATTCATCTCGGCTAGACTATACAGATGTATGTCGATTTAGAAATAGATCATCAGTATTATTTATGCTAAATATGTAAACATGAAATTAGAAGTTTGACATCTTCTTTCTCTTAAATATTATAAATATGTCGAAATGTTTATTTAATATCTTACTTGATCGAAAGTATTTTATTATGATAAATGATCGGACAAGTTAGTTCTTTGCTCATTTTATGACATACACAAGAAGAAAAGGAGAAAAAGAAAAAAAAAGAGTGAAACTATATTTAGCATAGTGTAGTGTTTGATCGGTACCGATCAGAATGGAAAATGAAGATGGTTATGTAAATTTCATTACGTGTAAAACGACAAGGCTATTTCCTCTTGTTCCTTACTCTCCGACGCACTAATTCTCATTAGCATTGTCACTTCTGTTCAATTTGAAAAAACAGAAGAACGAGTCAAGATCGACAAAAAGACTTACTCACCGATTGTTAGTGTCTTATCAAGTATTCGAACAGTTACTTTCTCTACACATATATGTAAGATGAAATCGGTGTCTCGACTGTAGGGAGAGGAGAAAGAGAAGAAGAAGAAGAAAAAAGTCCATAGCGCTGTTGCCACCATCTATTCTGTTCTGCCATCACTCTCTTCATTTTCTCGTTCTTTTGTACAGAGAAAGCAAGTATACGCATACAGAAGGCAGAACAATATAATGAGAAAGTGATGGATCACAATAGGTTATCGATTAGGTGTTTGTCATGAAGACATGACAGGAGTTCGTCTAGTTTGTTGTTCTTCGAACACGTTTATGTTAATCGTTGATTACAATCCAAGTTTCGTTTTATAAGATTGACCTTCACTTGATCTCATATCGTTCATAGAAGATGACGCAATATCTAATTTCTCAGGGAACGGGAGGGATAGAGAGTGTGTGTGCGCGTGCGCACGCATATGTGTGTGTGTATGTGTACATGTGGCGAACGAACAATTCAATCAACACAATACAAAGACGACGAAAGATGAAGAATAGAGTTTGTTAAATAAACACAGAAACAAGATTTAGGCGTTCCATCATAATCTATTTCTAAACAAATCAATCTGACAACGATGACGATGAAATCATACTCGTTATGCCTAGTCGTTCGATACGATCGTGTCACGGAGAAGAGAATGTTGACGAAAAAAAAAGTCTTTGAAAAGAAAATTTTCTTTTTTTGTTATTCCTACTTCATAAACACAAAACATACTTCAGGAAAAAAAAGCCGCATTTTGTTTCGGGGAAGGTCAACATCGCATACACACGTTGAAACGTTCTCAAATATCTTCTACTTAAAACATCGAAACACAAAACAAAGAAAAAAAAAAGTTCTGATAGACATCGATTTAAATAATAATTAATTTTCGTTTTGATACAATAACCTTGTCTCACATTGCAATGTCAAGAAAAATGATATATCCAAAAGACTTCGACTAAAGTTTGTATCGACTGAAAAAAACAAAAAGAAAAGAAATATCTCATATGTATCAAATCGGTGTTCATTAACCGTTCATGTAATATCACATGTCGTGACATTGGTGAGAAGAATATATCCTTGGCTCCTTCTTCTTACATAAATATATCCTTGACAATGATATTGAGATGTATTATACTGTGAATATCCCCAATAAGAACAACTAATATAGAAAATTGGCAAATTCTCGGTTTCCTATTTCTTTGTACTACATCATGTCGCTTTTATACCTAAAGGTCAATTGACACTGACGCATTTTTGATGATATTTGATCAGTTGAATAACTAGCAAGATAAAGAATGTCTAACATGATGTTTTCTTATCGGTCGATATCGTGCAGAATAATATAAAATCATAAAAAAAATGGCGTCAAGTGCCGACTAGTATGTGACCTTCAATCAATCATCATTGTTGTCAAAATGTTTGAGAAAGAAACGACGAGAGTACATAGTTATAAATAGATGTAGAAGAAAAAAAATGTTAAATAGATAATCAGATCAATAGATCATTAACATATTTTCGTTTTTTCTCCTTTTATGTACTCTACGTTACTATAGAAAAGTCATTTCAGATGATCTCAAACGAGTATTTACATATATTAGTAAAGATTTAATCCTTGCCATTCTCGATCTTAAGCATCGCTGTTAAATGTTACAAAGATTAAATATGTGATTTTATACGCAAAGAATCGATATACAAATTTAGAGTAAGAAAGATTGCATCTTTTTGTTGATCACGGATTAGTGTCAAGATAATTGAATTATTTCAAGACATAATCGAATATACACAAGTATAATTATAGAGTAGATTCATAGAACCGAATATTAATCGCGAGGTTATAGTGAAGATTGGATAGGTGAGTCGACGAGATGGTATTATTGATTATTCGCTGTCTATCCAATGTTCGAATGTTACGACAGGTGATGTCTGTTAATGAAAAGTTCAAAACTGATCAAATGTCATCAATAATTCGACATTGATCTATACAGTCAAGTGTTAACGTTGTTTTTTTGCATCACTTCATCTCATTCCCATTGCCTTTGTGTTAGCATAAATCATATTGAACAGAAGGTTAATATTCGATTGTATATAGATATGTGATTGAGAACGACCATGTAGACATTGTATGATTACGATCCTATACAAACAAATACTATTCTGATGCCATTAAGAATGAATCTATATATCCGATTGCTTACTAAGTATTTCTCCGATCATATTATCAGTGCAATGCGCTTTTTTATACGTAGAGGCTAAGATCAACATAACTATCAAAACATCTTGAAATAATCTTGCATTTTGAGATGCATGTTCTATCCAGGTCTCTTTTCTCAGTATACAATCGCCTGCAAGGGGTTTCCACTGACTCATTTCAACTAAGAATTATGATGGGTATTTTTCGTGTGGCTCAGATGAGGCCTCTTAATGAGAGGATAATGTCATTTTGTTATCTTAATCAGAAAAGAAACGAGTGCTTTCGTATGGGAGGAAGTGAGTAATTTAAACGATGGCAATTGATTGAATCTCCCTAGAGAAACAGAGAAAAGACTTCTATCTTCAGCAATGTATTTCTATTGAGTATCCTGAGTATTTCACATTATTCAAGATTCGTCGATCAATCTTTTTATTGAATTGATATGAGATTTTTGCAAAGAATTCTTGTTTATTTCAGCTAATTCTTCGAATTTTACAAAAATATAACGGACCGAAGTTGTTGGAAATATGCGGTAAAACAAGACTACCATAACGTGTTTTCGCATGAAATTGAAAGAAATAAGCATAGTGTTTCTCTAACGGTTGCGTTGAAACAATCTCGCACTTGATCGCATTGTCATTCTTTTGTTCACGATGCTTTCGATTTGATGTTGAAGAAGATGCCAAATTTTCAATAGCTCGTTCGACAACACCTTCATTTTGAGCAGGAGCTAATGTACATGTAGAATAAACAACGATGCCACCTGGTTTACACGCCCGAATTGCTGATCTATAATGGCGATTAGATAAACTTCCGTCTTCATTTCCTCGTATCGAAACTTACTCGAGTAGTTTGCGTTGATAATCGGGTAGATTTACTCGTTCTTGAACACGTTTTTTCGAAAATATATTAAAAGCAGTGCTTAGAGCATGACGATCACTTGTACATGGAACATCAACAAGCACCTACGATTCAGCAAAATCATGTATATTGAACAACAAAGAGAAACTGACAAATTACTCGATCAAAACTAGCTGGTTCTTGTTGTCCAAACAGGCAACCGTCACCTTTAACAAGTCTCACATACTTGGCCAATGTATCTTTTGGAACTGTTTGAGTGAATACTTCAACTAAACGTTTCCATCGTTGATTATCAGTATCATTGCATGTCAATTGTACTAGGTGAAGTAAAACAAAATATAAATAATCATAGAAAGGAAATCTAGGGAGTCTCTTTACTGTAAGGACAAGAATGAAATATATTCAATGCTTTACCACCAGGTGCTGAGCACATATCTAACACTGAATGAAATGGCTGAACATCAAGCGCAAGTATTGGAAGCACACAAGCTCCATCCATACAATAATAATCTAAACTAAACAGACTCTATTATAATAAATAGAATAAGAAGAGCATCTTTCTTTATGAAAAGCGAAGTTTACCCAATAGATTAAGTTCATCTGTTTTGGCTGGTTCAAATCTTGACATATTACTACGTGGAAATGTATAAACATGCCATGATGGAGGAACTTTTTTGTAATTTCGATCTTTATCATCATCGACAACAGGTACAGCATTGCCTTTAACCACTGAATGTACCTAACCAAAAGAAACCAAATGGTTATCTAGTACAAGATGAAATTAATTAGCTAGATTTCTCTGGAGAATCCAATCCTCTTATATCTGTTTTTAATCAAGTTTCATGATTATTCTGAAGTGTACCTGCTGTTCAAGTGCCTGTTTGTAAATATCATCAAGGGTTTTCACGGGTTGTGGTTGATTGAAGGCATTGATATCATCGTTGTTTCCAGTATCTTTATCGTCATCGTCATCATCATCGTCGTCGATTTCTTCTTGTTCATTAGTTAGGTCACTCGTACCAAGCAATCTTCGGTTCTCTTTTTGTTCTAATAACTTTTTGATTCCATATTCTTCATCGCTCTTCGCAATTCGTTCTTGGATGAGCGAGAAATCTTCACGCACTTGTTTATTATCAAATCGCAAGAGATCAACCGCGCCCTCTTGCACTAGTTTTTCCTGAACGGCTTTCTTCGATAACGAATACGGATTAATCAACGCGACAGGTTTCGGTAAACTAAGTAGAGCAAGTCGTATCGATGGCCAATGCCGATGAAATATAAGTGGATATGCGAAATCGAAATATTCCAAAGCAAGTTCATTGGAATGCGAACCATGACGTGAGGAAAACATCTAAGTAAACAAAATCTTGTTGAACATACTCGACGATGATCTTTATTCAACCTACCCATTTCTTTTTAAACGGTTTACTATAACGTACGAAAGATAGATTTATTTGATTGCAACGACTTTTGAGTATATGAAAGAAACTCGTTTGGTAGATCATCTGCAAAGAATGCGTATTACTAGTTTTATCCGGGTTGATTTTGTTTTCTTTGTGAGCTTATTATAAAAATAAATAAATGTTTTTCACAAAAAAAAAGAAAGAAAGAAAGAAACAGACAAACAAAGAGAACACTATTCGGTTTACAAACAAATTAACTTCTAGCGTAACGGGAACGAAGAATTACTGCTTTTCAGTTGAAAGAGCTTTGATGATTGTTTCATAAACAAGATATGAAATCGAAACAGCAGGAACAACTTTTAACATATTAGGAACAAGACCACGATAGAAGCCAACTAAACCTTCCTTGTGCCAGATTTCTTTTACCATCACATGAATAGGTAGAACTGGATGTGCTTTACTTTGATCCATATGCGGCAATGGAACGATTTGTCCTTGTCGACGTATGCGTAGTAATGTGACAGGATAGGTGAGTATTTGACCGGCAAATGATGAGATAGCACCACAAGTAAGATAGATGTACACGGGAGGTTCGCGATTTCCATGGGACTTTATGTAAAAACGCTTTAAACTCTGTTGAAACACAAACGATACAACATGATCGATTATTTTGATGGTATTTTCAAAATCTTACTTCGTAACATGCCAGATCAAAGCCTGCGTATGGAACTATACCAATTTGATTAAGTGTGTAGCCACGCCAAAAAGCTTTAGAACCTTCACATCTGTATATTTGTCTAATAACATCCGCCCAAGTAGAAATTTCACCTTTTCTTCTCAGCACTAATCGTACTTTTAATACCTAAATTTCCCAGAAACAATGAGAAAAAGATATATGTTCAATCTTGTAGAGGCAAACGGATCGTATTTACGTCTAGAGGATACACAATAGTTTGAGATAAGAAACCCGCAATCGCGCCGGATACGAATCGTTCGAACACGGTTGCTTCGGTATTTAGATCTTTACCTTGAATGATTTTCACCAGTTTTTTAGTCTGAATAGATCAACAGATTGTCAGAAAAACAACACCGGTATCCATGAAAGGTCCTTACTTCGTCGAAAAATGCGAATCGAAGCGCTGTCTCAGGTATGATTTTCGTCACATTCATACCATTTCCATGCCATAAACTTTTCACGCCACCTTCTCTAATCAAGTATCGATAACCATTGATGATAGACATCCGTTGTCTCGAACCCAAATACTAAGAAACCTAATGATATTCATCGATTCTTTAGAATATTAGCAGGTGAGGAAAGAAAAAGTTCAGGAAAGATCTGCTGGAAGCATGTGTGCATATCAAGGCATCTATATATACCTGCATAATTATTTTCAATCGATCAAAAGGGGCAGTTGCTGTTCGAGATACGGCACCAGCACAACCACCAGCGACAAGATTCTCCCACCATTGTTTAGTATGAATATCATCGTCTTCCGATAAGACATAGGATGTTTCACCTAGTTTTAGATGCTGAAGTATTAAATGAAATCTACCGGTGACATATTTTATAAACACCATGTCTTGCTTACTGTCGCTCGACGCCAATATCGAAGCATTTCGTTGGGATCACCAGTGACACTTTCAAGAATTGCTGGATTTACCATGAAGAAAGAACGCCATTCATCATAGGAGATTTCTAGAGAATTGTCTTGTTTCATTCTGAAGAAAAGACTCTTATTTTCCAAGCGCCTCTCATTGAAAAAATCTTTTTACTTTTCTACTAATTTCTCTGCTTCTTCCAAATCGAGTTTAATACGAAACTTGCGAAAATAATAAACTAAGTCTTTTGCATCGAATTTTCCTAAAAATAAAAATATCATTTAATACAAATACGATCAACATTCGCTAGAACCATTACCATGACGATTTGCATCCAATTTTCTAAAAGCTAGACTAAGCTTGTTTTCTTGTTGTAGTATATAATTAGCAAATTCTTTAAAGGATAAAAACGAAGCATCAGGCGATCCACCAGCTTGAGCAATAATACGCTGTAAAAGTATCGAAATAAATCTTCTGCATTTCTATCTGATATCAACTTACGCGAACAATGTCCCATCGTTTCTTCGCTGATGTTTCAATGCCACCTTTTTCTAATAGTTTTATCAGTTGATCCACATCGATTCGACCATCATGATCTTTGTCAAGTTGATGGAAAAGTTCTCTATAAGAAAGATGTCTTTCGTTTAATTGCTGATGAGCAATTGCATCTTTTATCAGATCAGGTGAAGTACCATTCATTACATAAATTTCTTTCTTAGACTATGGACATGATGTATATTGTCTGAAGTGAAAAGAAAAATAGAAAAAAAAAGTCATTCTTTTGTGGTTTTCCAGTTATTTATTTCTTTTTGATGGTTTTTATTGTTTAACGCGCGTATCAAAACACACACAGAAAAACAATAATAGTAAAAACAAACGCACGATTGGAATTTTCGTTTTGTTTAAGCTTCATCGGCGCTCACCTTCTCGCTCACGTAAATACCGTCAAGAAATTTACGGATATCTTTGTTTTTAACAGATGTCGACATTTGAATAAGTGCAGCTAGAAGAATTCGAGATGTTTACGAGCGAGCGAACACGACTTGCGATTCTTACCTGATCGTGAAACGAGTTCAATGTCGTTGCCTTCTAAGATAAGTTCATCTTTTTGTTTAGTACTGGCTGTGATTTTAACACCAGGTTGCATTTTAACACGACGAACGAACTTTTCACCTAAAAAGTTACGAATTTCAACTGCTTGACCGTTTTCTGTAACGACAGTGTTGATGGGAAAGTGAGCATATACTGAACGCATTTTATAACAATATCCCTAAAAGTAGATGGTTCAGCAGCATGTTCGATGGTTTCATCTGAAACTACTCACCTTGGTAACACCTTTAATCATATTGTTAATATGCGAACAAATGGTACGGACAACGGCATTTTCCTTGTTGGTACCGAACCATTTTTCGACAACGATCAAATTCTTCTTTGGCATAGAGATATCAACACGGGCATGACGAAAACTTCGGACGAGTTTACCACGTTTGCCGCTGACTTGAACAACACGGCTTTTTACAGACACTTTAACTAAGATTCGAGAATGAAAAAAAAAACACAAAAATTAGGTTCGACGGTAGTGAAAATCACTCATTACCGTCGTCTGGGATAGCGAGTTGTTCACGAGCTTTGATGGGACGCATGATCGAATAGTATCGAGATGGAAATAAATATCGATCTAGAACAAAATATATTAGAATTCAATTCAAAATCATACATGGATGCCGTTTCTCGCCTAATATTCAAAATGCAATTCATGATTGGTTAGTACTGGTAAACTATGGATGAAATTTCTGTAAACCTTTTCTTAAAATCCAAATTCTATCTTACGATTTGATTTAATAATCAATTTGAATTCAATATCGAACCATTTTCAATACGAAATGTCTCACATATGCCAAGTGCATTAGTGTGATAATTTTACCAAATGAGTCATATAGATGTAGTTGCTAGGCAACTTAGCAACGCTATGCTTGTCAATCGGATGGAGCTTTTCTTTTTCATTCGCCTAGGTGTTTATTCGAACGAAGTTACTAGTGAACAATGACATCGACGTACCGTCCGAATGAATCGAAACGAGAAGAGTTTCGTCGTTATCTCGAAAAGGGTGGCGTTGTCGATGCGATTACAAGTTTGTTTTTCCGTTCGAGAAAACTACTTTGAATAATTTATCTTTCGGCACATTTAGGAGCATTGGTTGCATTGTATGAGGAAGCGGAGAAACCGAACAATGCAGCGGAATTCGTTCGTCGTTTTATGGGTGCTACTGGACCTGATACAGCCGAAATGGAAACAATCAAGAACGAATTGATGGTTACACGTGAGAAATACGAGGAATTGCTCCGCGAAAATGAAACGTTAAAAGAAAAGTTACAAAAATATGAAGGTGGACAATGAAACTAGAAATTCGATTGATTTCGTTTTTTTTACTATCAAAACATATATAAAGAAAGAACAAGAACTACTTCAACGTATTTTTGTTTTCTTCAATTTTTTTCTAATAAACTTGTAGATGAATGAAAATGCTCGCTAACGAATCGGAATTTCGTGTTAAAGTAGCTGTTCGTGTAAGTTCTGTTTAGATTCGATTGTTTATTTCAACAAAAAACACTCAACTGTTCATTTAGGTTCGACCATTTCTACAACGAGAAAAAAATCATGACCAAAAGAGTTGCGTGACCATTCATCCACAAACCAATCAGATTATCCTTGGTGAACGAAGAACATTTAAATATGATTTCGTCTTTGGACCAAAAACTCAACAAGTATAAATCGAAAGTTAAGATTATTCTTTTCAAATCTTTCATTTCTAGGAAGAATTGTATCGAACAAGTGTGGAACCTATGCTACAGAATGTTTTCGATGGATACAATGTAACGATATTCGCTTATGGACAAACGGTAAGTCGTGAATTGCTTGACGATTTGGCCAATGATTTGAATATCAACTAGGGTTCAGGAAAGACGTATACGATGACAGGTGGAAATATCTTGTCGATCGGTGAAAAAGACTACGGTATTGTCCCACGAGCAGTTAAAACTATATTTGATGCCATCCAAGTATGTACATTATTTGAAGAGAAATACACAATATGAAATCTTTCGTATACTAGAATCGCAAAGATCGTCAGATCACCATATCTGCATCGTATTTAGAACTATATAAAGATGATATTATTGATCTACTCGATGTTAATGATAAAGACCTTGATGTTCGAGATGATGCCGCTGGTAACACAGGTAATAACATCCAGTTCGTACATTACTTTTCATCTGTAGGAAAATCTGATTTCAGTTGTGATTGGTGCAAGTGAACATCGATGTCGATCGGTGGATGATGTTGTCTGTTTGTTGAAAAAAGGTTCTAATGTTAGACACACAGGTGCAACGCAAATGAACGATGAATCATCGCGATCACATGCGATTTTCACTCTCTATATCGGTATGAAAGCTAGTGTGGGAAGTAAATAAAAACGAGTGACTTTTAGAACAACGTCATCATGATAAGAATTCGAATGCTAACGCTGTTCAAGCTTCGTTTGACGGCCTTCTCAAACCATTGCAATCAACGTTTAATGGTAAATGATCACGAATGGTATATATTTAAGATTGACTGGATGATTTCTCTGCTTTCATAGAAAGTTATCTCTCTGCAAAGCTTCATTTCGTTGATTTGGCTGGCTCAGAGCGTGTTGCACGCACACAAAACACGGGCGAACGTTTTCAAGAATCCATACGTATTAATTCTGGTCTATTAGCACTTGGAAATGTCGTCAGTGCACTATCTGATCCGAAGAAACGAACCGGTGGTCACATACCTTATCGTGATGCTAAAATAACACGTCTACTCAAAGATTCACTCGGTGGTAATGCGAAAACATTGATGATCACATGTAATAATTCTTCTTTTCTCTATTGATCTCATACTTGGCCTTTTTTGTTTCATTAGGTGTTAGTCCTTGTACTGCTGACCTTGATGAATCTCTCAATGCTCTTAAATATGCTCACAGGGTATGTATTCCATCCATCTATTTCTTGAACAAAACCCATCAACATTGAGAACTCGTTCTAGGCCAGTCAAATTCGTAATAAACCTATTAAAAATGTCGATCCAAATGCTCAACGTTTTATCGAAATGCAAAGTGAAATAACTGTAAATTATTTCTCTTCATTGAAATTGTTAATACAATTCTATGCTAAATATCGTTCTAGTATCTTCGAGAAGAACTCGCTCGACAACGAACGGTGATTTCACATGATGGACAATCATCGCATAGTCGAAAATCATCGTGTAGTATTGATCATTCGCGCCGATTAATTCAAACAGCATTTGTCTGTTTTCAACAGCTAAACGAATGTGAAGATCTAAGTAGTGAACAAAAGCAATGGATACAAACATGGATGGATGCAGTTACAAATGTGCGCTTTTCCCGTCATACTTCTAAATTATCTAAAACAATCTGATTTTGTAGGAGAACTCCGAGGAGCTGTATAGCGGTATACTTACATCTCGTGTGATGAATTTAGAAAGTGCTTTACATATGGTAAAGAACGATAGAACATTAGTAGATTATTGATCTTTACCTGAATGTTTTAGGCTAAAGATGAATTGAGATCTGAATCTCAGATGCGTGCCAAACGTGATGTGACAGTTGATCGATTACAAGAACAATTGAAACTAAAAGTAATTGCAAGCACTCGCATCGTGATGAATATTTTTTTCGTTTGTTTTTCAGGAAGATGAATTAAATCAAATGCGTACAGTTTTGGATCAATCAGATCATCACCGTCATCATACAACAACGAAGTCAATCCCAGATCGAACTAAATCAGCACCACATTTTAATGGTCTTCAAAGAAGAGTAAATAAGAATAATGATTAGTCAACATTTTGCTATTGTTGATTTTATTCTGTAGGAACAATCGATTCAACCGCGTACTATACATTCTAGTCCAGCTGCCTTCGATATGGAATATGTCGTGGAAAGATTTCACGGTCGCTCACTAGCGTTAGCTCATTCGCAAGAAGAAATTGAAGAATTAGATCTGAGAAATAGTGATGAGAAATTAAATGACGAGAAGTAAGTCGGCACCTGAGGTATAACTTAGTCAAGTTCGATTTCTTCTAGAAAATTTGTTCGTCGTGGTACATATCGTCTTCGTAAGAACCGTCTGACACCGAGTATTTTACAGCAAGATGACGCATTACAAAGTTTAACACAATCGACTACTAATAAACAAAAACTAATCGAAGAAGCAGCACGAAATGTAAAAGAAGCTGAAAACAAAGCACATGAACTAAGCGTTAACATTCAGTAAGTTGAATGAATTTCTATGACGATCGACCTGATACAAAATGTTTTGTTTAGACTAAAAGAACAGTTGATCAAAAGTGTCTACGCATCAACGAAAGAAGCGAAAGAAACAAACGATCAGTACGAACAACACATTAAGTTACTAGAAAAAGTACATCTTGTCGATATAAAATCGAATGAGAAATAATTTGGGACTTTTGGTATTATTTAGGAAGTAGAAAAAGCCAAACATGAATATCACGACTTACAGAAAACAATGCAACAGATAGCGACGAAAAATACAAACGAAAAATCAAAATTTGAAGCGTAAGATGAGAGTGTAATCATATCACTTGAATCAAGATTTATTTTTCTCTTAGTGAATATCGAAAAAAGTGTGATATGGCCAAAGCTCGACTTGAATCTTTGCAACAAAAAGAGAAACAATATCGTGATCTTATGTCAAAGCTATCAGGCAATAGCGAAAAACGGTATGTTGAGAGCATTTTCGACATTTCTTACCACATCTATCTATTTGTTCAGAATTGGTGACCTTGAATCTGCACTCTTTCGCTTGAAACAACAGTATGAAACTGCTCAAAAGCGTATACGTGAAGAATCTGAATTGAAGAACAAATTTGAACAAGATCTCGTGCGTGAACAACAGCGTATACAGGAATTATCAATACAAAATGAACAACAACAAAAAATTCTGAAGCTTAAGACTGAAGGTCTCGTCGCGGCGCAAAGAAAGCTACGTGGAGCACCGAATGCGAATGCCAATGATGGTGCAACGAACACGTTCGAAGTCGAAATGGAAAAATTGGTTACTGAAAGAAAAGAAATTGAAATCTTAAGAGATGATGTTAAAAAACGTGAAGAACTAGTTGAGAAAAGAGAATTATTACTCAACGAACGTACTGAACTAGAAGCAAAGAAACTGCGCACAAGTCAAGTGTTGAATAAGGTTTTTACTAAGATATTTCGATGAGAGATTCATCGTTTGAAATGTTTCTGATTTCAGAGTTTAAAATTAGTCAATGAAAAATTGAAAGCGGTTGATAAACAACAACCGAATCACCAAATCAATCGTGAACAATTACTCAAACAAAGACGCCTATTGACAGAACGTTTAGAACAACAAGATGCTGTCTTGACAGCCAACGAAGAGAGACGTTTAATTGAAATCGACGAAGCAATCGAAGCAATCGACTTGGCTATCGATTATCAGAACAACATGATCAATAAACGCGAACGTGATGTGCAACAATCGATACGTGCAAGTCAAGGGCCTGAGTCGCCACTTTTCAAAATCGGTCAATTGAGTGAAAATGAATCGAAAGAACTTTGCCGTAAATTATTCGAGAAAGTCATCGATTTGAAAGCAGGAGACAACAAAACTCAACAGGAATTTGAAGAAATCAAAGTATGACTAAGTTGAATCATGATGAATTGAAATTCATGTTGGCCTTCTTTTTCTAGTCTCGACTTCAGGAACAGAATGAAACCATAGCTGAACTGCAATCACGTCTACAATCCACGACATTGGATCATGATCGTCGCCTAACATCTACTCAACAAGCTCACGAAGAAGAAAAACAACTACTACTCAGTCAACTGCATGATTCATCGAATCAAATCAAAGAGCTTGAAAGAGACTTGTTCTTTTACAAACATAAAGCAAGAGAGTTACGTAAATCGATGGCAACATCTACCAATAGTGCTTTGGATGCATCAGCAACCAGCATATCGCGACGAAAAGAATCGACGACGAATGAAGATGATTTTCCTGCACAGTTACCAACACCACGAACAGCTGTACAGCAGTATCAGTCAGCGCCATTTCTTCTTAAAATAGGTAGTCGCAGTACGTCAGCTCATCAAATACAACCGGAGGACAATAAAAAACGATAATTTGATCTTCACGCAGTGAACATTCGATTAAAACTCATTTGATCATAGATCCTCATTTCACAATTTTCTAATGTTATCATCACTGTTCATTGTTTTTATTCTCATCTCAAAATTTTCGTTTGTCAGTCGTGTGTAACATGTTCGATGTTTTTTTGTAGTTTTATGCTTGACATTTATTGTGCTTTTTTTCTTTGTACATGAATCACGATTGAAATATGATGAAGACAGAAACAAGGTTTGTTAACAGATGTCAAAATGATCGGTCCTCATTCCACAGTTTGTAATCAGAGAAAACAATGGATTGTTAACCCTTCGTCGAAAGCCTCTCTATTGATATAAATGTTATTTGTTTTGATTCATTTTTGTAGTGTCTATCAAGATACATGACGACTTTTTGGAAGTAATTATTTAGTGAAAACGTAGTGGTACTTAACGATCAATATATAGTCGGCAAAATTAGTTTTCTTTTTGTTCTCTTGCTGATTGATTTGTATTAAGGATTCTTTGAAAAAATCAAATCTTATAAGCGCGAAAGAGAAAAAGTCGACAACAGTGTGAAAGAAAATTTTTTCTACTGAAGTGGTTTAGCTTCGAGAGAGAGTGAGAAAGAGAAAGAGAAAATGAAGTTTGCATGCCAGTGTAGCATTAGCAACGTCGTTGCCGACCGATGATGTTTGATTAGTTTTTCTTTCAAATGAATATCTGGTAATGAGTTATCACAATGAATATTATGACCCAATATCAACTGTACAATTAAGCCCATTTGTCGAAGAGCAATGGCATCGCATCGATACTTATTCAGCGACATCGGTCGACTGGGCAGATATGTCCGCGAACGGTGCACAGCGAACTTTTAGACCGACATCTGGGAAACTGAACACGATCGATCAAGTTGATTTGAATACTTTGAAATTAGATGATGAAATTTTACTGAATGAACTTCACGATATTCGAAGAGGATCTGCATTACTTGCGAAAGCTAAGCAAGCTGCTCGGGGAGTAAAAGATTCTCAAAGTGAAAAACTACCAGATGATCGTCAAAATACGCCAAGTCTATTGAATCCGCCAGAAATACGATTAAAACAAACACAAACTGAACCATCATTTGTTCGCCAACAACAACAAAATACTAGTGCCAGTCGTCCTTTATCGTCTAGCAAGGTACATATTTCTAAGAAACAAGTTTCACATTAATACAAATTTCTGTATGTCTTCTAGACTTTTTCATTTTCATCACATCCAATTCAAAGGTTTCCTTCAATGAATTTCGGTCTAAAATCTCAGCCATCGTTAGCCGCTCAACTTCGTCAATCTGCTATCACTCGTCAGAATGTACTCTTAGCTACAAACGATCTACGTCCTTCAACTCCCGCATCTAGTCCCACACCCAAACGACATAACACTAGTGCACATTCTGGTCGTCACTGTCATCAACAACAGTATCAAGAATTACCGATGAAATACGAAGTCAATTCTATTTGTAGTAACGATGAACTGTCCAACGACGAGCTACCACTTTCGTTAAGACGACCACGTGCTAAGAGTGCATACAGTAGTCGTTCGACTGTACATTTGTTGAAAGCGAAAAATGATCGTATACGACAACAGCATCACATTGAATTGAAATCTCTTTTAATCAAACCATGGAAGACAGCGTCATGGAATGATGTAGCACTGGAAACTTCTATTCCGAATTCGTTGGATATGATGCATCGTATGTGTGGACCAGCAACGCCGTTTGAACGAATCTTGAGACAAGATTTTCGAAAACGACTAAATCTCTATCGACATAATTCGGTTAAATAATGATTTTTTCGTGTAGGATAATGTTCGAGTTTTCTCATCATCTGTCTGCGTTCTGTTTTGTCACATGTGCTTTATCAGAATCCATCTGACAAAATCCAACTGAAGACTAGGCGAGAGAGAGAATGAAAGAAAATAAAATAAAACGGCGCGTCGACGGAGTTTACACGAACAGTTCTCTATTTGTTTGACAGGACAATTAACGACCAGCTCTTACTCTTCAATCAATTCGAATTTTCATGTTTTTCAATATTTATAAAATATAAGAGCATTGTTTTCAATTTCACAAATTTCATTGTCAGCGTCAATGGGTAAGAGTAAAACTTGTTGTCTTGTTCATTGTCTGTTTCCTATACAAGAGATTTTCTTTTCTAACAAGAACCGACCGTCGATCGAAGTATTCATTTCTTAATCCCAGCATTATCTTCGGGTAAAGCGACTCAAGTGACAACATTCACTCCTTCACTATCTCTTTTAGATGAACCATCACATATACTCAGTTTACCCGAAACATTTTCTATTCAACGAAGTCCATTAGAAGTTAGTTTCCTACTGCCAAGAACATCAACATCCATATTAAGGACTATTTTAGATACCACTATCATCAGGAAAATATATTCTTGCACCAAGTCCAAGTGAATTGTGTAACTATTAATTTGAAATTTAGTTCAATTACCTCTCTCTCTCTGTCGGTCTACTAGTTCATTATTATGAATCTGTTCAACCCCAAATGAATCATATTATATCATCATCAGAAGGTTTAATCGATCATTTAACATCCGAGAATTTCATTCATATCGTAGAAAATCTCTCGGAATATTCCATACCTTGTCCGGTAAGCAATAAATCTCGAACTAGAGCTGTAACGAAACGATACCAATAGGTTCTGCAAAGTCATGTTGATAAATCAACATCGATGCTATCCATCGACGAATTTGACGAGATAGTATCAACCCAACCCATCGCAGAATATAACATTCGTCCAAGGTAAGTTCTATGCCTCCTCTTTTCTTTCTCAATCGCCTCTGTAGTCCGTCGTTTTATGATTCAACCGGTGAGTATTCGTCCACACCACTCGATGATCCAAATCTTTTCTTACACAATAACGAACAATCGGCGTTATATTTAAATCAATCAAACCGTGATATTGACTATCAATGGACAGCATTACCGGTATCAATAACTTCCAACGAATATAATTCCCATTGGAAAAAAGTTCGTCCCAACGGCAAATTTCTTAACAATAAAGCTAAAGGGCGGCACAGCCGAAAACGTACAAAATTTTCGAATGATGATCTAGAAATCTTGAATCTATTTTTTGAAAAAAATCCGATGCCATCACGATCAGACATTTCAATCCTTTCGGAAAAATTGGCCTATCCTCGTTACATTGTTCAAGTTTGTCATAACTATCTAAATGCGATCGTTGTATTCAAAGGTTTTCGTTTTCCTAGGTATGGTTTTATAACAAACGCCAATCGTTGAAACGAGCTAATTCGTCATCATTATGTCAATTAAATAGAATTTCTAATTGAAAAATTGTTTTCTTCGTTTTTTTTTTGAAATTTCAGAAATTTCTTTGAGTTTTCTGTTTTTGCAATAATAGAATGCCTGTTAATGTTTGTTGATTTCCATGTATTCCAAATAAATCTTTGCAAATATGATTATCTTAAATCGTAGTGATTCTTATGTGTGTGTGTATGTCTCTTTTTTTTATTGAAAATCAAAATAAATGATTGTATGCTAAAAAAACCAACTACTGAGTGGTAAATAGACGAAATCTCTAAGATGTAAAAAGGACTTTTTTAGTGTTAAATGGCTTTTGTGCTTGTTCAATAGCTGTTTTATAATCAGCTAGTGAATATTTCTCGCACTGTGGTGGTTTCAAATGTCCGCGACGAATGAAATCAATTAGTTCATGAAGCATCTTAGCGAATTCACTTCCTTTGTAATTTTCGGCTTTCCATCGACTCATCCAAAAGCCTCGACAAGTTAGATCTCGAAAGATAAACTCAGCTGTTGGAACAGTGACTGGTTGTTTGCTCATTCCTCCATAGGTAACCAAAGTTGCTGATTTATCGAGCACACGAAGTAGATCGCTCGTTGCTTTGCCACCAACACAATTCAAGCCAAGTTTAGGTCGAGGGATAGTTGACCAAAGAGTCGTACGAAGAGTTTCTAAACAATTCAAATTAGTATTGATGATTCGAGTTCAATCTAAAAAAAACACATACCTTTCCGTAGATCTTCTTCCAGATAAATGTGTTCGGCGCCAATGGATTTTAAGTATTCTACTAATTCCTTCATTCCTTGATCTCGATTTCTAATTATGTTAATTACATTGATATTCCACAGTTTACCTAACTGTATAACAGCCTGTCCCACACTTGAGTTTCCACCATTTTGTATAACTGTATCACCTGTTTCTAGCGTGACAAAATCTTTCAGTAATCGATAGGCTGTACAAGGATTGACTGATAAAGTTGCTGCTGCTTCAACTGTTATATCCGATGGAATTTTGATTAAATCATTGATTGATACAATTCCATGCGAACGCCATTTACCCCATTCGAGCATTTTCGGAATAACCCAATCGCCCGGACTCAATTGTTCATTTGAAGCACGATGATCAACAACTTGAAAAACACCTTCATTACCAAATGTTGCTGGCAATGATGAAGGAAGTATTGCATATTTGCCTTCGACCATATTGATATCAGCCGGATTGATAGGTGATGCCAATAGTTTGATTAAAACATCATTTGGCTTCAACTGACTTGAATCAAAAGTCGTTGTTTGATTAAGTTTGAGTACATCGAGAGGTGCACCATATTGATCTGCTTGAATTTCTTGAACTGTGTAAGATGAAGCAAAACGGCGATGAGTTAGGAGATTAAAACGTCTGAGTAAAACTACTGATGATTTCATTTTATCTTAAGAAGAAGTAATAATCATATGTTACTGCGGACAAACGACTTCTCTTCGATCGTTCACTTCACTTCATGTCTGTTTCATCAATTTTCGCGATTTTATTGGTCAATTTCATTTTACCATGTTCGTTCAATCGAAGTCTATATTATTATTTAAAAACTGTTATCAAAGAAGAACTTTCATTTGAAGTATAAACGGATGAGTTTTTGGGAAACGTGTATAGATGGCGCCACAAACAATCCGAACTAGCCGTTTAATACGAATTGTCGAACGAGATCTTTGGTTAGCAGGAGCACAGTTCTGATAGAAAAGCAGCTTTCGCGTTTTTCTCTTCCGATTCTATCTATATCATTGTTAGTGAGAATATGTAGGTATAGTTCTCTGAGTCAATGTGTATATTGTCTCTACCGATATTTGTCCAATGAAGTCTCATAAGATAATGAAAAACAATGAACAAGGCGAGAAAGACAATTAATCACTACCATTCGGTATGAGCAACTAGTTAAGCTCAATGCTCTTAATGTGTCTTTCAAAATGAACAATATCTTATGAAGTACGGAGCCGATACGGTTTAAATTTTAGCGTAGGTTATAGCTTTGCACTATAAAGATAGCATTTTTCTGAGCCATCTTGAGGGCAAGATTATGGTGATGCCCAGCTATAGAGTTACCACAGCCGAATACCTAAAATTCGTTAGGTTGTATCTAAAATTTTCAATTACATAATTCCTTACGCGTTCAATATCGACATTTAATAAAGGCGAAGCTTTAAATTCAAGTAAAGTGTTCAGGATATTGTTGACAAAATTTAGGAGTTAGTGTTCAATAATTTATGTATACGTATATTCGTTTTACTTTACACAACAGATATTAAAACGAACTATTTTCCAAAACACTTTCATATCGACGTTTATTTCTTCTTTTTGCCTTTCTTCTTTCCTTTCTTTTTTTTCTTCTTTGGTTCGGTGAATTTCTTAAAAAATTCTAAACGATCAAGAACAATCTATGACAATCAATTGAAATCAAATCGAATCGATTTACCTTCATAACTGAATAAACCGAGATCATCAATTTTAAGATTATCTTTGAAAGCTTTCGCTTCAACTTCATCGAGCATGTCACCAACATTTGTTAAACATTTCATAATTTCATCCGCTTCTATCACACCACGTTTTTCTGGATCGAAAACTTGAAAGGCAGGAATAATTTCTTTGTCCGTAATAGATGTTTGAATACCTAACACCGAACCGACAAATTCAGGAAATTTCAATTGATCCGTTTCTAAACATAATTCTCCGAATGTTGTTTTTCTATGACTACTTATGTCCGTTTACTTTCTGGATCGTATTCTTTTGCTACTCGTTGAAGGTCACTTTCACGTGGATTAAAGCCCAATGTGCGAAGAATAAATCCCAGTGTGCTTGCTTTAATAAAACCTGCATTACTCTGATCATTTGCATCAAAGATTTCTTTCATTCCTAGTGAAAAATTCAATGATGAACATTATCGTTTGAAGCAAAAGCTTACCTTTGATATCCTCTACGGAGAGAACCCCACTCTATTTAAAACACAAGCGTTTCACGCTTTACAAACGAAGACATATTCACTTACATATTGAGCGATGACTTTCTTCATCATTTCAGCTTCGGCCTTTTTCTGTTTGTCCGTTTTGGCCGGTTTCTTCGGACCTTTCCCTTTGTCCTTTTTGGGTGGCTAAAAATAGACTTGTTGAATATGTGTGATTATTCCAATTAGTTTCTTCTACCATTTTGACTTTTGAAAAATCTTCAATTCACGACCAGATTAGATTAACACACCTGAAAGAGAAGAAAAGATCATCATTACATACACGTGTCTTAATCTCGTCCGGCTTTTTTTTACTGTCGCAAACGCGAGAAGGTTTCTTTCTTCTCCTTCTTCTTCTATGTTCTCTCCGTCTTCGATATTTGAGCGAATGTTGATTTTTAGCAGAGAGTGCAGAAGAAAATTGTTGATAGTTGCTAAGAGGTTTCAAGCAAATTAGAGACCGATGATGTGTATATATAAACTTCACAATAAGAAAGAGTAAGAGGAAGAAAGAATGTGTAATGTCAATTTACGTTAGTTTGAATATTCTTCTAGATGTTTATTGGTGAATGTTCGCGTTTAAATTCTTCATCGAGATAAAAAAAAAACGTCATGCGAATTGAAAAGCAGGCGTTTTATGTAAATATGCACACAGGTTGCTTTAACAACAATATGACAAAAAGAAACAAACCTTTTTACTTTTTCTTCAACAAATGTGAATCGTAGTTAGAGGAAGTCACCGTAGTCTCAGAAGTAAAACTCGTTTTTAATATTGTATGAAATTGAAAGCATTGTCTAGTATTTAATATTTATTGAGAATTAATCGGGGAAAATACTTCTAGTCGTATGATTTATTTCAAAAAAAACTGACAGTAATTCTGGAATGAAGTCGGAAAAGGGAAGTAGTATGTGAGATATACGACAATATATTGTAAATCATTCGGACGTAGAGTTTGTGTTGAACAATATGTATTGTTTTGTTTCTATGGTGATGCATCATTATTCCGATAAGAAACATCGTTTCAATTCATCAAATTTTCAACGCAAAAGCAACGAAAATTTGTGTTCGAAATAGTTGAATTCAGATAATTGTTCATTATTATACTTTGTCTGGAAGTTTTGATAAAGTTCATTCAATATATTATTCACTGTGGTATCTAAGTAAATCTGTCTGTCAGAACAATGATTCCAACAAGGTGAATTATTATAACGTGCCTAGTCCTGAAAATGGCATTGAATACTGATGTAAAATGTTGTCAAAAACGAATGTTTCTTATTGACGAATTTGACCATCCTTCTATTGGTAGTCGTTAATCGATGAAAATCTTAAAAGAAGGTGGACACGTTCTCTAAAGATCGGTTATAGATTTTGAGCACTGTATGATGTACACAAAAAGAAAGTTCTTATTCGAAGAAAACATTAGACACAGCGATAATTGACGTTGTAGGTAATCAAAATAAATAGAGAGTTGATATTCCTACGTTTTCGTCGTGTTAGTATGCGGCGAAATTGAATAAATTAATATACCAATCTATATATTATCGGGATGTAAACAAACCCAAAAGGGAGTGTTCTTTTGAGCCAAATCTGAGTATTGTAAAATAAAATCGAGGCTTCGTTTTAATTACTAGACAGATGCAGTTATTCAAAAATATATTCTGCTAAAGAAATTTGCTTATTTTCTTTCTAATGCACACATATGTATTCTTTTATATCCTAATTTGGTGAAAGAATACAAATTCTCATGCGACGTGAACTTTCTTTTTCAAACTTTTCGTGTCATTCGAAACGAATGACACGCTCTACATAAGCATCTGGCTCAGAGAGTTTTCTTTTTTTTTCATTTCACAGTATCTTTCAGATCTAAAGTGCAGAAAAAAACTAAGTATCATAGCACGATGATATACTATTTCATTTTCTTGTTATACTTAACTTTGGTTCAACCGAGTCACTTCAATGGCGGTACAATAACATGGAAACCAGTAGATCCACAAACAAACTCGAGTTCGGTCATAATAACTATTGATCAATCGTATTGGTGGGCATATCCGACAATCAAATGCACACAAAATGTGCCAATTTCAACTGCTGGTCGATCAAATCAAGGTTCGAATCTAACCTGTTTAGCTGATTGTTCAACAGACGGAGGTTATTCGAGCAATATAATGAGTACTCTTACAGACTGCGTTTCTGTGAGCTCGTCGATGGGTATGCTCACCAGTGAACGCGCCCAAAATATCACTTTGTCTGCTGACGCACATTTCTATCTAGCATATCGTGGCAGTGCTTGGACAGAAATCGGTAACCCAGCGACTAAAAACTTGCAATGGTCAATTAGTACTTTTATTGACCTTCGCAGACGACCAGACGGTATTATAAATACACCACCAGTTGCTGAACTTATATCTCCACAATATATTATTGTGAACAGAACGAGTAATATTCAAATACCCGTATCGGATGCCAATCAAGGTGATGATGTACGTTGTCGTTGGGCAAAATACACTTCCGGATATCGTAGACGAAGAGAGGTCTATCCGGACTTATCTGATGATGAAACTCCCATGACTACACGTAAGACATTAATTTCTGACAAGGAAAACGCAGTTAATCGACGAAAAAGAAGAAGTTTACTTTGCCCCACGAGCTGTGTGAAGCAGTGTAGCTGGCTTTGTCTGTGTTCCTGTTCAGGATGTTATGGTACCACTTGTGGTGGAATAGGATGTTCAGCGCTAAGTGGGTGTCATGCTGGGTCAACAACTATTGATACTCCAGGAACACTCAAAACCACTTCAAGTTATCCCGTACGCCAATCCATTGATGAATGTGGTGATATATGCTATAGCAGTACCGTTCCTGCTGGCACTACACTGTCTAATTGCACCATATCGATCCAAAGTTCGTCAGTTGGTACTTGGTATGCAGCCGCTATTCAAGTAAATAAGCGCAACTTTTTCACCTAAATCTTTTTCATGATCTCCTTTCATTTCACATTTTATATGATTACAGATATCTATCTTATTCTAGGTTGAAGATTTCATCAACACATCCAGTACTATTGCGATGAGTTCAATACCAGTGCAATTTCTTATATACGTCATGCCAGAGCCAACTTGCCAATATCCACCGATTATTCAACCTCTCACAGGTTGTTTGGAAGTGGCAGTTAGTGTTACCAAAGCTTTTAATTTGACTATAATTAATCAATGTGACCCGTCCACCATCGATATTGCTGACCTTATATTTTCAAAAGAGATTGACGGTATAACAAAAGATAATTTGACCACTTCATCAAATAATGCATCAGTGAGTTACGTACAATTTACATGGACGCCACAACCAAATCAAATTGGTGAACAGCAGTTATGTGCTATTGCTTACACCGTGTAAGATCTCCTACAAAAAATAGTTTTTTTCACGCATTGATCATACATTTCTATGCAAATTAGAGAACGGCTTCAATCAGAAACATATTGTGTAACATTTTCGGTGATATCTTCACCATTGTTAGTTTGTGTTACAACAACTACCACATCAACATCCACTACATCAACTACTTCCACTACAACAACAACCACAACAACAACAGCTACAACAACATCGACAACATCTACCACTTCAACAACAAGTTCCACAAGTTCAACATCAAGTACAACATCAACTTCTGCTACGACCACAACAACGTAAGTCATACTAAAACGATTGCATATACTAAATTTTCGTGGGATCGAAGACGCCTCTGATATCATTACAGTTGTTCAATCGGACGCTGACTCTTTTTTCTTTCTCTTTTCAGAACAGTCGCAACAACAATAGCGGATGACAGTGAGTACGATAGATGTTGGCTAAGGAAATATGAGTGTCCTAATTACGTCACTAAAAGCTACTCTTTGTAATAAAAGAAGTGATGGTTGCATAAGTAACGTGTTTCATTTGTATAGGCAAACGTGTAAGTTGGGGGTTAATTGCTGGAATAGCGTCTATCTCTTTACCATTGGCATTATGCACTGGCTGCTGTTTGTATCGATTGATATGGTTAGTAAAAATTTTCTCAAAACAAATACGCTAACAGTCTCGAAGAGACGCCAATGTCATTGCTTAGTTGACTAAATTTTGTATTTTGTTAGGAGTCCTTCTGCAAAACGTCGTCGACCAGAACAAGAAGAAAGCGATGAATGGCAATACAGGCATCTAGTGTCTCGATCCGATAGTATGGGACAAGCATCGTCACAGAACAATTCAGATCCCACAATACGAAGACCGAGTAAAAGCTATCAAATATACACTGTATCTTCCACCGAAGAAAGTGTCGTTAGAAACCGCTCGGCTCATGAAAATGAATCAAGTTTACTTGTACGACTTTACAATGATACACAGAAAAACTTGCTAGGTACTGAGCAACATGACTCGGTCGCAAGCAATTCAAAGATGAATGTACTCGAATTACAACCACCCGGTCAAAGTTGTCAGACTGATCGACCTTTTTCCACTGGAAGTAGATCCACAACGTCTTTGGTATTATCCAATCAATCCGACCGTAGTAATTCTTCGTGCACACTTTTTAGCCACCTTCGCAGTGTTGAACCATTACGCTATCCGAGTAGTCCTGAGTCCACTTCTGATCAGCTTTCTCAAAAACAACACATGGATCTAAAACGTAACACCATGACTACCACTGTTTAATAGCGTGGCAATGTTCTTTTTTTTCTCCCCATTGGTCGACTGTATTTTCGATGAACTGTCATATTAATAAAGATGTAGATGTTTCAACTACACCAATGTTTGATCTACGAATGATTTCTTCGATAAGAGATACCGATGTAGAAAAAAAAAACAGGATGGTACGAAGAGTCGGTCTGATGCATCGTAGAGTTGTTCATATGAATTGTTAATCACTAATCAATCGATAAACTATTTATGTATATTTTCTCTATAGTTGATGTTGAATTAGCAAATCTCATTTGATTATTTATTTATTTTTCTATACGAAGTAAGCCTCATTTCTTCGGTTACGGTAATAGATTCACTTATTACGACCGTGTACGTATAGAACAGAGCACCTGACATGCACAAAAAGATTGAGTTTAACAAATCAAAACGAAAACGAAGAAATAAACACATCTTATTTCTCTCACATTCATTAAATTTTTGACGTGTGTTTTTTTTTTGTTTTTCCTTTTCCTATATTGAGCACAACAAAACATCACAGTTGGATTAACTAGACCAATGCCGATAGGTAACAAGATTATTATCGGCAGAGTAATAAAAATTTGACTGAGTAAGAAAATATAAATTCGTTGAAAATAACCATAGACCAATGAGATAACATATCATATGAAAAAACTTTCTTAAACCTTGTCCATTTTGTATATCAACTAAGTTCATCACATCAGGTATGCCAAGTCCATTGCACAATGTGTGAATAATGAACGATGGTATGAAATGACCTGTTCGAATGAATAGAAACGATGAGTAAACACCAAATATATAAGTATAAGAAAATTGAAATAGATGAACAAGAATGATTGTCATTGCTGATAAACGATGATGTTGTTCATGATGGTTTTGCTTGAAATGTTCGAGCATATGATGAAGATGAGCAAGACCAAAGAATAATGGAGAAAGAAAGATCGCCGATGATAACGACACATGCGAGTAGAGCAGACATAAGATAGATGAACGAAAGACAAACTCTATCGAAGAGAAAGAAAAAGCGATATTTCTGTGTGTATAAAAATTCTCTTTTTACCTTCAGTAAATGGTGCTACAAGGTAATTTCGAGTGAATATAAGTTGTTCATTTCTATTTCGACATAAGAAATGATATTTCCAATTGTATCGATAATATCTCCAATCAAATAAGTCCACCCACTGTATAATGGGTCCCAAATATAACATCAATGTTAATAAAATAGGATAGAGAACTAGTTTCCATATCGATGGAATATTTGTTCGGAAGCCTAACCAGAAATTAATATTGATATTTGGATTACATGTGTGCTTTAAAAACAAATATATTAATAAACAAACAGCAAAAACGGCGAGAAATCTTCGACAGATCACATGTGAATGATTACGTTCGTATCGACGTGATGATGGAGATAATATGTATAGACCAAGAACATAAGCAATAGAAAATGTTAAACAAATAGTAATAGTTGAAAATGATGAAAGATAGTCAAATGGTAAAGCATTGTCCATTTATCTAGAATAGAAGTAATAACAATAATTGATCAATTTGTTTTTTAAAACTTCTCCATCATCATCATATATATATTTTATATTATCTTCACTGTAACACACATGCTTTTGAATAGATGGGATAAAGAGCAAAGAAAAAGAGAAGAAAAGAAAAAGAAAGAATAAATACTGTCGCACAAAATCGACACAGCCCTTGGGAAAGAAGAAGTAGAAGAAGAAGAAGAAGAAAAAAAACAAACAAACAAAATGAAGAAGAAAGAAGGTATATTCTATTGCCGAATCAATTGTTCGTTCATTTATTTCAATGTTGCATACTGCATGAGTTTTTGTTGTATGGGAGGTTTACATTTGACTTGAACGAATTTTAGAATATAGAGTGGTAAACATGATATCAATGTAACGAGTAGAACACGCCAGATGAAATCCCACGATTGAAGAAATTCAGGATCGAAATGTGACTTCAGAACAATCAACGAAAGAACATAACAAGCCAAACTTAATAATTGTGCAAGAATCATTACAGGATGCCATGTTCGAATCTATACGAAATGATGAAAGAAATGTATAGGAGAAAGTCATTTCAGTATCCGTGATGTGAACATCCGCTTAGGAAATAGTCCTACTCGCTATTATATAGTTAAAATTGAAAATGAGATCAAAAGGTACTCCTGACTTTCTTTTGTTATGGAAACAATTCTTAAGACTGAGAAATTAGGTTTTTACCGTAAGTGCGACCATCAATAGTTCTGTTAATATCAATGATGTAAATGTAATCGAAACAACATGTATAAAATCATCGTCGAACAGAAGAAATGATCCATACATGATTGCTCCACCTTGATAGATTGAAATAAACACCCACAGAAAGAATGTTTTAAATGATAAACTTCTTCCTTTCGACAGTTCTTTATACAATTCAGGATATAAGAGGGCAATTTCGGATCGTACATCTTTATCCAACACCAAAGAAAACACAGGAAACATTGTATAAACAGTTCCATAACCGACTAATAGAAAGCCTTGATATAAGGATATCGATGCAAAGTAGAAGATCGAAGAGAAGATCGCTTGCATGACGCTGATAATCAAACCACGATGCATGACAAACTGTGAAAGAGCCGCCGAACGTTTGTAACTGTTTCGACCATGGACAAGTAGTAAACGTGATAAATATGAAAATTGATTGATTGAAAAATCGGCCGCTAGTGATGCCTGTTTGCCTAGAAAGAAAAACATGATTGATTATCAATCGTGTTCACGAAAGACTAATGATCGAACCTTCTTTTCCAACAATTCCAACACCAACATCTGCACTTTGAATCATACTAACATCATTCCCACCATCGCCAATCGCACAAACGCGTACCCGATGGTTACCATACTTTTTTAACAATTCAACAACATTCGCTTTTTGTGTAGGTGAACATCGACACACGACAACAGCTGGACATTGAATGGTTAATTCCATGAGATCTTTTTCATAAAAAGACAAACAAATTTGCAATGTATCACCTGTGATAATTAAACATGCATCTGCTTTTCTTCGAAACATATTCAATTCTTGTAAACATTCTTCTCTGGTTGTGACTTGTTTAAATGTATATATATCGTGATCTCGTCCGATGAGTTTCGAACTTTTAGCAATACATGTTGCTGTTTCTAGTTTATCACCCGTTAACATCCAAATTTTAATTCCGGCATTTCGTAAAGTTTCTAGCGTTTGTCGAACATTCTCTTGTAACTTATCTTCAACACCTGTTACACAAAGTAATTCCATGTCACGTTCTAGAGTTTCGATGACTTCATTCACACGGCGATTTCGATCAATTGTTTGTAAACGTGCTCTCATTAGACGTTGTTCAAATTCTTGATATTGTTCAATGGTGAGATGTTTCTTTGCTACAACCAATGTACGGAGACCTTCACGTGCCATGTTACTGCATTCTTCTTGTAGCCAATCATTGTATTGAACAATAGTTTGCATGACAACATCAGCACCTTTTAAATAAAAGATGATTTCATTCGTCTGTTCGTCACGAACGATAATTCCCATTCGTTTGGTTTCAGATGTAAATGGAAACATCTGAAGAATTTGATAGTGTAACAATTGTTGGGTTGAATTCAATTGTAGTGTCATGGATTGTAGATCACGATGGACAAGTGTCAAACCAACTTGCTCAGTCCATTCTACAAGAGCTATTTCATCGGGACTTGATGCCTGATAGGTGACATCTAAGAAAAGGAAAGATAAACAATTCAATATCATGTGCAGAAAACTCGAATTCGTTTTTTTTTTCATTATCTTTCGTTGAACTGAGAATAAATCAAAATATCAATTAAGGAAGCTACATCAGCTCTCATCTGTTTATATTATCCATTATTATCATGCGGAAGCCGATGCATTTTTGTTTATCTTACATGCACAATCATTCATTCCTTTTTTTCTTCCTTTGGTCTCTTCTACATCCGGTTATGACTACGGAAAGAAAACTGAGTAGTAGTGAGTTCAATGAATTTCTGTCTAGTTTGTTTTGCCTTCTTCTGACATAACACTTTATGTTGCATGTAGCTAGAGCACAAAAATATGAATAATGTCAAAGCATAACTACTAGTAGATCATAGCTAGGTACGTGTAGCCCACCTTTGGATATTTCTAAAAGATGGCAGATTATAATCATCATTATTATAGTCTTTCTTTGTAGTATGAAAAGAAAGGCAAATGAAGTCAATTATAAATATACATGTATATAAATAGAAAGTTGGGTTTACATACCTGTAGGTGGTAATAATTGTGTTAAATCTGATGCATCGGTAGTATTCAGTGAAGTTGCACCGGTTAATGGTGTATCTGGTAAGGAACTAGGATCCACGATTCGTCCTGCCGTTGACATGCGATTAATTAATGTCGTTGTTGTGTTTTTATCGTCAGTTGAACGCGCTGATGTATCCAACGAAGAAGAAGATTTTTCTTCAAACACCGGTGTAACGTTGTGACATAGAGCTAATGCTTTGACTGCTTCGGGCACTTTCGTTGCTTCCGTTTTCTTCACAACACTACGTGCTTTGTTCGATGTCGATGTAATTGGCTGCTGATTCTCATGTATGGGCGTAGTGATCGTTTTCATTTGTTGTTTGAGTAGATTCGATATTTCGTTTTGATTTTCATTCGTATAGGAAACGGTACCCAAATGAATACGTTTGAAAATCATTAGATTTTGTGTTAATGTTCCCGTTTTGTCCGAAAGAAGATAACCAATACGTCCTAGTTCTTCGGGAATTGTACTCGTGCGTACAACAGTACCAGGAATATTTTTATCTCGTTGAATAAACCAAGCATAAACTGTCTTACCCATGTCAAGATTAACACGAAGACTGATTGGTATCATGTAGGAAAACAAGAGAAAGAATCGAACTAAATATCGATACCATGGTCCACGAAAACCTTTCAATACAAGCATAACAATAGATAGAAGAACCAGAGCAATAAATAGTAATTTTGTTAATGTATTTATTTCATTATCGAGTAGACCAACTTTAGAGCGTGGTTTACTTGTGTTCATAACCATACGTGTATCTGAGCCGGTATAGATAACACAGCACACAGCTTCACCAGTAGCAACGACTGTGCCTGACCAGAGAACGTTTTCCACCGTCAGCGGTTCATCTTGTTTCCATGAGACGACGCCATTAAATTCATGAATACTTAGACTAGGTGGTTCAGCATGAATTTTTCCTGTTGCACTTGTCTCAGAGATAAGAAGAGAGATGTCTTCAAGGGATTGAGTAAGTGGAGCGGCAATACGCAGTTTCCAATCGGTTTCACCATCTAATTGATCGGTACGAATGAAACAGGTACCTAAAATGAATACAATTATGATCCAAATATTCCCTAGAGACTTTACAGGAAACACTGATAACATCTGTCATTTTTTTTATCTGAATACTATTGACATGGCATATTCAAGATTGTTCTCTCTATTCAAGTCAATATTGAAATGGATCCTTTCCAATTGCTTACAGAGGCTCCTGCTTCTGTCAGTAGACTCAGACAGAAATGATCATCTCGATAATTATTACATTGCACACAAATTAAGATAATTTACCTGACTTGTCCGATGTTTGTAGTAGTACAACATCTGCTGGCACGCGTTGATTTTTCTGTATAATAACTACATCGGATACTTGTAATTGTGAACTAGGAACTTTCTTCCTTCGTCCATTACTACATAGTAAAGTATACATCTGTGAATTCAATTCTTTGTCTCGATAGGCTCGCTTAATATCATCGTAAGCTTCGCGTAACATTGTTACGAATAACACAAATGCTAAGGGACCCCAATATGTATACAGATAACCAACACGAAACATAGGGATGAATTGTGTACAAGCCATAATAAGAAAATAAAGGTTAAGGAAAAAACGAAATTGTTCGAATAGAACAAGTGGAATAAATGTTAAGATATTGTATTTTTGATTACGGATAACATTTTTTGGATACCATATGGAATTAAGATCACGTCGGCCGATCATAACATTACGTGGCTGAGTTTTGTGCGCTTTGTTGCGACATAATGATAAAATCGATGAACAGGACAGACCCATTTTTTTCGCTGCTTTGACTTTAGTTTTCGATTTCGATTCAATTGAATTTTTCCAATGACTTCGAGGTTTCAATTCGAATTCGTCTGCGGAACAACATTCATTTGCTTCGTCATCTTCATTAACTAGTGGCGCATGTTCCATTCAAAAACATACAGTTGAATAGTCATTGAAATATGTTCGCACAAGAGTCGATCTTCCTTTTTGTTTTCTTCGAAGTTTAACAAGGAGAAAATAATAAATACTAGAAAAAGAAAAGAACAAAAACGAAATAGTTAATGTATGAGAGAATGTTATGTCGCCAGATTGTTGTATGAGACATCAAATAGCACATAGATAAATAATAATCGGGTGATAAATTTCCTCGAATCATCGTGCTCGAATCGACCTCTTTCAGGTGATGTCGCTAGTGGAATATAAGATGTCGAGCATGGTCGTCCTTTCGTTTGTACTACATCACTTGTCAATTCTAACCAGTTCTGTTTTTCTTGTCAGCTTCTTCTCTCCATTTTGCATGACTTTCCAAATCAACTGTTTAGCATCATTATAAATTAATAATGATTATCATGTTCGGGTCGATAGTGAAGGACAAAAGAAATTTAATTCAAGTATATATTCCGACAAGAAGACAAATCCTTTATTTTCTCTTTCTCTCTCTCTCTCTCTCTCACCCATAATAAAATCGCAGTGGAAGCGTCAATACGATGATCAAACAGACAATCAGAAACGAAAAACTTAATAAGATAATGGCAATTATTAAGTATCAACCTTCACATAGAATGAGAATGATGTGTAAATCGATACGTATTCATATGCAACACGTTACATGATAGTTTGGCATTTGTTCTATCGTATTTAGATCGATCTTCATCATCAAATAATGTCAGACTAGCAGCTATGCATATACTTATTCTTAACAAAGCTAGTATTGTTGTTTAATGAAGGTCAAATACATGTCATCCTAATGACACTAATTTCATTTGTTTGTCGACTTGCGTCAAGACATGTTGATCAATGTCGAAGAGAATCTAATTGTACATGAATGTGTGTGCTTTTTTTTTGTCGATTTTTTTTCTTAGTAGAAAGTATTGATGATGTAATTTCAGCGAGAAAAAGAAAAGAAGAGAGTTGAAATATAGACGAACGCAAAAGCGAAACAACGAATACACCCATATATGAGCATTAAGAGAGAAAAAAATAATGTAAAAAAAAAACAACGAAATTAAGATAAACAAAATCACCATTGAACAGCACACACAACAACAAACAAACAACAACAGGGAATTCGAACTTTTATTCTTATTGTTTCAAAACTACTAAGAATTACATGAGGGTTTAGGAACAACTATGTATATATATATATATATGTTTATGCGCATGAAGAGAGAAAAGAAACAGAAGCAATGAGAAAGAAAAATCTGAGCACAGCAATATATTGTGTTGGTGAATAGAACGGAAGATATAAAAAAAAACGAGAGAAATCCAGAAAAAAATCATCCCATAAACGAGAGATCAATACTGACTAGGAAATCTATGGTGTGATCTGATTTTATTTCTGGCAATGAATGAATTATGATCTGTTTGGAGAAAACGAAGAATAGAAATCATTGTTTTGGACACCAGAATATCATTCTCTGTTCATTTCTTTTTTATGGAAAAAAATCCGCCTGATTTCTTCTTTCCACTTGAGGCTTGTTGAGTTGAACTTTGTTCAACTGTGGTAGTAGATTGAGATGGTAATGTTCGAGATTTCTGTTCGGCACTTGTGGGGCCCTGCGCCATTTCAATACCTTAATAGAACAGATTTCCGTTGGGAAATCGTCGAGAACATAAGTCGAATTTTTTACCTGATGAACTTGTTGTCATTGTCGGTACTTGAGTTTGATGTCGCGGCGAGCTTGACGATGACGATGAACCGATACCAATTGGTGGTGATGTTAAGGCTACAGAGGGTATCTCTGCTGCTGCACTCGCACCTCCTGCTGTTGGTCCTGTGCTGATTATAGTTGATAGTGAAGAAATACAATTGTTAATCGAGGAGATCCATTCATTCATTTCTTGGTCGTCTTTCGCATGAAATAGATATTCATTACCACCATGAAGTTTCAAGCGAAAAACATTGGGTTTTTTACGATAATCCGTGGCTGGTGAAACACTAGTTGATGAATCGAGATGAAGATCATCGCTAACTGTTCGTCCTGATTTCAAATGTTTAGCATCTTTATAAAATGATAAACGATTGTTTGTCAAACCACAGTAGTACTTCTCCCAAGCACGATGTGTTGCTTTACGTTCGAGTCCTTCCCACTCATGTTTGCGTGAGAGGAAACCTTCCTTGAGAGTTGGTACACGTGTGGCTGATTCCGATCGATGTTGTTTACCACTCATAGATTCATAATCTTGACTAGAACGTTGTTTGCCAGGTAATGTTGTCGGACGACCACTGCTATCTGTAACTGTTTTAGCTTCGGTAGTTGTCGATTTGTATTTCGATCGGTCGCCTGATGCAGTTGTCCGTTCGGCATCGCGTTCTTCCCAAGTTTTGAATTCTTCTAGATAGATTGGTAAACGACTTTGCCGTGGCTCAACCGGTGGCAATTGTCGTTTCTTTTCTAATGTAGTCAGATTGCGTAAAGCATTGAAGCGATCTTCTTGTGCCATGAGAGATTTTTCAAATTGTTCATGGCGTTTAATGAGATTTTCGACTTGATCCAATGTTTCACCAAGTTCTTCATTGGCTAAGTAAGATTCTTGAGCAATTAACCATGTTTCAGCAATAGCTGCATCACGTGCGAATTGATAAACTTCAAGGATCAGCTGTAAGTATTCCCAACGTTCATGCCATGTATCCTCAAGACGATCACGTAACATCGATAACTGTACGCATTTCTCTTTAACTTCATTCGATCGAGCATGTCGTCGGTTAATTAAATCTTTACCTAAATTGATGCACATGGTGAAATTCTCTTGTCTTGCATCAATTTCTGCTTTTAAACTTTGGTGATTATTCATCAGTAAATCTACACCACTAACATCATGTGGTCTAGCACTATTAGTCATCTGGCGAATCATGCCGTCCATCCACATATGTAAATCTCTTGTTAGATTGAAGAATCGATGAAGGTCTTCATAATCATTGAGTAAACGTTTTCGTTGATCCACAAATTGTTGTAATAATCTCCATTGAGTTAGTACATCTGTTTCTTTTTGTCGAATTTCTGCTTCTTTCTCACCAGCATATCTGCCATTCAAGCGTTTAGCTTCCTGTTGGATACGCTGAATATCTTGGGCTAACAAAACCAGTTCCGTTTCAAATTGTTGATGTTTGCGTAACAATTGTTGAACACTTTGTTGATCGCGGCCAATTTCATCTGGTATCGTATTTTTACGTTCCTGCATGGCCAGTAGAATTTCTTTGCAGTCATGTAAGAATTTCTGCAGTTCCCATGATGCTTTCAAGGATTGTAAACGTGTTTCGATCATTTCTAATAGATCTTGATAGGATTCATTCAGTGTATCTTTCAATTCAGCTATTTGAGCGGAATCAACGTGTCCATTAGCGATTAAGATATCGATCATTTCATTGGCGTGTTGTAAACGTTCATTACCGATCTGTTCGGTTTCTTGAGCGAATGCGGCAAAACGATCGAGTAGCATTGAAACATGCTCGAAATCTTGACCAAGTTCATGCGAACCGGCAATTAATTCTCGGTCAGATATCCATTGTTCTAAGTCATCGATTTCGCGATGGAGACGGTAAAGTTTCAGTGTTTCTTCAAGGCGTTGTCGTCGTTCAACTGATAGGTCTTTCAAACTGGCATATAATTTATCTAATTGTGTTTGCCGTTTATTGATCAATTCATGATGTTCATTAATAAGATCACGTGAAAGATTTGATTGTTCGACATCTTGTATTAAATTCTTCGCCTTTTCACCTAGTTCTCGCAAAATATCACTATAATTTTCAATGGTCTGTTCCGTCGCTTGCTGTTTACGAATAAAGGCTTGAGTTGCTAATTCATCCTTACCACGTTCTTCGCTCATCATGTAGAGTTCTTGTTCGCCAAGCCATGCTTCCGCTTCGCTTAAATCGTAATAGTATTGATAGACATTTTCTAATAGTTCGATATGTTCACGGCGTTGCTTAATTGTTTCTTTCAATTGAATGTAATTATCTGATAGTTGTTCGAGACGTTCTTGGAATTCTTCGGCACGTGACGGATAATCTTGAGTGATACGCGTTTTTTCCGTTTGTAAATGTTCTAAAAGACGTTGTTCATGATTTTCGATTTCTTTTAGTAAAGATTCATTTTTTCGTTTCAATAGTTGTATATTCATTAAGGTTTGCTGTTTATTATTGAAGATCAAGTCAGCGTATGTTTGTAATAAGTGACGTTTTTCACTTAACCAGATTTGTTCATCTTCAATATCGCGAAAGTATTGATGAAGATGTTTCTGTTGTTCTAAGCGTAATTTCTTTTGTTCAAGTGGAAGGAGAAGTTTAGAGAATTTCTCTTCGACTTGTAAACGTTTCGAATCGATTTCTTCGGCTTTTTCCGGTTCTAATTGTTTCAATTTTTCGGCTTGAACACGTAATTCATCAACTTGTTGCTGACGTTTCAATAATTCTTCTTCAATTGTTGTTTGTTTGAGCAGTAGAAGATTAGTTGCAGTTAGATTGTTTTCCAACGGTTCGAGCGTCGCCGTAGTTGATACGGCTTGCACTTGTCCATCGATTTGATCGGATGGAGTGGTTGTTTGTTCACCAGCATATAGATGTTTTTCAATATTTAACATGAATTCATCGAGATTAGTAATCGATTGCTGAAATAATTTCGAGCGATTCGCATCGAATAACCGTTCGCCTTTTTCTCGTGTGATATCTTCAAGTTTCAGCCAGAGTTCGTCGAGTTCAGCGATACGTTGGTCGATTGAATTTGGATCGATCTGTTGACGATGTTCCTCTTTCAATTGATCAGCATGACGTTTCAAAGCGAGAAGACGTTCCTTATTCGAAGTTATTTCAGCTTGAAATGCTTGATGGCGAAGATATTTCGTATGAATATTCGCCGTGTCACGGTACGTATCATCTTGAGCTTGAAGAGACTTCATATCAACCCATTCCTTCAGATCTTCGCAATCTTGAATGAATTGAAAGTATTTCAGAGATTCATGAAGTTTATCATGCATTTCCAGTGCCGCTTGACGATTAGCAGCGTAACGATCGTTGATCACCGATGCACGAGAAAGAATACGATCACCTAGATAGTGATTTTCTTGACATAATCTTTGTGCGAATGAGCAAACACCTTGGACCTTATCTTCATTGGCTGTCATTGTCGTAACGAAATCTTCATGTTTCTTAATGAGAGCTTCAACTTCATCGAAAGATTTTGGTTGTTGTTCACGTTCTCGTGTTAGGTAAGCTTCTTGATGATTTAACAAAATTTCGGCTTGATTGGCATCACGAACAAACATTTGGAATTGCATAGCTTCTGTTAACATATTCTTCTTCTGATGCCACATTTGGTCAAGTTCGTTCCAACCATCGTCAAGCGCATTCAAACGTTCGCGTAGAAATACGTATTGAGGATCAGTTGTATCAGCATCACGAATCACTCGATGACCATAATCTTTCATTTGGCCGTAGTCAGGACCATAACGATCGATTTCTTCTTTGATTGTTTGATGTTGGTTTAGCAATTGTTCGGCTTCGTTCAATGTATTGGGAATATCTTCGCTAGCTACTAAAGTTTGCGTACGTGTCAACCAGGCGGAGAAATGATCAAGATCGCGAAGAAATTTCTGTAGTTCAGCTGCTTCGCCCATAGATTCTTCTCGACGACGTAAGATTTCCTTTAATTCATACCAGACTGAATTGATTTGACTAACTTTATGACGAATGTCTTGCGCTTCATCTGGATGATCTTTTTCTAATTTGGTTGCTTCCGATTCTAATTGATCGAGTTTCGATTGAATAGCAGCCATATCTCGTTCTAAACCACTTAAACGACGTTGCATGGTCATAACACCACCAAGATCGCGACCTAAACAGTAAGAAAAAAAAACGGTGAAATTCAGAATTCTATGTAGGGTAGTATTCTGTTGAACAAAACTTGAGATCAATCGTCTTTGTTCAGTGACTAACTTCCTAGTGATAATTTTTGCATTTTAGTTATTCGAAAACAAATAATCAGATTATTTGATTTGACATGAAGATAAAATGCAGTCAGGTAGATTCGAACATCGAATCGTTTACATTTAACCTACTCACCTAAATCTTCAGTAGATTGAATAATACGAATTTTATCTTGAATCCACGAGATTGTTTCATTGCATTCGATATGAAAAGTCTGAACACCAAATGTGGAACTCAAATCTTCGCGTTTCTTGTCGACTAATCGACGTAATTGTGCCCAATTATGGTTCAATTTATTAATACGATCTAGGATTTCTTGAGAATTAGGATGATCATTTTGTACTAATGTTCGTGCTTGATGACCGACAATGGCAACTTTCGATGCGGTTGAATTCATGTCGCGTTCAAAGCCGTCGAAACGATGTTTAATCACTTCTAATTCTTCGATATCATTGACTTGTGTTGGATCTAACGTAGCCAAAAATCGTTCTTTCTCTTCAATCCACGCTTCGACATTGTCGGCATCAGCTAACAGACGAAATAGCGAAATAGCATCGTGTAATTTTTGTTTACGTAATTTCGATAATTCAAGTAATTCAACATAACGACGTTCAATCGATTGCAGACGTTGTTGAACATCGGGCAGAGCTTGTTTTTCCGGTGATAGTGTTTGAAGATTGGTTTGTTTAAATCCGTCAATCGTTTTACGGTAATTATCCAATAGATCTTGTGTGTCCTTATGTTTTTTCAATAATGTTTGAGCAGATGATTCATCGCGGCCAATATCTTCGCTTGAAACGAGTTTTAACATATCAAGCATCCATGTGTCAATATCATCCGCATCGGAAAAGAATTGATAGTAGTCATGTGTTTGATTCAGATTCTTTGAACGATTCGCTGACATGCTAATTAAAGAATCCCATTTCGATTTCAACGTATTGAGACGTTCGTCAATCTTCTTAGATGCAAAATGGCCTTGATTGATCATTGTGTCGCCCTGACTGGTCAGAGTTTCCAATTGACCATACCTGAAAGCATGAAAAATGTGTAATTAGACAACATATTTTCGCATCTTATCAGACTATTGAAAGGTTTTCTCAAATACAATCTGATAAGTTCGAGTGTAATTATTTGATTCTTATCATTGTACGTTACTAAACTTTCTTCTCCGATTCGTCGGCAATGCTTACCTCGTAGTCATATCTGTTTCGACTAATTTATGTTTAGCTACTAAACTATCCGTCGAATTCACGTCATGACCCATATCAGGTGATGTCATTGCTTGTTGCTTTTCATCAATCCATAATTCGGCGTCACCAATATCGGAATAGAACCTCGATAAAATTTTTGCTTGTTCAAGTAAATCTCGACGTTTACGTGCTAATTCAATTAATTCTTCATACGCTTTCTGTAAATTATGTATGCGAATTTCGATTTCTTCAGGTGTAGCTGGACGATAACCATCAATATTCACATCCGGATTGAGATATTCATCCGCATCGCTTATGGCACGTTTTAAACGTTCATCGATAATGTATATATCAGCTTCAATTAATGAATGTCGTTGAAGGAGATCATCGGCGGACATAACATTTTTCTCAATATCGTCGGACTTCAATCGCCATTTCAAATCAGTGATCCATTCATAGATATATTGCATCTCCTAGAGCGAAGATATTCATTTCATTGACAATAGTTAGCTTTAGCGAAGATCTTACTTGAAAAACACGTTGTAAATTGTAAGCAAGTTCTAGACATTGACGTCGTTTAGTAACTAAACTAACTAAATATTCCCAATGCATTTCCACGTTCTTCTTCCGTGCTTCAATTGTCGCGAAATCATGATAGTCTTCAGTTTTAAGTTCATTGGCAATAGCCATGATATTCTGAAGACGTTCTTCAAATGCAGCTATATCTGTCTGAATAGCTTCTTGTTTTTTGAATGCAGCCTCAACCGAAGTTAGATCAGTACCAAATTGATCACTAAGAAAACAAAGATAAATATTTGTAAACATTCGCTTCTCTCTAATTTACCTCGCCACGAGTTTTTCACTGTCAGTCAACCATTTCTCTCTTAGACCAGCCTTGCGATTAAATTTAGTTGCCAATTGCTCGAGACGTTCTTGTCGAAGTACCTCTTCTCGCAGTGCTAACTCCCGTTCGTGCTCTGCGCGTTCTAAATTTTCCCAGGCACGATTAATATCGGAAATCATTTTGCCTTCACGAGGTTGGTATGGAATTTGTTGATTGGCACGTTCTTTACTTTGCAACGTAAATAGTAAAACTTCTAAATTTCCTTTTTCGGCAAAACGTGGTGGTTTATCGATGACACGATAACGATTGAATTCCAACAGTTTTTTTTGTACACGTGCCAAGGAATTTGGAAATTGTCGATCGTTCAATGTTCGTATTGTTTGATCAATCCATGCGAGAAGATCTGACACTAAACGTTCATATTCATGTGCCATTCTTTCTGATTCAAGTGCTGAGCCAACAACTTTGGCTAAACGTCGGCCTTGAACACTATCATTTTTCATTTTCGAAAAGTAATGATATAGAGTAACAATATATGTGATGATCGATTTCTCATCAACATATTCAACATTAACGTCTTCAGGATCAAGTAATCGACTAATACCTAAACGTTTTTCACATATATCAAATGCTAATTGCAGATTGTGATTCGCATTTTCTTTAGTTAAAGTTTTAAAATGTGGAATCAAATCGGGACGATGTTTGTGTATCAACGCACAAAATGCTAAACCATCTTTCCACGATGATGTAAAGTTTCGTACATTGACATTTGAATAATCAGCTGTTTTCATTTGACACCACAGTAAAAGTGCGTCTTTGGCAGATTTCGTCTCTGTCGATTCGTATTCTTCGATTGTGATGTCTTGAATTTGAAAGCGAAGAATAATTGTCCACATCAGACCGAGAATTAATGAAGAATTACCATCAACAATGTCATGTGCGCTAGAAAATCCCATGCAAATTTTATTCGTAAAATGTTCTATGATCATTTACGATCTTATGATTAGCGAAAATCTAACGAGTTCTCCTTGATCTTTTCACATCTACACGATTCACTTCGACAATAATGGCAATGAGATCTATTTAGATAACTTTTTTTTTATTATAGATGATGTGCTCGTGTGTACTTCATTAGGATGAAATAATTAACCATTACCAATAATTCGGGTTCAATGAATTAGAAAAACTATTATTTGTCTTTGAGTAATCTCGATCTATAGTCAAGACTTTTCCCTTCTTTTCAAGGATAATATATACAACGACTTCTCTTTGTTCATTAATCATCGCGAAATTCTCTGCATATCGTGTCGCTCTCTTTATCCCAATCAAATTCTTATCCAAATACTTAAAAATCATTACGTTGTATTTCATACTTCTTCGGGCATATTTGTCACTTTTTTCTGTCTCTCTTTCCCATTCAAAATTCATCGTCACGAGAGAAACGGAACTTCCGGGTAGTAACTAACCATCTAATTCATTTGATTTCTAGCCTAACAAAGAAAGAAAGAACTTGTATTACATACCCAATATTTTCTAAATGAACATGTTGTTCTTGTAAAAACATGATAGCTTTATCAACATTTTCTAGACAATGAATACGCATTTTGCCTCGTGTGGCTTTGGGTAGACGTTCGCCGCTTAATATTTCCAATAAACGAATCAACATTCGACCATCGCCAAGATCGGTGTATAAATCAGTAATTCGACAACCGACACGAGATAAATGCGAGTTAACCCATTTGGTAAACGTTTTCTTCTGTACATGGCCACGTTCATCAGCTAGAACTTGAATGCGTGTTCGTTCGAACATCCGTGCCGACGAATTACATT